>CM064873.1:3342500-3863767 GCA_032719365.1 Prinsepia uniflora
AAATATATGTATCAACGAGAATAATTGCCTAATTTTCAAGTACATTTTCACCGATTATTTACTTCCTCATCGTTTGTAAGTAAATATGCATTCTTTCATCGATTACCTACTATCTATTATTTGTAAGTACAAAATATAAAATCTGGCATGGTAATAATTACCTAATTTTCGGGTACATTGTCACCGATGATTTACTTCCTCGTTATTTGTAAGTAAACATGCATTCTTTCATCGACTACCTACTATCCATTATTTGTAAGTACAAAATATAAAATTTGGCATAAAATGACAGGACCCACCCAGATTATCGCCTCGATAATCGGAAAGCATCCTGCTCCCGTCTGACAATCGAACCTAAAAGACCGGAAAACTAGTTAATATTACAACACACCCATTGTCAGACCAGGGAGATTAAACAAATACATCCGACTGGACGTCAAGTCCACAGTTTCACAGAGCAATATTACATAACAAGTTAAAGAAACAATTCCTACTCTGTGAACTAACTACTCCGCAACGGAAAACTTTATGCCTCCGCCTCTACCTCGGCGCTTGCCCCCACGCTTGTACCACGACCTGGAGGGAATTTCAAACAACAAAGTGTGAGTGGACCGAAACATAAGTTTTAAGGGAAAAACAGTTTTTCCGAAATCGGGTTCGCCCTCCAGTTTTGTAACACGCATGCATAACCAAATATTCAAAATTTGCATATTAACTTTTGAAAACTCTTTTTCCGAAACACATGAAAAATGTTACAAAGGATCGCCATAATTAATGTAAAAACCATTTAATAATGCCAGGTTTCAGAAACCATCATTTTGAAACGTTAATTGCACAAATCAAGTAAAACGTGAATCAATAACCACAATTATGCCGTTGGATCCATCCGAGTTTTTAAATTCAATTTTAGGCCTTCCCGGGATATCAACGAGTCTTTAAACTCAAAACATGATTAATATGCCTGGGGGTATCATAATAATCGAGTCCTTAAACTCAATTCGGGTCTTTAAACCCAATTTTCGGGCCCGCCCCCGTCATCAACATACCGGGTCTTTAAACCCAAAACCAGATCCAACCATTAACCGGGTCTTTGAACCCAAAACCGTTTTTAAACACAAATAACCAGGATTCATCACAAACCGTTTTCCAACATTATTCCGAAAACATTTCTCATCATAACGGGACTTATGTCCGAATTCACATGCAAATTCCAATACATGCAATTCCCAAAAATTACTTCACATTGTGATCAAACATCATAAATCCGAAACATGCATATTCATATCCAGGTACTTCATCAAGATCATCACGCATGCAATAGCAAAAACCGTAATCTCGAAATGCGTGAAATACGATAAATATCTCGAAAAACGTGGAAACATGTAAAACCGATATATCATATCACCATCATAAAATCATAGGTAAAACCATGAGATAAATAAGCAAAATAGTCATGCATGCCCAATTTAGAAATCAAAAGGTCCACTCACGGTTTTAGGACGCGTCGATCGCGTCCCGCGTGCTCCTCCGTAGCTTCGGAAGTGTCCGGGCCTGTAAAAATGTACAAGAAAGATTACAAACATCCTCAAGTAGCTCGTATAATTTTTCCCTAATTTCCCCGGATTTTTTGGCAAAAATAAACTTAAAGACTTAATCTTCCGGACTCCCGAAATTATCCCGAATGACTCCCGAACAACTCGAATCCTAAAGGTAAAATGTTAATTGGACTGAAAGGAACAATTTCCATGTTGATCATGATCGGAGATGACATCGCACGCGCCGTCACGCGTCACCCAAAGTGGCTGCGCGTGAAGGCCACGCGCCATGCTATAGTGTCATCGTTCCTACCCGGATAGACTGATAAACGGGTCTATTACCCGCGACTCGACCCGACCAGTTCAAGCCCAATTCTCAATCAATTCCTCTCGTTTTTGATCCTATTATCTTCTCTAATCCATAAATTTTAGGTCTGTGTTGATGATTAACCTCGACTGTCCCTAAATCGATGCAATCCAGACTCGAACAGACGAACGGGTCGTCACTCAGAACTCACCCAACCCAGTGCCACAATCAAATTAGCTTCACCAGCAGCTTAAGGGAACCCAAACGAACCAAAACATCCAACCAATTAACCCCAAACTAACCTGGAAGTCGTCGTCCTCAACACTGCGTTTTTCCAGAAACTGGAACTTGAGTCCCTGAGCAAACCTTGATCAATCCTCCTCAATTCTTGCACGGTTGCGTTAGCAAGGATCCCAGAAGACTAATTCCACCCTCAGTTTGGTTCAACTCGCCTCAAAACCCAACCTTTGAATTTCCCTCCATTTCTGCGTTTTTCTCTTCCCCGTCTCAGAACCTCGCTCAACTCTCTCTCAGACTGCCCAAATGATCGAAATGAGTTTCCCCGACTCAGTGACACTCAGCTAAACCCCTCAGAATGGAAGACAGCCCGTGGGAATCCACTGAACCTCTCTGGAAACTGTTTCCCGCACACAGAGCCCACGGCCATTTTTAAAACTCCCCGTGCACTGGAGCTCTGCACAGCCACGATGGGGTGCTTCCAATGCCTCAATTTCCATAAACATAGTGTCTGATCCCTCCACCAAACCTTAAACAATTGCACGCTCAACCCACGGCCGCACACTCTGTTTTTCCACGGTGGTGAACAGTACTCCGTGTGAAAAGACCAAAATGCCCTCAGGGCAAAAATTACCAAATTGCCCTCCAGCTTCCGTGACCCATAACTCGGTCATCCGGCGTCCGTTTCAAGCGTGCCGCCTGTCGTTGTACTCGGGGCGTCGAGACGAACATAACGGTCTTCGAGTCAATTGCATATCAATTGTCAAACAAAAAGTCAACTTTTTCCCATATAACGTCCAAATAACGATAATGCCCCTGAACTTCCGAACATCATAACTTTCACCCTGTTCGTCCGAATCGAACGTGCCACCTGTCTATGAACTCGTGACGTCCCGAACTACGTCACGGTCATCGGTCAACGTCCGTTCGACCTCCCAATCAAAAAGTCAGTAAATTGACCATACGAATCACAAGGGTAAAAACGTCATTTTATTCAATATTTTATAATATTACATTTCCAGAACGTCCGGGGCGTTACATAAAACTTGGTGCACCTGTTATTATGTTTGATTTTGAGCAGTTGAATTGAAACATATTTCATGGCATATCCACTGATGTAGAAGTGCCACATAATAAAGTGGTTAGTAAGAAAAAAAATACTTACTAGATACGAAATTTACCGATGCATTAATGTCTATTTTAGGACCTAACATATTTATGATCCAATTAAATATGGGTCAGAGCTCAAATTTTCCAGTTCTTTAAGGATGACCTTAAACAGTAGTTAAACTTACGATATTATACTATATTAACTGACTATATTTGATGTGACACTTAATACGTTATGACATGTTAATAAATTAAATTAGATTTTAGTTATTTTTTTTCTTTTAGCAAAAAAGTCACAGAAGTGAATTGAATAAAATGATCAATTAATATGTTCAAATAAAATCATTCTAATTGATAATTGATGGGCATTGAATTAATTTATTCTTATTAATCAACTTTGTTAATATGGGAAGACATTTTTTGATTCATATGATATAAATGTGAATTGTGATGTACTAATATATTGAGTTCAATATTAAATTTTGAAAAATGGATTATATGTTTTGCACCAAATTCACCTAATTAAATATTATGCAATAAAAAACTAGACATTTTTAACTCGAAACTAATAATATTACATATTAATTTATTGCAAGTTAAAATGGGTCAGTCATGTAAGTTTAGTTTAGTTGGTTTTACTGTTAATTTGTAGATAATTAGTGTCAAATTCAAACTCTGGTGACATATTATATGAAAAATTTCTAAAAAATCCTTACCTCCACTGTAATAAACAGAAAGTTAAAATGGGCCGGGATAAAAGAGTTAAATTGGATTGGGATTCTAAAAGTTAAATGGGCCGGATTCTAAAAGAATTAAAATGGGCCAGATTGCTAAAATCGTGCTTACAGCCCAAACTTAGATCCGAGCCCGGTTTCGAAGACTGAGTCGAGTGTTGAGGTTCAAGAGCGGTGTAATTGCCCTCAGAGGTGGAGCGCAGAGGCAGTGCGCGAGCAGAACTCAGCGCAAAAGCAAGGGGGAGTTAGAGGGGACACAAAGGTAAGCAATTACTTATTGAAGCACTTAGAGGGCAAGATGCTAGATGTTTTTGGCTTGATGATGGAAGCTTTAATCGAGGTTTTCAGGAGTTGGGGTGGTCATTTGACCACCCTTGCCCCTTAATAGATCCGCCTCTGCTTAGTGTTGTATAAGGTTTAGTGGAAAGGAGGTCTCAGTGTACTTGTCTGAAATATGCTTTTGGTTTAATGTGTTGGCTTATTGTCTGTTCTTGGTTTTCGTATCAATCAAATGTACCTAGGCTTCAAGATTCTGATGGAAATATTGTTTCTTTATGTATTTTGTAGGCGGATTGCCGATAGCGTGAATTCCGATATCTTCAGTTGGTGTGGTATATTTTGCAAAATAGGACTTGCCTTGCGAGTGGACACCTTAGCTTCGGATTCTTTAAGTTATTTCCAGGTTTGTTGTTGTTTTGAGAATACGAGGTTCTAAAACAGTATTAGTGATTAGAGAATGTCTGCAGAGGCAAAATTAAGGTATAAGCTCAATAAGAAACTAAAAATAGGGGTTGGAATTTCCAAGTTTTCCAATAATGGGAGAAAGAAGGATGATCGTACTTTCCATGAGAGTGAGAAGGATAAGAAGGGGAACTTTAAACCAAGAGAAATAGATAGAAATCTTCATTATGCTGAAGAAGGGAGACAAACAGTTCTTGATGGAAGGGGAAATTTTAAATCCGTAAGTTCTGATATGAAGGGAAAGAGAATCTATGGTGCCGGAGACAGAGCTCGGGACGCAATGTCTTATAGGAATGGAGAGGCAGCTTATAAGAAGACTTTCTCCAAGAAAGTTGAGAATCAAGTAAAGGATGGCTTTGTTAGTGAAAAGAACGGTAATAGATCTTTTCTGCGTCCTCGTTCTAGGTGGGGTACTAATGGATTGGAGAACACTGCTTCTGAATTTAAACGGTTTTCTCCTAGAAGCACTAGAGTTTCCAATAAGACGAAAGGTAATGATGGTTTTGTTAATGAGAACAAGGGTAGTGGATCTCCTTTGCGTCCTCGTTCTATCTGGGTTTCTA
Source organism: Prinsepia uniflora (assembly GCA_032719365.1). Classification (NCBI taxonomy): domain Eukaryota; kingdom Viridiplantae; phylum Streptophyta; class Magnoliopsida; order Rosales; family Rosaceae; genus Prinsepia; species Prinsepia uniflora. The sequence continues at coordinate 3,347,728 of CM064873.1, forward strand.
ATGGGCCAGAGAAGGCTACTTCTGAAACTAAACGTTTTTCTCTGAAGGATAGAAGTGCAGACTTTCCAGATAAAAGGGAGGTCGGTAAGATGGAATCTTTCAAAACTGACGGTGGACTGAAGAAACATAACAAATTTAAGCCTAACTTATCTAAACGTTTGGACCCAAGTCATGAAAGTTCACCACATACATCTTTCTCAAATTCTTCCAAGAAAAAAGTACACGACAAGAAAATCTTGGATGAATCATCAGAGCTGATATATGATCAGCCAAAGAAGAGGAAGCGAATTCGATTAGATCCACATGATATGTCAAATAAACGATTTGATGATTCAATTGTTGTTAATGGTTAGTTCTTATCAATTACTTATTTTCTTTGTTTTTCCATTGTACTGTATTGTCATTTAAATCTCTTTTTTGAGGTAGTTCAACTTTTCAATAAAAAATTTGAACTAAATATAGATGATTTTCATTTTCTTACACCTTTCTTTTATGTTTCCTAGAAAGCAAAACGGAGAAGGAAAAAGATGAGGAGGAAAAAGATGAAATATCAAAAAATGCCCAATTTCGTGCAATACAACCAAGTTCCTCAATCCTCTCTTATGTGGAAGATAATGTAATTTGTATGCACAGGTCTTCTGATTTTTGGGATATATGACTGTCGATATTTTTCTAAACATGCAGGTCTTCGAATGTTTTGACTTTACATCTATTCTGAATGCTCAATTCTAGAAATATGAATCTTGTTTATTATTTATTGACAGTTGTTGGGCCGTAGGCGCATGATAGACCTGAAGAGGGCAGGCTACAACATTGAGCTTTCTACCCCATTGGATAATATTCCTTTCTCTACCAGCTCAGAAAGAGAGAGTATTGAGGAAAATGTATGTACATACATGTGTAGATAACTATCTCCGTGTTCATTCTATTAAGTATTTTTTCCCGGACCATGCTTAGTTTAATCTAGTGGTGGGGTGAATCTCTCTACTGTTCTATACGAAATGAAATTGACCTAACCCTAACTATTTTTTACAGATATTTAAGAATAAATTGACATTTTTTGCCGCTGCAAAAGTTTCGTCATCATTTCCACCTCCTGATCTTCCAGAGATTGCATTTGCAGGTGTATTTTTTGTTTATTGTCGTTGATGCAATATAATTTTTTTTTCCTTTTTTAATATCTTTTTTTTGCTACTGTCTGAGTATTTTATTTCTGATTATGAGTTCAAAATATTCTTTATGTTCAGTGTTCCTTGGTGGCCAAATAACCTCTTCTCTTATAAAAATGTAGAAATACTTTTATCCTAGGACCTAGAAGTGTTCTGGTCAGTGATTCATCATAACTTTACTTTGATAAGCATGTGATTACTTGGTTTTTATAGTTGGGCTAAGCTTTTTCTCAATGATAATTTGTGGGAGTACTAATTTGTATGCTTATGGTTATTTTAATTATTTTTGGATCTGTTGTTCCTTCTTGCCTTATATGCAAGACTATCCCCTTCAGACCATTAGGTTCATAAAGTTTACTGTTTAGATTTTCCGATCAAATATTCTTAGATGATGTAAGTGATATTTTTGGCTTCTATTGCATTTTCAGGAAGGTCAAATGTTGGGAAATCATCACTACTTAATGCACTTACAAGACAATGGGGTGTAGTAAGAACATCAGATAAGCCTGGCCTTACTCAGGTTATAAAATAGTCGTTTTTCTTGTAATTTCATTAGCCGTTCATTGTTCAGTTTGTTGATGGCAACTCTTCTTCTGCAGACTATTAATTTCTTCAATCTGGGATCAAAGCTCTGCTTGGTTGATTTGCCCGGATACGGTTTTGCTTATGCTAAAGAAGAGGTTAAGGATGCTTGGGTAGAGCTTGTGAGTATACACCTTGTTCTACTTTTCTTCTCTGGAGTGGAATTTGGAATTTTAATCTGAGTTTTAGCATATGACCAGTGCTTTTTTTTTTTCCAGAATGCTTTGAGTTTGTCCAAATATCCTACTGTGATATGTGCTAATACAATTGTTTGCTTGGAAATTCTGAATTTGTAGGTAAAGGAGTATGTTTCTACACGCGTTGGTCTAAAGAGAGTGTGTTTACTTATTGATACAAAATGGGGAATGAAGCCAAGGGATCATGAACTCATCAACTTGATGGAAAGGTACAAGAAGGAAATCTTGTAAAGGGCTACCATTTTTAATTTGTGATGAGTGTTGGAGTTACCTAATTGGTTGCACGGTTCATTTAGTAAATAATGCAGACCCCTCAATTGGCTTGTTCTTAAGTTTTATGATGTTCGTTACTTGATTTACAGAGCTGAGACTAAATATCAGATTTTGTTAACAAAGACGGATACAGTTTTCCCAATTGATGTGTCCCGTCGTGCACAGCAAATTGAAGAGGTGAGTTCGGCTTATTTATTCTGACAAGATATAGTCTAAAGGTAGCATTTCCTCCAGTGACACTAACACTTTAATACAACATATTGATTTTGCAGACTCTGAAATCAAATAGGTCTATCGTCCAACCTGCGGTATGGAGTATACTTTTACTTGACCAGTTAATATGCAGAAGCACACAATTATGCATATGATTGTTGAGAGTCTAATAATTTCGGATGCTGGTTCTTGTTACAGGTCATGGTGAGCTCGAAATCTGGAGCTGGCATACGAAGTCTAAGATCAGTGCTGGCAAAGATTGCTCGAGTTCCCAAAGTACTCTAGTATGCCGTCAGGTAAATTTTTCTTGGCAAATGGCATGATTCTATGCAAGCTGAAACTTTCAAGTTCATAGAGAGATGCCTTCTGGTGCAAGTTTTGTTAGCCTGGATTGGTTGACCTGTAGTTCTAATATGATCATTTGGAATATAGCCAGGCTGTCATTGATTAGCAGGATGACAATATTTTAAGTTGACAAGTTTAAATGAGAGCTAATTTTGTAAAATCTAGTTTATTTATTTTTATTTATAAAAAAAATTCTCAAATTTAAGGTTTTGTAGATTATAGGACCATTTGATTACTGACATTTTTGCAGTGGCGATAAAAGAATCGTTCTTTTTGTTCATTAAATTCCACTTAGACACTAGTGTTTTGGGCGGCAAAGTTTATATGAAATCGTGAAGTGGATTTTTTTTTTTAATTGGACTCAAATGCTGTCATGACTCATTGTTTGAAGTTGTTTCTTTCATGTTGGTGAAAATTCATTTGTTCATTTTTAAAAAAAAAAAATTACAGGACCTTTTTTGTTTAGTGGTTGTTGACTTGGTAGTACATTCATGTGAATGATAGTGGGTACCAATACATAATTACATATGCATTGCACCATGGACTTTTTCTATGGTATAGTATTTTATCCTTGCCATATATAAGAAGAAAAAAGAAGAAAAAAAAGTCTTTGTTTGACAATAGCAACCTAAGAAATTTCGTATGCATGATTAATGTCGGGTCTAAGATTTATGCCAAAGCACCGTATGTAAAACAAAATGAGTTGTATTAGAGATAGTCGTTCATGTACAATGAAGATAAAATGATTAAAAGAGGACTTGATTTTATTTTATTAATGGAATATGAATGTAAAGATAGCTAAGCCCTTAGTAGGAAATATAACACGACGGCTGTTAAACTTATCATTTCTCAATTACAATGCAATAGAATCGAAGTTTTATCCTAAATCCCACCACTTGCAAGACTATTATACTTGACAAGGGAACAAAGGAACAAGGCCCCCAAATCCCATTCTTAAATCATAAGGAGATGACAACTCAAGTAATTGAAAATATTTTGTATAAGATTATCTCCTTGCTTAAATTATTATATTCGATTTTTTTATCGCTCAAAATTTTATGTTTAATTATCTCCTATTTTAATATTGTTTATATTTAAAAAAATCCACTCAATACCTGTAAATTATAAATTTATAATCTTTATCCTTACATTCATGTTCACGCATGCATAGTGGAGGCGAAGAATTATAAAAATGAATTTGGGCCATGTGGGAGTGTGGATGATCGAATTAGGTTAGGTCAAATGTGATAATCGCATGCATACAAAATTCCAAATCGAACTCTCACTTTAATTATTTCTATATTTTAGTCGTGACCTCATTTCCATAACCAAAATTGACCATTCTTCAACTGCACCCTTCCTACCCCTTTCTTTTCATCTGTTCCACATAAACAACACACATTTCTCAATCTCTCTCTTCTTCTCTGTCTGTGTATGTCTGAGATTGACAAAGAGAAATGTGTCCCCTGAGACTGATTCTCATATTCCTCTCAGCCACTCTCGCTGGCTTCTTCGTCCTCAGAAACCTCAAATCCGACCCCCAATTGGACACACCCCGTCAACATGAACAAGAAACCCACGTCCACCAAAACCCCAACAACTCGCCAACGCGATTCTCCAAGGTCCCCAATCCATTTTCACCCTCAATTCCGATTCAATTCTTTTTTTTTTCGTCTGGGTTTCTCTCTGTTCTAACATTTTTGCTTTTCTATGTGTTTTTGCAGGTTCGCTCTGCCGTGGAATCTGGGTTCTGGATGGCGGTGGATATGGGCAGCGGACGCTACCTCTGGAGGCAATTGGTCTCTCCGTCCCCGAAACCATCAAATTGATCTTCTTGGGGCACTTGCCATGGCTCATGGCTTGCAATAACACACACGTTCAGGTTTGAGTTTGACTATGGTGATTTATGTTCATCTTGTAATTTTTTAGACCCAGCTGAAATATCAAATGTTGTATGATGATGCTTCCAAATGGTGCTGTAGCTGTAATTACCATTCAGCAACGATATCCATCCAATTGTATTGTAATATTGCTACTTCCATTTATCTGGTTTCTCTATTAACTATCCAGTGTGATGTGTTTTATCTTATTTTGGGAACTTTCTACATCCAAAGTATCTGATTTTATACATTAAACCTTACGTTGTTTAGTAATTTTTTTTATACGAAGGCATTGTCATCAGTTTTATGGGAAAGTCGCTTGAAGTTTTACGCCATTGTTATCAGTGTAATCCATTTGAATGTACATTGATCGATACGAACACATACTACACCTGATGTTAATGAAAAGGCCGAGAAAGTGATATTATGAATCAGATTTAGGATGTAACAGGTTGGGATACACGAATATAAATAATTGTGACTTATGCAGCTATGCTCGTGTGCACAAAGGTAAGTATTATATGTCTGTGTGTGGTGAGGATTCCTCTTCTCTTTATTCATTAGGGATGATTGCAATTCTTGTTTCCACGGCTGCTGTATTCATGGTTAGTCGAGTTTGGGACTTGAAGCCCCTTAGAGTCTCTCTCACGGATGCACACAATGCATGAGCAGCATATGTGGTTTGATTTCTTTGTTGTTTCTGTGAATCATAGTGGATAGGTTACTTAGTTGTGGAACTTCATAAACTTGATTGTTGATATGCGTTGGGCCATATATTGAAGGGCGTTTTGTGGTGGAATTCATGTTAGTACTATTTGAGATGTAAGCAGATGTAAGCAGATGTGGATTCTTAAGTCTCTAGTAATGGTAGTTCCTTGTCCATGATTGCTAGAATACTTGGCCCAAGATTCTACATTTCTGGTTTTCTGATTGCGTTCTGCTAGTTCGTTCGTGTAATCTTTTTCATCAGATGGAATTGAAAAACGATGCTTTCGGGAGTTATAATGGTTCCCGGTTAGTTGTCCCTTAGTTGACTCCTTATATAACAGAACATTTGGAAAAGTTCATGTCTTGTTAGGTACCTCTGTCAAATTTGTATCTTCAATTATTCATGAGGTAGGAGCATGACTTGGGATCATCTGACAGTTGAATTCTTAAGACTACTTCCGTATTTTAAGTGACAATAAGCTTGCATATTGTCAATCGCGGCTTCATTTCATTACATTGGTAATAATATAAATATAGTATTGATATGTTTCTCCATCTTTGTTACAAAACTGAACTTTATATCATAACTCTGATTCTTGGCACATTTTGACAAGTAATAGATGAAAAGGAGTCAGATGAATCTGATGCAGTTCAAGAACATGAAGAACCAAGTGCACAAGACAAAGTTTGAGGATAATGTTCACCGTAGTTAAGCTCTACTGCTAGTCTACTAGAGATTGGTCTTTGCATTTGCTATCATGACATGATCTCGTTATTTTCTTTCACAAGTTCTTCAAGTCTGGCCCCTAAATGGATTGTGTCCGTGGATATATATTACCTGGATTTTTTGTTTATGTGCTTCTTTCACAAATTCCGATCCACAAGTGGGTAAGCTCTCCACGAACTTGGAACATCATCTTTACAAATATCGGACAATCGAATGAATGTCAAGTATTGGAGTGTTTGACAACGGAATTTCGGTTTATTCCTTTTTCCAACGATCATTTAAAAAATATTGGTGGTTATTATAAGTAATAGTGATTCAATTTATGATGTGCTATTATTATTATTATTATTAAATAAATTATAATTATAAAATGAAGTTCGGAGAAAAATAAGGATCAAAATTTCTTGCTCAGAGAAAATGGTCCGACCTAAAGTTGTCTAATATCCTGACCAAAAAAAAAAAGTTGTCTAATATTTTGTCTGTACTCTATATCTAGCCAAATACTAAAAGAAAGGACGCGAATGTTTGGTGGCGCAACCTTTTTTTTTTTTTTGACAATTGGTGGCACAACCTTATGCGCAGAAAGGAACAATCCTCCACGTGGCAAAATATTCTTTGCTATCAAATAGCACAGCAAAATCATGACCGTCCAAATCCGAATCCCAGTCGTAGAATTCAAATAGAATATGAAGTATTATATTCCAACGGTCAAATTTTAATAAACATCGTTTTAGATATACGAATCGTGAGACGACACACGAGAGAGAGAGAGAGAGAGAGCGAGAGAGAGAGAGAGATGAGGCAGAGAAGAAAGGCTGCATCAGAAAACCCCGAAACTCTAATGGCGGAGGAGGAAGAAACAGAAGAAGCACGGTTCTTCGCGTGCTATTTGTTGAATTCTCGCAACCCCGGCTTCAAAGGCCACACCTATATTGGGTATCTCCAATTTCCCTAATTCTAATGCGTTTCTTGTGAAATTGTCAATCAGTTTAGATTTAATCAGTCCATTCTTGATGCAAAAGACGATTTGTTATCTGAAATTCATTAAATTTTGAAACTTTCTTGTTCATTCTTTAAGAGATTGGACTAACAAGCGAGCCCAATTTGACCGATTGTTGATTTGGGTGGTGCCAATGCAGATTCACGGTGAACCCACGGCGGCGAATAAGGCAACACAACGGAGAAATATCTCAAGGAGCGTGGAGAACGAAGCGGAAACGTCCATGGGAGATGGTCCTGTGCATCTATGGCTTCCCAACTAACGTTTCTGCTCTCCAGGTACCTACAATTTTTAACCTTTATTTTTAAATTTAGTTTCCGTTTTCAATCATGATTACTTGGGATAAATTATACCAAAAAACATATGCATCATTTTGTCATTTGAGCTTTCTCCCAGTTTGATTTGAGTCAACATTGAATTGGCTCCAAGTTTGGAATCAATTTAGTTTAATTTTGATGGGGACCAAAATTTTAATATTTAGGATTGATATGAATTGAGATCAAAGTTGATCCCTTTTGTCTGATATTGGTTGGGAACTTATGATGATCAAATTGTTTTTCGAGAATTGATATTAGATGAAATTTAGGACCTTTCAATTTGGAACTTGCAGTTCGAATGGGCATGGCAGAACCCAAATGTTTCAAAGGCAGTTAGGCAGGCTGCTGCAAGTTTGGAATCAATTTAGTTTAATTTTGATGGGGACCGAAGTTTTTATATTTAGGATTGATATGAATTGAGCTCAAAGTTGATCCCTTTTGTCTGATATTGGTTGGGAACTTATGATGATCAAATTGTTTTTCGAGAATTGATATTAATTGAAATTTAGGACCTTTCAATTTTGGAACTTGCAGTTCGAATGGGCATGGCAGAACCCAACTGTTTCAAAGGCAGTTAGGCAGGCTGCTGCAAGTTTTAAATCTCTTGGAGGACTTGTTAGCAAGATCAAACTTGCATACACAATGCTCACCCTCCCGGCTTGGCATAGGTATCGTCTTCTTGTTTTAGTTTTGACTAGGAATTAGGTCCCGCGTGTTACTGCGGGGTTATTGAATTGAGTATTACTAATTTTCCATAAATGAGCAGTGATTTTTTGATATCTATAAAAGAAAAGGAAAAAAAAAAGGGCAGAATCGGTAAAACACTATAGGAGAACAGTGTTTTTTTTAATATATTTTTTATGATTTTATGATATGTATAAAGGAAAAGAAAAAAAAAGGAAAAGGAAAAAAAAATTTGATATGTATAAAGGAAAAGAAAAAAAATATATAAAGGAAAAGGAGAAAAAATAAAATGAAGGAAAAAGGAAAAGAAAAAAGAAAAAAGGGTAGAAGATCTACAGTGATTTTTCACTTCTCTTTTAGTATATAGTATAATTTGTGATTGCTGTGAGTCTGTAAATGCATATAGTTAACTTCTTTGTTTTCTTCAGCTTGAACATCACCGTAAACTTTTTTTCAACACAGTACACCAAGCATTCTGCTGGCTGTCCAAGTTTGCCGGGCCAGATGAAGGTCAAAATTTGCCCAATGGATGACCTCCCCTCTACCATAATATCTGACGACCTCTCTGAAAAAGAAGATGAGTCATTTAATGAAGAAAGGGAATGTCAAGGAGACATGAACACCAGTACACTAGAGGAAGAAGCATTGCCAGAATCCATGGTTCAGAATTCCACAGATGATCAGCAGAATGATGCCGGTAATAGAATTTATGAAGTATATGGATGCGGTGAAGAAGTAGGAGAAGAATCAGAAGATGAATGCTACAGTCAAGGAGAATTTGAAGAAACATTATCAAAGTTTATAGCTCGTATTTCAGCGAAGGGAAGTCATGACGACATAGACAAATACAATCAAGAAGTGGGAGAGGGTTGCAAGGAGAAATCACCAGTGGGAAGTATGCCATCTTCGACTGTCACTAGAGATGATGATATAGGTTTGCTTAGATCTGTTGACGACGGTGGTACTATTGAACTGAGCCGACATGAAAGTGAACAATTGACAACTATAGTTCAAGATGATGAGGAGTTGTGTAGCAGAAGCTATCTCAGGCCTTGCGGAGGAGGTGAGCTAATTGACTTGACGACTCCATCTCCTGTATGCAGAAATGATTTATGTGGCAAGAAGAGTAGAGTTAGTACTGCATATCCTCAGATTATTGACTTGACTAAGTCTCCCAATTTCATCCAGTTATAGATTGTAAAACTATTATGTCATCTTCGCCTGATGGTATATTGTAATCAATGTGGTTCAAATCTTACAATTTCAATGGAAGTAAAATCTTATTCACCAACTTGCTGCTTTGATCTTTTCTTTTACAATACAGAATCCAGAGTTAAAATTACAGTTTTCAATTTTCCATCATTTTCTCTTGGGTGAAAGTTATTTACCTCCCTCAACTTAATTAGGACTACCAGAAGCATATTGAAAAAAAAAATAAAGGGCAGAATATAACGAAGCAAAACATCAGATCATATCTCCCATGCTTAAATAAGCAAGCAAAGCTCAAATTTTGACAAATCAAAAGTGAATTTACTGGACAAATAAAGTGATGAAAACAATTGTTATGAGCTCAAGTAACCAACAAAATCATATCAAAGCCGTGGATCAAAATTTTGGTACAAAGATTCAATCCCAGTTCTAAGAGCAGAGAAAAAAAATTAAGCCCACAAATCAAAAGTGAATTTACTCGACAAACAAACTGTAGCTACTGTCCAGTGGCTGGTTCCACACATCCTCAAAATTACTTGGATTGCAAGCTCCTCCATTGAAGTCAGTAACAAAATCATCCACGTGGAAGTTTGAATCATCTACAATAATCATATCATGAACACTGAAACTCGGACAGAACAACAATGTCGAAGAATCTTTGGTATTATCAGCCACATTCGTAATTTGAGACTCTGTTGATGATGAACTGCCTTCAATTTTCATCTTTTTATTAGCACCAGACTTGGTAGATGAAAAAGTCATCTTCTTCTTGCCGACCCTATCGTTCTTCCTCAATCGACAGATGACAGAATCAAAATCATACCCAATATCATCACAATGATTCTCTGAGAAAATACTATACTCATCTATAAGCCAATCAGTATGATCTTCCGAACCTTGATTCAAGTATCGGAATTTTCTTTTTTGCCCAATTGGGTTTGGACTTCCCTCAAAATTTCCGGAGTGTTACATATTATAATTAAATACTAACTCATTTTTTTAGAATTATAATTTTATTTATTTATTTTTAATGAAATTAAGGACGTTATGAATTGTGATTTTACATTTTTTTTTTATAAAATTTATGATTTTACTAGTTTGTTTTTTAAGACAATTACAACAGTTATTGCAAAGTGTAATTTTTTTTTTTTAGAATTGTAATTTTATTATTTAATCCTTCATGTGTTTTTTAAGGATGTCAACGGTTGAAGATTTATAATTTTAGAAACTTCTAGACTAGCGACGGGGCTACACTTTGGATTGGGTGTGCTACTATCAATAGTGAACTTTAGTAAAAAAATATACGATCTTAATAACTCGCGGCCTAATAGTACTCTCCATTTCATATGTAGGAGTCTTGGGTTCAACTCTTCTTAAACGAGGTCGATATATAATATTTATATAATATAATCCCCTCTCCAAATATTCTTGTATCAAAATGACTCGTGGGTAAATTTGGATAATAATATTCTGTATGTACATTAAATATTTAATTATTTGTGTTTTTTATTATATTCCTTTCAAACCTTTATTTATATACAAATATGCAATTATGGGTAAATCTTATTATATCCTTTGTATTATGTGTATTCCGCTTATGTTTAATAGTATATTTCTTTAGATATTGTTTTTGTTTTCAAGATTAGCATCTAAATTTAGTCCATCCGAATTTTAAGTGCAAAAATCGTCACTTTTCTGAACGTGAGCATAACAGATATACTGATACGACCATAACTCTATATTAACATGAGACGATAATATATACCCGTGTATTTTGGATTTCAAAGCCACACTTCAATGAAAGTTTGGTACGGGTATTGAGAAAAAAGATTAGATAATATAAGCATTGAGTTTCGACTTCACTCGATAAGAGTCGAACTCTAGACATATCACTAACAAATGGAGATGCCATTACACAAAAAGCCTAACAAAAGGGTAAGAAAGAGAGCTGAGATTAAATTGAAAAACAGAGTACAATTGGTATGAGCGTAAGTAACTAACAAAATCAGAGTATTAAAGCCGTGGATCAAAATTTTGGTACAAAGATTCAATCCTGGTTCTGGGAGCATAGAAAATTAAAAGAATTTGGTACAAATAATCATTCCCGGCCCAGTTGTGCACCCAGAGAAAGTAAACCATTACTCAGCCCACTTCTCATCCGTCAACGGATTGTACCAGTAGCTACTTTGATCCAATGGCTGGACGTTCAACACATCTTCGAAATTACTTGAATTCCAAGCTTCCACCGCTCCTCCATTACCAACTCCAAACGACGAAATCGGCAAAGGTATTTGTTCATTGATACCGGCAATTAATTCGTCAACAATGAGTAAACCCGGATATGTATAATTAGCATTATCACTCACATTCTCAAGTTTTGTCTCTGTGAATGACGATCCCCCGCCGTTTACTGGTGCTCCTCCGCCTCCATTTTTTGACTTCTTCTTCGTCCCCGCCCTATTGTTCTTCCTTAGCCGACAAATCACTAAATCGAAATCATAACGAGTGTCATTATAATGATTGTTGGAGAAAAGACTGTACTCATCGATACGCCAATCAGTATGATCATTCGACCCTTCATTCACGTAGCGGAATTTTCTTTTCCGGCCGATAGGGTTAGGGTTTCCTTTGTCCATGACCGGCTGGGACACGTCTTTCTGGCTCCAAGTGCCGCCACGGCCGTCCTTCCTGTCAATTCGCTTCCGGGTCAGTCTGTTGAGCTTGCAGAAGAAGTACAGATCTTGACGGGCAAGTTGATCTCCGCCGTACATCTTCCAAATCTCCGACGGCGAAAATTCGTTGCCGAAGAGATTGCAGTCGTGGATAACGTGCGTGTACGGCGGCTTTAGCGGCTGTTTGTTTACGAGTAACTTGTGGAGAAAGAAACAGAGGAGCTCTTGGTCTGTTGGCTCGAATCGGAAACCTACTGGCACAAAAATTTCGTTACCTGCTGGCGCCGACGCCATTCTGATCGAAGCTATTCTTAATTGTTTCTTGGTTGTTTGATTATTGTTTCTGAATTTCGGACAAGAGTGACAAGAGCTATATATTCATAGGACTTCATTCCTTGAAGGTCAAGGAATGACAGAAATTCCTAATCCTGTTTGGAGAGTTCACGTAAGTAACTTTTTAAGTGAATTCAAATTCAATCCTCCTAATCCAATAAGGATTTGATAGAGTTAAATCATTTCATAGCTGATATTTCTATTCCAAAAACTTACTAACTTCTCTTTTGTTCTGTTTATATTATTTCGTCGGAGTTTAATTCCAGACAAGCATAGTGGAGATATTACCCCGGAATTTTTATAATATTTTGTCTTGATAAATTTTGCTTATATATATATATATGTTGAGATGAATTTTTAATCATCATTTATAGGTTTTCTTTCACAATAATGAATAACAATGGAAATCCAAATAAATTAAAGTTAAGGAGTTTATTTTCTTATTATGTAAAGAAAAAAAAAATCATCAGGGAGCAAATCTTACTTGTCTTATCTATTCAATTTTTTATGCAATTCCTTTTAAGTGTCTTTTATTCATTTCTAGTGCCGAACGAGATGGATATGCTGAATCTATATCATGTAATTCCTCCGCACTCGGGGTGCAGGACACGAAAGAGTCACAAGCATCCCGCCTCAAACTGGAAAAAGTCCCTCTCGCACTAGCAATTGGCGTTTCTAAAATAATATGCCACTATCCCACATACTCATATTTTATCATTCCTCTTCTTAAATTTGGTGTTTTTGGTAGACCTAACTCTTGTTTTATCCTTAGGAAAAAAACAAACAACTCTTGTTGTATCCCCCTCCTTTTTATTTTATTTTTCTTTTCAAGATGACAAGTTTTTTTAAACTTCTTTGATCTTTCCTAACATATCAGTACATTATTTGACCAAAAGAAAAAAACATATCAGTGCATCAAGAAATTTAGATATTGAACTGTTCGTAAACATGTACACATAAAGACGAAAGATAACAAATTTATTAGAACAATCATGGCACTTGCAAGGACAAACACAAATAGGTGAAAACTTAACAGACTCTGGAATGTACAAAGAAACACAAAATACCGTTGGGAAGCTGGAAATCTGTTATCATTGCGGCAGATCTTGTTCAAGTTGCTGTTCTTGTGGCTGCATCTGGAGTTCTTGCTGTCGCTGCTGATCATCTTGTAGCTGTTGATCTTCCTCACCTTGCCAAACCCAGACTATATCACGCAGAGCGGGCCTTATGTCCTCCAACATCTTCTGGTATTCCAATGTGTCTCCATTTGATTTCTTAACCTCGATCAGATGAAAAGATGGAGTGATTTCAAATATCCCTGCATCTATGGACAATATCCCCTTTCTACCTTCCCTCAGTCGATCCATTTTCAACAATCCGTCGCCCTTCTTCTTCACTTTCAGCTTCAGCCGCTTAGCCATTTCTTCTAACTTGGAGATGATGACTGAGGCAGGTTCTCTGGAAGTGAATCTTGCTTCTCTGTTGTGAGGATCCTTTTCGAACAAGCCAGACAGATCAAACCCAGCAGAGAGGGAGATAATATCAAAAGCATTCAAGTTCGAAGGCCTCATCGGCTCTTGCTTTCCCTCAACAGCCATACTATTCTCACCGGGACCAGAAGCTTCAGTGCTTGTAGGAGCCACATCCTTGCTTTCCACTTCGGATTTCATATTTCTAGAGTTTGATCCCTTTTTGTACCAAGAACTTTCCCTAACTTTGCCCAAGGAAACCCTACTGTTGGGATTGGGATCCAACATCTTGTAAAGTAGCCTCCGTGCTTCGGGTGTGAACCAATTAGGGCATTTAAATTCTGCTTTGCCGATCTTCCTGTACATCTCCATCAAATTTGAATCATGAAACGGTAGATAACCTGCCAATAAGACATACAAGACCACCCCACAAGACCAAGTATCAGCTTTCACACCATCGTACCCTCTCCTGTTGATAACTTCCGGAGCAACATAGGCAGGAGTACCACAGGTGGTATGGAGCAGCCCATCTTGGCGCTTGCATTCAGCCAGGGCACTTAACCCGAAATCAGAGATCTTCAAATTATCGTTATCATCTAACAATAGGTTCTCTGGCTTTATATCCCGATGATAAACACCCCTACTATGACAGAAATCAAGTGCATTGATTAGCTGCTGAAAATACTTCCTTGCAACTTCCTCCTTCAGCTTCCCTTTCGCGACCTTGTTAAATAGCTCACCCCCTTTAGCATATTCAATGACAAAGTAAATCTTCGTTTTGGTGGCCATGACCTCGTAAAGGTGTATAATGTTAGGGTGCCTAACCAGCCTCATAACAGATATTTCTCGCTTGATCTGATCCATCAGCCCAACCTTAGTAATCCTATCTTTGTCAATAACCTTAATGGCCACACCCTGATTAGTTATCAAGCTCCTTGCATAGTAAACCTTAGCAAAAGTGCCTTGACCTAGTATTCTCCCCAACTCGTATCTTTCCATCAGTATATGTGATTTATTCTCCATCGATCTGGACCTTCAAAACCTAATAAACAACCAACAAAAGACTTCCCCCTGCCGGTATGATCTATATGATCTACAATCTATAGAGCAGGAGTCTACTATAGAAAAAGAACCTCAACCGTCTTCACAATGGTCATGCATTAACACAACCGGCACTCCATACATATTTTCAGGCCCAAATTGCTTCTGGGAACCAAGAGAAAACCAACAAGGATCTTTTGCCCCAGCATCAGCAAGGATAAAGAAGGGCAGTGCCACTAAAGATAGGGAGGCAGAGTCCTGACCACTCAGGCACATCTTTCAGCATTCCCTGGAATTGCACTTCCAAAAGAATGCTCAAATTATGCCAGAACAGAAACTCAATGATCTGCAACCAAAATAAATAAAATTCAGCACAATTTTGTGAATCGAACGCATTAAAACACGTAAAAGCAACCGCCTTTCACACTTTGCACTGAATCGAAACCAACCCTTTGGAACAATTACACACACTGACTCATAAAAAGTTCTAATTCAATGAGAAAAAATGAAAATTGAAAACACACAGCTTCAAAATTCAACTTTTACTTATCAAAGAAATGAGAAAAAACCTCCTCGGAACAAGAATAGGGCAAAAAAGCAACAAATGATACCGAAAAAAAAGAGAGCTAGAAATTAAGAGTTCTAAATGCGTTAATCATATAATAAGCTCGCGTAGATGCTTAACTGGAAATCCCAATTCCTTGATGTTTCTATTCTTAAGCAGCAGTTAAGAAAATAGGGAAAAAAAAAGAAGAAAAATTAGAAACCGTACCTTTTGGAATACAAGGAAGGTGATGATTTGGATATGTGGATCCCCAAAATCAGAGGCGGAATCGGAACGAAGAAGGTGAGAGAGAAAAATTGAAGTTGGACCAGTTGGTGCTCAAATTCAAAAAAAAAATTACATTAAATTTTACTTCAATATAAAGATTTGGGTTTTATATTTATATATAATTATATTACCTAGACGGTTTGATCCAAATAAATAAATATTACCTGGCGCTGGGCTGCTGGAGGGCCAGATACCAGGTAGCCAATATGTGGGCCTACAGTTGACGCGTGAGCCCATTTCTGCCAGAAGTAGTTCGAGTGTGTGCGTGCCCACGCTAACATTTTGGGGTTTTTTTAATATTTTGTTTGTTATTTTTCTTTTATATTTATATAGTATTATTAAAAAACGTAACTACATGATTACAAAGACACTCAGCAAAAAGTAAGAACTTACACGACTCTATCTACCTTCAATATATTTACAAGAGGCACTCAGTAAAAAAGCAAGAACTCACCTAAGTGCACACTTACGAATGATGCTGCTTTAGCAAAGCTTGGTTGGAAAGTTTTAACTCCGCTTAATAGCTGGCGAGCTAAGATAATATATGCTAAGTACTTTCGTCGTTCTTATTTTTTACGACATAAATCTAAGTCTAGTGCTTGCTTGGAAGGGTATTTTGTCCGCTAGATGAGTCATTTCTAAAAGTATTCGCTGGATTGTTGATAATGACACTCATATGACATGATTTCTTTTTCCTCTTATTAATCTTGTTAATATTAACCAGGTTCTAAGTTTTGACTCTCGGGTCCTTGTTAGTCACTTTATTTGCAATAATGTGTGGAATATTGATTTGTTTCTTCAAGTCCTTTCTCCTGATCTTATTCACCACATTCAAGCTATTTCCTTATCTCTTTTGGATAAAGAGGATGAGTTCGTTTGGGGACCTTCCCTAATGGTGAATTTTACTATTAAGTCTGCGACATGGATCTCCCTATCCCAGTTTGATAACCACCCTCGTATCTTAGTCCTCAAAAAAACTTGGACCATGCCTCTTCCCCCAAAAGTTAAAATTTTTGTTTGGCTCCTCCTTTGTGATCGCCTGAAAACTAAGGATCGTCCCTCACATTTTATGCGTAATTTAAAACTTATTGTTCCATTTTCTCATCCCATCATGAAAACATTGATCACGTCTTTTGTCATTGTTCATTCGGTCAAGTTATCTAGTCATCCATTACTGATTCCTCTAGACCCCCTTTAATTAAATAGCCTTTTTCTGGGTTGGTTCTCTTTCTATGCCTCTTGGTTTGTCCCTTCCAACATGTTGAACATCACCTTTTGTAAGATTTTACTACCTTTGTTAGCAGATTTGGGATGCTAGGAATAATCTGGTTTTTAGGATGTGCACCCTCGTCCTATTTATGTTCTTCGTTTAGCTGCTAAAACAGGTAATGCTTATTGGGCAACAAAATCAGATGCCTCTTCCTTCTGCTCTGCCTTCGTCTACACTGCTTCCAGGATCCCAAATATTAGATTGTCATTCCTTTTTGCTAATTATGTCAAGCTTAATTTTGATGGTTCCTTACAAGATTCTTGCGTTGTTGGTGATTTCATTATTAGGGATGCCAAATTGCCAATAGTGCTACTTTATTAATTAGCTAGTTCTCACTTCTCACCATGTTAAAATTCCTACAGTTCAATATTTTCTATATTAAGAATCGGTGTACATATGTGGATTAAATTGGATTTTCAATATTTTTTTTTTCTTGGGGTACAAGAATCGGTGTCATACCAATCCGTACATCATAGTCAGTCTCACTTGTCGACCTTATCTTGGGAATATTGTTTATCATATCACAATTTGGTTTTCATGGAGGAAGAAAACGTTTTGAAGGTCAGTCTAGTACGTACTAAGAAGTAACCATGAAATTTCATACAAAGGACAGCACTTCTTAACTTCTTTAATATATATTATAATATTATATTATTATGATAAGATAATCAATTTTAATCACCGAAATAATTTGTCGTGATCGATTCATTTTTAAATATAACACGATCTTACTTAAATGTCCCTTAAATTAATTAGATTACTTATTTTTATATGATTATTATTTATTAATCTCATTTAATGAGAGTTATAATACTCATATATTTCGAACAGATTTTTTTTTCTTCCTGAAAATACCTCTTTATTAACTAAACACGAGTAGAAACGCCAACATCTTTAACGAGAAAGTTAAACAGCTAAGTTGGTTCAAAATCGGATTTCGAACAAATTTTTCTCTTCCAAAATGTTTATTAAAAGCAAATCAACACAATATGAATAGTAGGAAATGATAAAAGCATGTAGAGATTGAGTGAGGCGGTCGAAAACTATAGGACAAAGAGCAACTTGCGTATTTTAGATTAAAAATAGAACACTTGAAGCTCCTATTATTAATAAAAATTAAGTTCAAAACAGCATTAGACGCTCTTAAGGCGGTTGATAGGGATTTAGTACCTAGGCGGTTAGGCGAGATCTAAGCGATTTTTTTAAAAAAATCCAACAAATTAATAATATAATGAATATTATCAAATAATTTTAGAACAAAAATGAATTATCTAGATAAATAAATTGTGTTGGGAATCATAAATGTTAAAAATGTTAGTTTTTTATTAATTTTATTATACAACATTCTATTTTTTTAATTTATTATCTTCATTTTAATTAATGCTTGTATTATTAATTAAATATTTAATAAATAAATAATATTATATAACTAAATATATATAAGGATTTATACGCAAATTCACTTAGGAGTTTAGTCATTATGCGGAGCGGTTTCTTATTTTCGAGCACCTAGAGGCCACCTAGGTGAATTAGGTAACCGCTGTTTTAAACAGTGATAAAAATATAGTCAATATTATATATATAATGTCAAATTTCTCTCTTATTATTAAAAGGAAAAAAAATGAAAACGTGGAGGGGAGTAGTTGCTGCCTAGTGGCTCGAGGAGTCGTCGAACGGAATTGTTCTGGCTTTAGCTCCTTCACCAACCAAACTCAAGCCCAACAAAAATAGTCAGTAATTATTGTACTTGCTATTTGTTGTCAATTTGGGATTGGGATTGGGATTGCTATTTGTTGTCAATTTGGGATTGGGATTGCTATTTGTTGTCAATTTGGGATTGGGAATGGGATGTAAGCCCAACACTGTTCATGAAAAATATCCCCAATGCCTCAATGGCGAATTGGCAATGCAACATAAATTCTTAGGGGAAAGAGTACCCAATATTTGGGTATACAATGACCTGATTGGTTGAACTTGAAGCTACAAATGAGAAATTCGATATGGCAAGAGGTAGGCTTCTTAGTTGACATACTAAGTTAGTTTCATTATGTTTATAATCATTATTTAAAATACACAAATTTAGAATAAAGAATTAGATAAATTGTCACAAAAAAAAAATTAAATAAGCTAACTCCTCCAACTCTTTCTTCTAAATTTTCAAAACATACGGATCAAGTTGATGAACACAATAAACTGATTTTCTTAATTTAGTTATTTGGTTGTATAATATTAATAAAAAGTAATTTGAAATTTTGTAATTCACTTTATAAAGAAAAAAATTATGTATAATTAATCTTATTTTTATCTAAATTCAGAAGTACGTAGCTCAATGAAACTATAATCTTAACATTATAACTCTCTCTCTCTCTTTTTGTTGATAGAAAATAACCCTTTTTTGAGTTAAAAGTAACACTACATCGATCGCTCATGATTAATAGAGATTCGATTTAAAAACAACATGCATTTTCTTCTAACGGAGCATCTCTTATGATGATCCAAAATATTCTCAAATAGTTTGAAACAATGACTTGGAAATTAATTAATTGCACGTCAATTCGAATTAGATATTTTTTAATATAGATTGACTTGCTAATTAAAATACTAATTAATCTTCTTTGTTTAATTCAGTGGCCAATAAACTAAGGTTGATTAGTAGATCCCCTTAATCGCCGCTCTTATGGCAATAATTTTAGGAAACATGCCTCTAAGGTTCTTTAAAGGCCACCCGACATAAACAAATAATTATTTTGAGGGGCTTCCCTCTGAATATTATCAAATTGAAAGCAATACATCAGCAAGGCACATGACTCCTGCATCCAATGCTCTTGTAGAATAATGTGTATAGTTATAAGTTTATAATGGGCATGAACATAGTTATAAGTTTATAGTGACATATACCTATATATATATATATATCTTCAGTAATGTATGCATCAATTTAAAATTATATCTTAGAAGAAATCAAACTAGGGAAAATCAAACTCACGACTTATGCAGCAACATACAAATATATACAAGCCTATTGTAAACATGTACTAAGCCTCTTAACAGTAAACTAATTTGCACTTTTAAAAAAAAAAAAATTAACGAGGGAACCGTTTTTAAAATATATAGAGCCATATTTGACGAAATCGCACAACACTAATTAAGATTAACTATAATAAAGTATCGACCATGATTGCATCATCCCTCAAATCAAACTAAAGCTTGAGCACCTGAAAGGTCGTAAAATGCGAAAGAAATAAAAAGAGCATGTTTAATCAGATTGACTAACCTCTAATTAACAAAGTATCAACTGTTGCATCATAATAAGTTCCTCAAATCAAGCCAAGTCTTGAACACCTGAAAGGCCGTAGCATGCGAGGCGATGAGAGCCGCCCAATTAAAAAATCCATAACCAATCTAAATTGAAATCTATATATGTATATATATATGGGCAGTCATGGCTTGTTTCATATTCCATCAACAAAATTTATTAGAAACGCCAATTATTTTATATGAGGGAATTGCCTAATTAATCTAAGTCATACCAAGCATGTTAGAGAATTACACGCATGCATGATGAGAATTCTTCCCACTCAGCCTCAAGTAAATATATTTTGATTAACCATACCCTTTTGGTTTATTGAAGCAGAAAGAATATTATTAATTGCTTCATTTCCACTCCACCAAATTCCATGGCTAAAAACTTGTCAGCATCAATATCATCACTTGAAGATCACTACCACGGAGGAGCTTCTGCTTCAGTTTCAGTTCCATTCACATGGGAATCTCAACCAGGTACCCCTAAAGCCAAGTTCCTTCAAAACCCTAATCTCCCTCCTCTCACACCCCCACCTTCATACTTTTACACAAAGACCAAAAGGCCCCCGAGAAAAATGTACTCAAGCTCTCTTCTGTTACAAAATATTTTCCCCAAAAAACATAGTGCCACACAATCTGCTACTTCGAGGAAACGATCATCCTCTTCTTCTTCATCATCAACCTTCTTACCATCTCTTTCTTCTTCTTCTTCTTCTTCGTCCTCGGCGTCTTCCACCGCGTATTATTCAGTCCCGTCTTCGCCGGTAACGCTGACATTGTTTCGGGCGAGGGGCAGATCGATGCCAAGCCCTAAAGTACTGGTTGATTCAAGGGTTCATTGCCATGATGAGTGCGCGGACTGTAGCAGAAGAGTTTCAAGTAGAGGGTGCTATTTAAGCTTCATTAAGGTGTTTCTTAGGCAGTTTCATTAAGCTTTTATTTGCTTCTGCTAGCTATAGCAGTAAACAATTGTAAGATCACCAATTCATTAATTAGCTTACATCGATCAATTCTTCGCAATATGATCTTTAAACGAGGATGTATACATACAAAACGAAAGGTTAGATTTTTTTTTTTATATTGTTAATTTTATATATAAATTAGGCTCATATTGATATTGTACTAAAGAATTAATCAATTGATACTTAGTATTGAGAGCTCATATATATATAACCAAAATATATAGATCGAATGTTAGGAATTGGGGCAAACATGGCTATGGTTTACATTTTCTTGCATTGTAAGTTTACATGTTGCTTACTTAAAATTAAGGACACATTAGAGTCCATTGAAAAACTCATAAATTTTTGTCTATTGGCTTTTTTTGTTTGTCAAAATTAAGAATCACTTCTAAGGAAGGTGTTAATTTTATCCTAAAATTTACTTTTATTTTCAATTTTAAAACTTTTAGGTTATGTTAACTTGGATGAGAAATTTCAAAATAACAAGAAATTATGTTAAATTATCAGTTAATGTGCCAGGCATTTTAAATGATTAGATCTAAACATTTATATAAGATGGTAACATATTGCTAAGTGTTATGGTCTACTGGTCTAGTATGGCAATTCTCCACTTGTTATTTGGAAGATCTCGGATTTGATTTTACTCCAGTAAGATCAAGACTCAATGTTTATACTATATAATCCCTTCCCTCAAGTTTATACTATGTAATCACCTTCCCCCAATATCCTTTTATGATAAAAAAAGGTAATAGATTGATACGTAAGTGCTTTTTTAGAAATCCCTTCTTATTGAAATACCCTATTCAATTCTTGCTGATAAAATTAATTTTTAATAATATACTATATAAGTTCCTCGGTCCTTCCATAATCGTTTCCAAACTAATTAACTCTGTTGATGCATAAAATGTGCCAACTTCGAAGGGGAATCATGCTCAGTCATATGTCCTTGGAATGACCTATCAAAAGAGAGTGACTAGTCATCGGTTAGAGCTAATGACATGACCCGTCCCAATATCACTTTGATAATCGCGTCTGGTCCTGCTCTCCTCTAACAAGTCAACCGAAATTCCGAAAACACCCTCAGCGCTTGTCAGACAAGGGATAATTGCACCGATTCCCACTCATGCCTCCGCCTCTCAAGCAGCCCCGATTTTCGTGCCACGGTCTGGAGGGTCATCAAAACAACAAAAGTGTGAATGGAAAAAAATAATATCGTTTTAAAATACATTTTAAAAACGAATCGTTTTCCTCTCTAGTTATAAAACTTGCATGCATAGAATAAAACATGAACAACCGAATCTCGAGCCAAATCACATGAAAACTATCTGGACACAACCATTCATGTCAAAGGAAATCAGTCATCAATACTTAAAATCAATCTCAATAATCAAACAGCACTACTCACTAGTGATCAAACATCAATCACAATAACAACACTACTCACAAGTGCACATACATCAATCACAATGTCACAAGCAATCACATTATCACATCGGCATTACACATAGGTCAGTTCGGGAAATGTACTCACGCAACATCTGAGCCATGTCTGGGAATTGCACACGCAACATCTAGACGTACCACATACTCAGGGACTGCATTCACGCAACATCCGAGTCACGTCTAGGAACTGCACTTGCATCATTTGAACACGAACCAATATCCAAAAAATCACGTCCAAAAATCAGTAAACAAATCTACAAAATCATTCTTGACTCACATCCCAAGTCTATATACCATTTTCAAACCCGGGCCTACATCCAAAATATCGTTTTTACCATTCACCGAAAATCGTGTCCAGAAATCAATTATTAAATTCATAAAATCACCAATAATCATATCAAATCATCATTCAAATCATTGCAACCAAATCATACAATAAATCATGGAAAACATTTACTATGCATGCATAACTGTTTATAAAACAAACGACCACTCACACACCGTCCATACGGTTCGATTTCGAGCCGTACGCTCCTTCGTAATTCCAGGAATCACCAATCCTATCAAAAAACACTACTAAGGGTCATTAACACCTCAAATAACCTTACATTAAAATCCCCTAATTTTTTGGGATTTAATTACGTATTTAAAAAGTAACATAACACTTCGGACCCTCGAAATTATATCGAGACGGTGTCTGATCCACTCAAAACCTGCCCCAAAATGTTCGTTACATCAATTACATTAAAACTCATGTTAACCATACCTCGAAAATAGCATCCACGCGCCCCCACGTGTCGGCGCAAGCGGCTGCTTGTGAAGCCCACACGCTGCTACAGTAACACTGTTTATCTCCTTCTTGACCTGTTTTCTCTGCTAACGGGCCCTTCGACCCGTGGCTTGACCAGATCCAAAAATCACCAAATTTGCATCATTTCTCACAATTAAAGCCTCAAATTGCATGTAATCAATCCCAGAAGAGGATACGTGACCTCAATTTCATGAAAAACATACCCAAAATTGATGATCAATATCCATGAGTTTCGACCATTTTCCAGTCCTTCAACCCAAGCTTTCCAGTGTCTAATTCTATATTTTAACAACTCAATCCCACTTGCCAAGGACCGAAAAACATAATTCTAACTTCAATTTCAGTAATTAATGTACCAACCAAAATCAATCTTTGAAATCATGGGTTCATGGGGGTTTTCGGATTTTTCTGGGTTCAAGCTTCCTCTCGGGTTTTCTTCTTCTATCTTTTTTGTCAGTTTTTCCTCTCTATTCTCTTCATTCAGTTCCTCCATTTTCTATGAACAAAAAGAAAAGAAAAAGTTCCTCCATTTTCTCTGTTTTCTCTCAAGGAACTGGTATGATTAAACCTCCTTGTTTTGGTTTTGGTTTTGTTCATCTTTTTCCTTCTCGATTGAATTCAAGCAAAAAACACACACACACACACACACACACACACACACACACACACACACACACACACACACACACACACACACACACACACACACACACACACACACACACACACACACACACACACACACACACACACACACACACACACACACACACACACACACACACACACACACACACATGTGGTGCCAACAATCCACATCCCATGGTGATAGGTGTCAGAAGCCAATAAGGACATGCAGGGTCATCAAAATCAACTAAAAGACCAATTTTCCCCCTTAAGGTACAAATTACGAAAATGCCCTTAGCCTTCCTAGACCTGTAACTAACACATCCGAACTCCGATTTTGATGTGCCGTCTGTCTACGGAATCAACGCTTCGAGAGCTACACAAAGGTCCTCGAAAAATGTGTAAAAAGTATTACAAACAAAAGTCAACTTGATCACCACATTTACAGGGGCAAAAACATCATTTTACATTCAAACTTTAAATTTTACATTTCTTGAATTTTCGGGTTTGTCCTTGATCCCTATGAATTAGACCAGACCGTAGATCTTTTTTTTTAAGATTTTGCTATTATTCCGGCTATTCACATTTGGAATTCGTAAGAGATCTAATGCTTTACTATTTACCTCTTTTATGATGTTAAATAAAATATCCCTTCAATAAAAAAAAATTAGTGAAAGTGAAACTAACTAAAAATTACTTCAGCCAACTGTAACGACCCGTCCCGGAAATTAGGATTAAGACGGTGATTAGTGAAGGATTAGTGAGCTTAATCGGTGATTAGTTGGTTACGATAGGTCCGTTAGCGTAGAATGACGATTTTGCCCCTAGTTGGGTAAAAAGTTGACTTTTCTTATGGTCGGATTTTGGCACGTTGACCTAGGACCGTTAGGTAGATCTCGTCGTCCTGAATTCAACGACAGGCGGCACGTGTTCATCGGAGTTAGGACGTGCGAGATATGGGTCTAGGAAGGTAATGTCACAATCGTAATTTTGACTAAAAGGAGGGGTATTTTAGTCTTTTGCTGCATTGGGATTTGTGCACACCAGATGAGGACAAGTGTCCTGGTTTAATAGGATATTTTGGAAGGGGACCATTGGATGGTGGACATGTGGCAAGTGTGTAGTGGCTTCTACAAGCTTGCACGGTGTGTGTGTTTTAAGTGAGCCGTGTGTGTACGTGTGTGTTCGAACAAGTGAGAACAGAGGGTGAGATTGAGAGAAAATTGATCGGTGATCGTGGGTGTTTGTGTGTCCTGGTGAGTGAGGAGTGACCAGAGATCGAGAGAGAGACAGTGAGAAGGTTGGGAGGTGAAGTGTTCGTGTGTGTGCAAGGTGTAAGCTCACGGGAAAAACCAGAGAACAGAGAAAGATTTAGGTGGTGGTGCTGCCGGGTAGGTGAGCAATTGAGGCTGGTGGTGGTGTCCAAAGGCTGGAGGTGGACTGGAGGAGTCGTGTTTTCACGGCTGAGCTCACGGCAGCAGCCTGAGCACAGGTAATTTCTCGATCCCTTTCGAATGCTCTGTTTTTCCGTTTTGTTTCAAATCGATAGTTGTGAAGTTTGGGGCTGAGTCGAGGGTTTCTGGGAGTTGGGTGAGACTCAGTGAGGTCCTAGGAGTTGTTTGGAGTAGCCACCATGACGGGGGAGAACTTGGGTGGCCGGAATGGGAAACATGGGACTGTTCGGTTTTTGCTTCGAGGTTGAAGACGACGGGCTGTAGGCTGTGTCGAGGTGTTAGAGTGAGGGGAATAGGTTGCTTAGGACTGGACGAAGAGGCTGGTGAAGAGAGGGAAGAAAAAGGTGCAGGCACGGCGGAGAACCGGGTGCACCGGTTCATACCGGTTCTCCTAAGGAAGACGATGATGAACAGTGATCGTGTGCAGGCGCATGAGGCCCACGCGCAGCCACTTTGGGCGGCGCGTGGGGCGGTTCTTGGGAAAACGGTCAACATAGTTTTTGGTCCAGGAGTTATAACGAGTTTAATGGAATTAGTTTCGGGTTAATCGGACGTCGATTCGAAGTAGTTCTGCGAGGTTGGAGGTTTAGGGTTCCGGTTCGTTACGTTTAGGACCCGGAGATTTTTGGGGAAAATTAGGAGAGTCTTGGTAGACGTGTTGGTGATGTACTTTGGTGACTTGTGACAGGATCGGAACTTCCCGGGGAAGTTGAGGAACGTACGGGACGTACGGGGCGCGAGTGACGTGCCGGTGACTGTGAGTGGACCCCTTCTCTAAACTCGAGCATGCATAACTGCTTTTAAAGACTTGTTTTACGTTTTTACATGTGATTCGGTGATTGTTGAATATGTGATGTTGGTTTTGCATAATTGCACGTTTTTCGAGAAAATAACGTATTTAGTACGTTTTAAGATAAAAGGTTGATTTATGCTTATGATGTTATAGTTTCGGGATTTCAAATGATAAATGATTTCTAATGATTATAAAGGGATTTTGGAACATGATTTCGATGATCAAGGATTTTCGGTTTAGAATCGGATTTCGAGAATCGAGATTTGGTTTTAAAGTTGAAAAGTGGAATTCCGGATTTGGGTTCGGAATGACGGCTCTGGATGCCGGAAGGGCATCAGACCGGTGATTTCGGATTCGGGTTTGGATGTGGATTTAGAAATGGTTTTCAAATGGTTTTGGATTGGATTTGCTGGATCTGGTTATTGGGTTTAAAGACCCGGATATTGTGATTGACGGGGGACGGACCCGGATTGGGTTTCAAGACCCGGATTGAGTTTAAAGACTCAGGAGTTTAAAGACTCGGATATTATTGAGGCCTGGATTGAGTTTAAAGACTCGGGAGTTTAAAGACTCGGATAGATCCAGCAGGTTTGATCGGATAATGATTGGTTGAGACTTATGTTTTATGATACGGTTTTATGATGCTTATGATATGAGTTCTATAACTGTTTTTATGATGGTTCTACAAATGTTTTTATGACGATCCTTCTATGATTTCTAACTGTTTTCAATAACGAAGTTATGCCTGTGTGATTTCAAAACGGAGGGCCAAATCCCGGTTTTCTTATAAAATGGTTTTGGAAACTCTTCTTTTATTTATGGTTCACTCACACTTTCTGGTTTTAAATTGCCCTCCAGGTCGTGGAGCTAGCGCGGGGGTCGGCGTCGAGGCAGCGTCAGAGGCATAGAATATTCGAGAGTGACCCCGAAGTGCTTGACATTTTCCGTTGTGCGTGTATCTTATTTATCGGTTTTCTTTCCTTTGTATTTGGTACTATGTCTGTAACACTTGACTTCGGGATGTTTAAATTTTCTCCTGCGTTTGGCTTGTATTTGGTGGTTTTTTTTCGTGAGTTTACTTTGGTTTAGTGCGGGGTGTTAGACGGGAGCAGGATTTACCTCTGCTTTCGGGGTAGAACCGGGGTGGGTCCTGACACCAACTCCTACCATCTACATCAACTCATAGGGACTTCTCATTGACACCGCTCCAAAGACAATATATAGTAAGTACCTTACTCTCCACCGAACTCATAGGATCCTAATTATTGAAGGACCCAAGGAATAACCCCTCTAGGGACTTTATTAGAAGTTTTCCTACTGTTTGAGCGTAAAGAAAAAAGTTCAGAGAGGAATTTACATAAATTGATTTTCTAGCATCATCGAAAGTACAAGCAAGTTTAAATTTTTTGATCAGTCAAATTAAAACTCTTTTCACAACCTCTAAATGTTTCGACGCCTCCAAACCTTGCAAACGTCCAAGTTACTGTTGATGCTTCAAGGAAGCTATTGGGATTGTGTCATTATTCGTGACTCTGCTGGTCTGTTTGTGTTAGTGTCTAAGCAAATCACTGAGAAGTGACTTGGCACAATGCCAAGTGGATTGCCAAGTGGCAAGTGACAAGTGTGTGAGTGTAACGACCCGTCCCGAATTCCGGGATTAGATTAGTCACTAATCTTGATTAGTGAGGTTGAACGGTGCTTAGTAGGGCGGAATCGGACAAATTGTGCAAAATGATCGTTTTGCCTCTGGTCGTGGGCAAAATGTTGACTTTTTGATCAGGTGGTCAAACAGACTTTGACCGATGACCGTGACATAATTCGGGACGTCACGAGTTCATAGACAGGTGGTACGTTCGATTCCGACATTCGTAGAGAAAGTTATGATGTTCGGAGTTGAGGGGTATTTTGGTAATTTCGAGTAATAGGGGTTAAATGTTGACTTTTTGACTGGGAGGTCCGATGGACGAGGGCCAAGGACCGTTACGTAGGTATCGTCGATACGAATCCAACGACAGGCGGCATGCCAAAATCGGAGTTACGACGACGAAGTTATGGTCAAGGAATCGGGCTCGGTTTACCGAACGAACCGGGATTAAAATAATAATAAATTAATGAATAGTGATTGTTGAATATGAACCCTTGGATGAGTGACAAGTGTCACTTATCCCTTGATTTGGGGCTCTAAATCTGGATCATGCTTCCATTAATGGGTTAAAATACAATTTATCCCCTCTTTTAATCTCAGCCCTCCATCTCACTCCCAGATTGCATCTGGACCGTCCATCTCATCTCATCCCTTCCTTAATTAATTTGATCAGTTAATCTCCCTCTCTCATTTCTCATTTCACCGTGAACGACTACCACCCCAAATCCACTACCCATCCAACCCGCACCAACTAAACCTACACCATTACTAGACTAAGTCCAGTGAGAGATTTGGGCACCTGAGGAACGACGGGAGACGGCAGCGGACACGGCGGAAAGGAAAAACAGGGGAGGTCCAAAACTCAGAAATTGGAAGTCGTTTTGGGCTGGTGTTGATCGTTTTTAATGGACGTAGGATGTTCCTGGAGTCGAACTGGGCATGCTGGTGGCCACGGCGGCGAGGTAAGCCTCGAACCCGTGAGTCTGTTTTCGGGTAAAAATGGCAGGATGGGTTTTAACGTACTACAATCAATCTTGTGACCAGGATGATGATCTAGGGGTTGATACGAGTCTATAGGGATCGTTTTCGAAAGGAATGGTGGCCGGGATAGTGCAGACACGACGGTTGCAGGTGGCCGGTCTGCACACCTCCACGAACAGGTAGTCAAACGTGTTGGTTTCTCAGTTTTAAAATCATGGATCAACTAGAATTGATGAGACGATCTTGTAGGAACAAACAGAATTGAAAATCATCAAGGAATTACTGAGAACCAGTCGGGTTGGGCCGCGGGTCACGGTGACCCGTTTATCAGACAACCGGGTCAGAACGATACATTGTTCACGGCGCATGGGTTTCACGCGCAGCCACTCACGGCGGCGCATGACGGCGCATGGGCACGGATCTCGAGGTGAGGTCAACATGACTTCTGTCCTATTTAATGTAACGAACATTTTGGGATTGGTTTCGTGTCGATCGGACACCGTCTCGATAGTGTTTGGGATGTCCGAAGGTTTTAAATTAAGTTTAAAAATAAGTAAAAATTTGGGAAAATTACGGGACTTTGATAGGATGTTAATGATGAGGTTAGTGACCCTCTAATGTGATTTGGACAGGATTGGGAGTCCCGGTGATAGTGGTGTGGCCCGGGAGGGCCGGTGGCACGCGTATCGAGGCATACCGTTAAAACGGTCTGTGAGTGGACTTTGGTTTTATAAATTCTATGCATGCTTAAATGTTTTATATGGATTATGGTTGTGATTGTGTGATGTTGATTGGATTGTTGGTAAATTGTACGATTTCACGTATTTCGAGGCGATTTACGTGCTTGCACGTAAATCGAGGTTTTCCTGTTTTACATGGATTTTCCATATTTATGACTTGGATATAATATGATGAAATGGTTTTGAAAATGGAAATATGAACTCGGGCTTGAGGCCCAATTATGTTGGAAATTTCGGACTTGGAGTCCATTTGAAAATCGGGCCGGGGGCCCAGTTGGTTAATGAAATCGGGCCAGGGGCCCAGTTGTCAGGACCCGTCCCAAATATCACCTCGATACCCGGGATGAACCCTGCTCCCGTCTGACAATCACACTTACAGTACCCAAAAATAACCTTAATACAACTATAAGTATAACTATCAGACGAAGGAGTAAATATATACAACAGTAAGCCAGAGCATAGTTCTACAAAATGGGCACCAAAAGTCCTACAAGTCTAAGTCCGCCACGGAAGAACGTCGGAAGCTCTATGCCTCGATATCTACCTCAACGTTCACCCCAGCGCTATCACCACGACCTGGAGGGAAATAAAAAAAACAGAAGGTGTGAGTGGACCAAAAGGAATAAAATTTTTAAAACCGTTTACCATCAAATCAAAGTAAGGAAATATAATCATTTGTTCCCTCCGGTTTAAAACCAGGCATGCCCAACGAAGTATTAGAAAAATCATAATATGAAACATCATAAGAAACAGAAACACTATAACACATCATAAGAAACAGATACACTATAAAACTGATATCGAAACCAGAGCATCAACATCAAACCACTTTTTCCGATCAAACCTGCTGGACCTATCCGAGTCTTTAAACTCAACCAGGCCTCACATATAAATCCGAGTCTTTAAACTCCCGAGTCTTTAAACTCAATAGGCCTATGGGGGTAATATCGTAAATATCCGAGTCTTTAAACTCCCGAGTCTTTAAACTCAATCCGGGCCCGTCCCCCGTCAATTAATATCCGGGTCTTTAAACCCATATCCAGATCCAGCAAATCCAATCCATTTCAGTGTAAAACCATTCCGAAACCCATCACCAAACTCGAATTCGGAATCCCTAGTTCGAAGCCCTTTCGGCGTTCAGAACTGACATTCCGAACCCAAATCCGGAAAAAGATCCATATTCATAACAAAACCATAGGAAAATCCTAAATCAGATTCCACAACCCATTTACCACCATTAGAAAACGTTTTTAGGTTAAATTTCTAAATTATAGCATCAAAATCTGAAAACCCGTTTTTTCTCGAAAAACGTGCAAAATCCCGAAAACGTCTCGAAAAACGTGCAAACATTTCAATCACATATAAACACACATAAAAAGCATAAAACATTAATAAAAACAGTTAGGCATGCTCGGAAGTAAGAAAGAGTCCACTCACAGTTCAGAACAAGTCACTCGCGCCCCGTGCGCTCCTCAACCGTCTCTGGTGTCTCCCGTCCTGTCAATAGATACCAAATAGGGTCACAATTACATCAAGGATACCTTCCCTATTTTCCCCAATTTTTCGGGAATTTAATAATATTTTAATCCTAAACCCTAAACCGTACGGATTCCCGAACCATCCCGTAACACCGTCCGATTAACCCGAAAACTATACCATTGGATTCATTAGAACATTTAGGACTAAACTCATGTTGGAAGCTTGGCCGGATTCCTCCTCACGCGCCTCCACGCGCCGCCCAAAGTGGCTGCGCGTGGGCCTCACGCGCCTGCTACAGTGCCACCGTCTTCCTTGCCCGAACCCGGTTCGCACCAGACGGCAACCCGGACCGGCGAGAGCCGTTCTCCGCCGTCCGGCCACCATTTCCCCTCCTATCTTCACCTAAAGCTTCGTCCACTCTCAAAGAATCCATCCCCCTCACTCTCTTGGTTCGACTCGACCCATAGCTTCACAACTGAAGCTCGAAAGAAAAACCAAACAATCCTCTGTTTTTCTTTCCGGCCACTCCGCACTTCCCCCTTCACGGTGGTCATTCCAAACTCCTTCCACGACTTCACTGATCCACACACAACTCACGGGAACCCTCGACTCACCCTCCAACTCCACGATTTTCCGTTTGAAAATCACGGCTAAACAGGGTACAGAGTACCCGCCGTCGAACCACCTCCCACCGTGAACTTCCCGTCACGGCAACCACCATAAACGACTCCTAGGACCTCCCTAAACCTCACTTCACTCACCAAACCCTTCGATTCTAGCTCTAGGTCCACGACTTTTGAAATGAAAATCCACGGAAAAACAGAGCAAAAGAGGTTACCCTTCGATTCCGGCGCCGCCGTGAGAACCGTCACCCACCACGGTGCTCGTGGGACTCCCCGTAGCCTCCTGAGTCTTCTAGTGCCTTGAATCAATCCACCACACGGCACAGCAGCCACCACCGTCCACTGCCTCCTCTGTTTCTTCCAAATATCCAGCCGTCCACCACGTCGCCTCCGTGCACGGTTGCAACTCCAACCCACGATCACCAGCTCCTCCTTGCCTCACTGTCTCTCTCTCAACTCACTCTTCACTCTCCCTAGCACTGAATCGATCACCGCCTCACCCAACACTTCTCTCTGTTTTCTGTTTCCTTCGAAGGTGTGCACGGTTCAAATGAGGGTAAAGTGTGGCCGTGCACACTTGAGAACGTAGTGGAACCATCCAGTCCCCTGCACGTGTCCACCAACCATAGGCCAGCCCAAAAAATCTCTGCCACCTGCCCTCATCTGATTGGGCTGAGGGAAAATGACCAAAATACCCCTCCTGCACAAATTACCATTTTACCCTCAGACTTTCCAGACCCGTATCTTTTCCGTCCGACGTCCGATGACAGCGTGCCGCCTGTCGTTGAACTCAGGACGTCGAGACCTATCCAACGGTCCTCGGTCTACGTGAAAATCACCAGTCCTCCAAAAAGTCAACATTTCCCTCGTTTTATCAAAATTACGGTAACGCCCCCAACCTTCCGTACATCATAACTTTTCCTCCGTTTGTCCGAATCGAACCTGCCGCCTGTCTACGGACTCGTGACGTCCTAACCTACGTCACGGTCAAGGGCTAACACTCATCCAATCGATAGTACAAAAAGTCAACTTTTCGTTTACTATTCACAAGGGCATAATCATCCTTTTTTACAAAACTTCACTAAAATTACATTTTTACCCTTTCCGAAGGTACGGGTTGTTACACCAGTTGGTATGAAATCGGGCTGAGACCCATTTGAGTTATATTATCGGGCCAGGGGCCCAGTTGATTTACGAATTCGGGCCGTGGGCCCAGTGGGTTTATAAGTCGGACTGTGGGCCCAGTTGGTTTACAAATCGGGTCGTGGGCCCAGTGGTTCATAAAATCGGGCATGAGGCCCAGTTGGATAATAAATGTGATTTCGGGTCAGGGACCCTATGTTTAATAATTGTGATTTTGGGTCAGGGACCCTAAATGGAATTATGTGGTTTTATGGAAATTTCGGGCAGGGCCCAATGGTAATGATGTGATAAAAGGATTTAATAAAACTGTTTTCCATATACCATCTGGATACAAGGATATATGATGGTCTCCTCCAGATGTCTGGGACACTGGGGAAGTCACGGTGCATTGCCTGCAAGGGGTCATTATACGGAGCAGCCGGACCGTATGATGACTCAGGAGCAGGATTGCTATGATTGACGTCAGGGACGTCAGACATCAGGGATGTCAGATATATGGACCCGGAGAGACCCCGGGCAGCACGCGTAGCTTATGAAACCGTGAGAGATGACGTCAGGGACGTCTAGCATCTGGGATGCTAAGCATCTGGGATGCTGGTGATGGTAATGGTAAAATATGGATTAATGGATATATGAAATGGCTTTTCGGTTGGATATGTGTTATTTGGTAAAAATGGATTATTGGTTATGAAATGGTATGTCGGGTCGGGGACCCTAAATGGTTTTGGATTTATGGATTTATCTTTATGGCTTTGGGCGGTAGCCCACATGGTTTTAATATGTATGGTTGTGGTATTCCACTGTTTTGGGCTTAGTTCCCACACTTGGTTTTTGGTCAACGGTTTTTGGGCTAAGGCCCTAATGGCTCGGTTGAGCAAACGTTTTGGTTACTGGTTTTTGGTGGCATGCATACGTTTTTATTGAAGGGCATAAATGTCTTATAAATGTATTTGGTAAACTTATTGGTTTTTGTCCACTCACAGCTTTTGGTTTTAATGCCCTTCAGGTTGATTACGGATGCGATTGCAGCAGAGACTGGGACATTGCACACCTCCTCCATCGATCCTTGCGCACTCTGGATGCCCCGTTGGGCAGTGGCTCTTGGTTATCCCTTGTCTGACACCTCTTGTTGGACGGGAGCAGGGCACATTCCACGGTAATCCCGGGGGGATTGGGATGGGTCCTGTCAGTGAGTGTGAGTGAATTCAATTGTAAACGTGCAAGGGAGTGAGTGTGTGCATTCTGTTATTTGAGTGCAGGTGTGAGTGAGGTGCATTGAATGTAAATCAACAAAGAATGTGTGTGTGTGTGTGTGTGTGCGAGCTGTTAAGGTGCTGATGTGTGATGAGGTCATATGCAATCCTAACCGTTTCACAATGAGAGTGTGAGTGAGTGTGAATCGGGTATATGTGTGTATGTGATGATAAATTCAATCTAATGAGAAAAACAGAGAAGAGAACTCGGGGGTAGTGTTATTTCTACACTGAGAATTCAGAAACAAATAGTTTTTCCATTCACACATTTTTACAAACACTTGGTATGCACATTCATACAATCTGATTATCAAGTTCATCTTCTGCAATTCTAAAACCAGAAATACAGTGAGAAGAAGAACCTATTCTAATCTAGCCTAAACCAATCGAGCTAGCCTCGATACATCAGCTAGGAGATTGAAGGTTCTGAGGATTGTACTTGTTAGTGGTTGAAGCCTCTGTAATCTTCTTTTGTGTTGATCGATCCTCTGTGTTCTGAGGAGCCATTGCTAACATGGTATCAGAGCAGTGAAGATCAAACTGTCTCTGGGGCGTGGTGAAGCTGTGAAGAATGAGCTACACGGTTGCCTGTGAATCAAGGTAAGATGGCTGGAATTGGTGGTGATCCAAAGTTCCCTGTATTTACAGGAGTTAATTATGATTTCTGGAATATAAAAATGAAAACAGCACTTAAAGCAACTAATCTATGGAAAATTTTTGATCAAGGAATGACTGATGTGGAGTATGATAGTGATGATGAAGTGATAGAGACGGCTCAGACCAAGGCAGATCAGATCAGAAATGCCAAGGCCCTGAACCTGATCCAAAATGCAGTTTCTGAGGAGACTTTTCCCAGAATTTCAAATGAAGAAAGTGCTAAGCGAGCCTGGGATGTTCTGAAACAAGAATTCAGAGGGGATCCTAAGGTAAGGGTAGTTAAAATTCAATCACTACGAAGAGATTTTGAGTATACTAGGATGAGAAGTGATGAAACTTTTTCAGCATACATGTCTAGACTATATGGAGTAGTAAATCAGATGAAAACTTATGGAGAAACCATTGCTGAAAAACGTTTGGCTCAGAAAATACTCATTAGTCTAACAAAATCCTATGACTCAATTGTGTCAATTCTAGAAGAGACAAGGGATTTGGACACTATTAGTGTTGAAAGTATTACTGCATCTATAAGGGCATTTGATCAAAGATTAGAAATGCATGATGATAGTGAAGTAGAGAAGGCATTCTCTAGTATGAGTTTTCAAAATCAGTCCAGAAGTCATTCTAGAGGAACTCAGGGAGGATACAAGAAGAGGTTTCCTAGTAAAACCTGGAGTTCCAACAAGGGCAGATTTGGAGCAAAGGATAAACAGGAGTCTGAAGTTTAGAAGGGTGAAGTAAATGATCCAAGACCAACCTGTAAGACCTGTGATAGGAAGCATTTTGGTGTTTGCTGGACCAAGAATAAATTCAAGTGTTTTAAGTGTGGAAAACTGGGTCATATTGCTAAAGATTGTAGAGTTAAGCAAAATGCACATATGGCACAGCATGTGAAAGAACCAGAGAAGAAAATGGAGGGAAACCTGTTCTATGCATGTCACTCAGCCTCTGTTGAGAAGAATGCTGAAGTCTGGTACCTTGATAGTGGCTGTTGTAATGACCCGTCCCGAATTCCAGGATTAGTTTAGTCACTAATCTTGATTAGTGAGGTTGAACGGTGGTTAGTAGGGCGGAATCAGACAAATTGTGCAAAATGACCGTTTTGCCCCTGGTCGTGGGCAAAATGTTGACTTTTTGATCGGGCGGTCAAATGGACTTTGACCGATGACCGTGGCGTAGTTCGGGACGTCACGAGTTCATAGACAGGTGGCACGTTCGATTCCGACATTCGTAGAGAAAGTTATGGTGTTCAGAAGTTGAGGGGCATTTTGGTAATTTGGCTTATTAGGGGCCAAATGTTGACTTTCTGACCGGGAGGTCCGATGGGCGAGGGCCAAGGACCGTTACGTAGGTATCGTCGATACGAATCCAACGACAGGCGGCATGCCGAAATCGGAGATCCGACGACGACGTTATGGTCAAGGAAACGAACTAACGAACCGAGGCCGGGATTAAAATAATAATATAATAATGAATAGTGACCGTTGACCCTACACACCTGGATGAGTGACAAGTGTCACCCATCCCTTGTTTCCAGCTCCTTGTTTCCCTCCAAACATCATCATTACTACATCATCATCATCTAATCCACCATTTCCCCTAATTTTCTCCTCTTTGTTCCTAAACCGTGCACAAAATGTGGGATTCGGATTAGGGAGAATTGGCTCCCTTCTTCTGCTGTTCTTGTGAGAAAATGGGAGACTAAGATGAGGGAATTAACGGGGAAACACGAGGGGTTGTGAGAGTGTTGAATTTTGGATTTTTGATTTCGGGAAAATGAGAGGGAAAATTCGAATTGAAGGAATTGGGCTGTGATGATCGAATTGGAGGTTACAAACATCTTCCTGAGGTTGTGACGAGTCGATCCACATCAAAAACGAGAAGGATTGGTGCCGTTTTGGCTCTGATCGAGCTTGGTGACAGAGGAAGAAATCGAGGCTGAGTCGTGGAGTTTGGGGCTGTGATTGACTCAATTGTTGTGGGGAAATGACTCCTCATGATCCCACGATGCTTCTGGGATCATCAATTGAAGGAAACCGGCTGAGATCGATGAAACTCCATGGTTGCACAGTGGACGGTGTTCGTACTTGAGTCGTGATCATTTACTGATCAAACGACGAAATTGATGTGGGGGAATTGTTCCTCGTGGCCCACTGATGCTTCTGGTTGAACCAATTTAGGGAAATCGATCGAGATTGAAGGAATCCCATGATTGAACAGTGACCGGAGTGTTCTTCGTGTTCATCGTGGAATCGACGGAATCTGGGTAAGTGTTCGCGTAATTGATGTTACAGACTTATAATTGGACTTAAAACGAAGCTAATGGAATGATCAATTGAAGGAATTAGGATCGAATTGACAGGATTGGAACCGGGTTGTGTCGCGGGTGAATTGGACCCGTTTACCAGACAAACGGGTTGGGCTGGTGACACTGTAGCAGGCGCGTGGGTTTCACGCGCAGCCACTCACGGCGGCGCGTGGCGGCGCGTGGGCACGAATCTCGAGGTGAGGTCAACATGACTTCTGTCCTGTTTAATGTAACGGACATTTTGGAATTGGTTTCGTGTCGATCGGACACCGTCTCGATATTGTTCGGGATGTCCGAAGGTTTTAAATTAAGTTTAAAAATAAGTAAAAATTCGGGAAAATTACGGGACTTTGTTAGGATGTTAATGATGAGGTTAGTGACCCTCTAATGTGATTTGGACAGGATTGGGAGTCCCGGTGATAGTGGTGTGGCCCGGGAGGGCCGGTGGCACGCGTATCAAGGCACACGGTTAAAACGGTCTGTGAGTGGACTTTGGTTTTATAAATTCTATGCATGCTTAAATGTTTTATATGGATTATGGTTGTGATTGTATGATGTTGGTTTGGTTGTTGGTAAATTGTACGATTTCACGTATTTCGAGGCGATTTACGTGCTTGCACGTAAATCGAGGTTTCCGGTTTTACATGGATTTTCCATATTTATGACTTGGATATAATGTGATGAAATGGTTTTGAAATTGGAAATATGAACTCGGGCTTGAGGCCCAATTATGTTGGAAATTTCGGACTTGGAGTCCATTTGAAATCGGGCCGGGGGCCCAGTTGGTTAATGAAATCGGGCCAGGGGCCCAGTTGGTATGAAATCGGGCTGAGACCCATTTGAGTTATGTTATCGGGCCAGGGGCCCAGTTGATTTACGAATTCGGGCCGTGGGTCCAGTGGGTTTATAAGTCGGGCTACGGGCCCAGTTGGTTTACAAATCGGGCCGTGGGCCCAGTGGTTCATAAAATCGGGCATGAGGCCCAATTGGATAATAAATGTGATTTCGGGTTAGGGACCCTATATTTAATAATTTTGATTTTGGGTCAAGGACCCTAAATGGAATTATGTGGTTTTATGGAAATTTCGGGCAGGGCCCAATGGTAATGATGTGATAAAAGGATTTAATAAAACTGTTTTCCATATACCATCTGGATACAAGGATATATGATGGTCTCCTCCAGATGTCTGGGACACTGGGGAAGTCACGGTGCATTGCCTGCGAGGGGTCATTATACGGAGCAGCCGGACCGTATGATGACTCAGGAGCAGGATTGCTATGATTGACGTCAGGGACGTCAGACATCAGGGATGTCAGATATATGGACCCAGAGAGACCCCGGGCAGCACGCGTAGCTTATGAAACCGTGAGATATGACGTCAGGGACGTCAAGCGTCTGGGACGCTAAGCATCTGGGATGCTGGTGATGGTAATGGTAAAATATGGATTAATG
Source organism: Prinsepia uniflora (assembly GCA_032719365.1). NCBI lineage: Eukaryota > Viridiplantae > Streptophyta > Magnoliopsida > Rosales > Rosaceae > Prinsepia > Prinsepia uniflora. The sequence goes on from CM064873.1 coordinate 3,386,324, forward strand.
AATAAAATGGCTTATTGGTTGGATATGTGTTATGTGGTAAAAATGGATTATTGGTTATGAAATGGTATGTCGGGTCAGGGACCCTAAATGGTTTTGGATTTATGGATGGATGTTCATTTATGGTCGTGGGTGGTGACCCACATGGTTTTAATATGTATGGTGGTGGTATTCCCCAGTTTTGGGCTGAGTTCCCACACTTGGTTTTTGGTTAACGGTTTTTGGGCTAAGGCCCTAATGGCTCGGTTGAGCAAACGTTTTGGTTACTGGTTTTCGTGGCATGCATACGTTTTTATTGGAGGGCATAAATGTCTTATAAATGTATTTGGGTAAACTTATTGGTTTTTGTCCACTCACAGCTTTTGGTTTTAATGCCCTTCAGGTTGATCACGGATGCGATTGCAGCAGGGACTGGGACATTGCACACCTCCTCCATCGATCCTTGCGCACTCTGGATGCCCCGTTTGGGCAGTGGCTCTTGGTCATCCCTTGTCTGACACCCCTGGTTGGACGGGAGCAGGGCACATTCCATGGTAATCCCGGGGGGATTGGGATGGGTCCTGTCAACTGTAGTAACCACATGACAGACCATGAATCTCTACTGTCTGATATTGACAGGACACTGAATGTAAAAGTGAAAATGGGGACAGGTGAGCTGGTTCAAGTTGTTGTAAAAGGATCTTTACTTGTTCTCACTAACCAGGGTAACAAGTACATCAGAGATGTCATGCTTGTACCTGGTCTGGATGAAAATTTGCTGAGTGTGAGACAAATGATTGAGCACGGCTACTGCCTAGTGTTTAGAGACCAGGCAGTGGAAGTGTATGAAGATACTGAAATGCAGCATAAAATTGCAAGGGTTCCTATGACAGGGAGCAGACGTTTCAAAATGTCCATGGATTATGGTTTTCATGTGGCTAGGAAGGCTGAATCAAAGGAGGATTTGGAGTTGTGGCACAGAAGATATGGGCACCTAAATCACTCAAGTCTACAGATGTTGAGTAACAAAAATATGGTAGTTGGTCTACCAAAGATGGTTGGGGACAAAGTCTTGTGTGAAGGGTGTATCACAAGGAAGTTTCATGTGACTCCTTTTGATATTGAAGAAGCATGGAGGGCCTCAATGCCACTAGAACTCATACATTTAGATGTATGTGGGCCAATGCAAACATAAACTCTTGGTGGTAATCTCTACTTTCTCACTTTTATAGATGATCACACAAGAATGTGTTGGATTTATTTTCTTAGACACAAAGCAGGAGTGTTAAATGTGTTTAAGAAATTCAAAGCTACTGTTGAGTTACAAAGTGGATTCAAAGTGAAGAAGCTAAGAAGTGATAGGGGAGGGGAGTATACTTCAAATGCTTTCCAAGACTTCTGTGATGAGCATGGAATTTAGAGGCAACTAAATGTTGCCTACTCTCCTCAACAAAATGGTGTTGTTGAGAGGAAAAACAGGACAGTTGTAGAAATGGCAAAGTCCATGCTGCACAGTAAGAAGTTATCCTATGAATTTTGGGGTGAGGCAGTAAGTACTGTAGTGTATATTCTGAATAGAAGTCCAACCAAGTGTAACGACCCGAACTTTCGTAATTATTATTTTATTGTAAAATGACCGTTTTGCCCCTGAGGGGGGGAAAAGTTGACTTTTACCTCGGGAAGTATTTAGGACTTTGACACGTGACCGTGACGTAGTTTAGGACGTCACGAGTTCATAGGCAGGTGGCACGTTCGATTCCGACGTTCGAGGAAGAAGTTGTGACGTTCGGAAGTCGAGGGGCATTTTGGTAATTTGGCCATTTGGGGGCCAAATGTTGACTTTTGACCCGGGAAGTCCAACGGACGAGGGCCAATGACCGTTATGTAGGTCTCGTCGATACGAATCCGTAGACAGGCGGCACGCTGAAATCGGACTTACGACGAAAAGTTATGGTCAAGAACGTAACCGAACTAACCGAGACTCGGAACTTAAAATAATAATAAAATAGTATAATCTGATTTACTTTAACCGAATCAATCTGGACCCTTGATGAGTGACACATGTCACTCATCTACCCCATCCACATCATCCCCAACAATCTGGATCTTGGTCTGCCATGGGATTAATTAATTAGTTTAATTTCCTTAAATCCTCACCCTTCACTCTTCACTCAGGTTGAATCTCAGCCATCCATTCTATTTTCTCCTTCTGTTCTTAAGCCATCAGAGACTCACTTATTCATTTTCATTTCTTCCTTCAAACCGTGCAACCTCCCATTCTCTGCACAAACACATCAGCCATCACACCACCCCTCAGCCTCAACCCACACACCAGCCTACCTCTCAGCCACCTCCAGACGGCCATCACCACCACCACGGACGGCGGAGCAACCCGGAAAACCCACAAACCCGTGAGGAACCCGTGCGGCCCAAAACCATCCAACCATCCAAACCACGACTTCTGGGCTCGAACCAACCTAGGGCTAGGACCGTTGTGACCTCTGGACGGCGTAGGACTGGACTGGGCAGCCCACGGCGGCGACACGGCGGCGGTAAGCCTGCAAACCCGTGAAGGCCGATTTTCCTTCCCTGCCTCGAACTGTCCGTTTTTAACGTTAAAATTGTTGGGTTGTTTTTGAGACTTAACCTAGGGGACTAGACGAACGTTTTGGACCTGAGTTGGTGGCTGGAAGCGTGACGGCTCGCCGGAGAAGACGAACCAGAACCGGCAGCCAATTCCCCGTCGTTTTTCAGGTGATTTCTCGAACTTCAAAATCTGTTTTGATGACACAGAGCCATAGAACATGTTCAGACGAGTCCATAGGAACAAACCCCGTCGATTTTGGTGGTCGGAATCACGATCTGTGATCGGGTCGAACCGTGGGTCTGCGGTGACCCGATTCGCAGACCCGGTACTGTAGCTGATGACATCATCATGCTGACGTCAGCAGTGACGTCATGATGACGTCATCATGTCAGAATATTGTCAGATCATGGACCAATGGGCTGTTGACACGTGTCCTCTGACACTGTCAGTGATGACGTCATGCTGACGTCAGCAGTGACGTCATGCTGACGTCAGCAGTGACGTCATGCTGACGTCAGCATCACTGTAGCACTGTTGACCAGAGGGTTGACCGGCGCGTGGGGGGCGCGTGTGAACAGTATTTTGTGTGGGACCAGTGCCATTTTCAAGGTTTCGACGATACGGATCCAATGGCGGTGGTTTCGTGTCGATCGGAGATCGTTAAGTTGGTCAAATTAGGGTATGACGCCTTGGGAAGCGTGTTCGGACGGCTTTCCCGGGCCGGTTTCAGTCTAGGGTTTCGTAGTTGTTTAGTAGGGACTTAAAGTGACCTTTACGTATGTTTTGGGCATGACAGGAATTGTACTTTAACCCTTGGACGGGGCTTTACGCTCGGGAGTGCAGCGGGATTGTACTGTGAGTGGGCCTTTGATTTCACTAAACTTCGGCATGCATAACTGTTTTACTTTCTACTATATCTATATGTGATTTGAGTAAAAGTATCTGTTTATCTTGTGTATGATTTATGGCACGTATTACGATGTTTGGGCATGAGACCCGTCTGGTTGTTTATAAATGGTTTGGAGTCATATATATGTATAATGGAACTCGATATTATCTGTGGTACTGCACTGTATGGATCTACCCTAGGATTCTATCTCCTCCGGATGTAGGTACACCGGAGTGGTCACGGCGCATTGCCTGTGAGGAGTCATTCTACGGAGGGACCGGACCGTAGAGTGACTCAGGAGCAGGATTGCTACTATTGGACGTCTGGGACGTCAGACATCTAGAATGCCATGCTCGGACTAGGTTCGGGATTTGGACTCGGGATTGAGACCCCGGGTGGCACGCGTAGCCTTGAGACTGTGACCTTATTGGGCGTCTGGGACGTCAGGCATCTGGGATGTCAGGGTTGGGATGTATAGTGCAGTGACTAAGATTATATTATGTTGATATTATTCTGCTTATGACTATATGGTTTTGTGGTTTTGATACTATGCATGTCTTTTCGGAAAACGGAGGGGAAAAGCTATATGTTTTCGAAATGGTAAACTACTTTGTAAACCTTGAGTTTCGGCCCACTCACCTTTGTTGTTTTACTACCCCTCCAGGTAGTGCTTTCGAGGAGGAGGATCCCGAGGAGGAGGAGGAGGAGGAGGAGGAGGAGGATCCCGAGGAGGAAGAGGCATAGGTTTACGTTGCGTACCTGAACCCTACTGCTGGGTAGGTTGGCACGTAGTGTGTCTAGAGTCGTGCTCAATAAACTGTATTCGGGAACCATCCCTTGTCTGACACTATTTGTATTTGAGTATTTGTGTGGTGTGCTATGTATGACTTAACTATGGATTTTCTTTATGCATTTTATCTTCAATAAGGGTATTTGTGGTATTTTAATGTCGGGTGTCAGACGGGAGCAGGGCAAGTCCCGGGTGGTCCCAGGGGGATCGGGGCGGGTCCTGTCACCAAGGCTGTGCAAGGGAAGACACCTTTCGAGAAGTTCACAGGAAGAAGGCCCGGTGTCTCACACTTGAAGGTTTTTGGGAGTATATGCTATATGCATATCCCAAAACAGAAAAGGCAGAAACTGGATGAATCAGGAGAAAAATGAATTTTTGTAGGCTATGGGAATTGTGAGAAGGGTTATAGAGTCTACAATCTAGCTAGAAAGCAAGTGGTGGTGTCCAGGAGTGTGATTTTTAATGAAGAAGGATGCTGGAATTGGAGAGAAGTTCAGAGTTCTCAGAATTATGTTCACATGCCTATGAACTTAGAAGAAACTCAAGCAAGGTCTGAAATTGATACTTCTAGCTCTCAGAACTCAAGTCCAAGCAATAGAGCAGGTCCTGATGCTAGTCCTAATGCTAGTATCAATTCAGGGCACACAGCAGGTTCTGAAACCAGAGGGGAGACCAGTGAGAGTACCAGTAACACCCCTGTGAGATTGAGAAGTCTCAGTGACATCTATGCTAGAACCTGAAAATTTTAGTGAAGCCTCTCAAGACACAGCATGGAAGAAGGCAATGGAAGATGAACTACTTATGATTAAAAAGAATGATACTTGGGAGTTAATTGATAGACCATTTGACAAGCCTGTTATTGGAGTTAAGTGGATATACAAAACCAAGTTAAACCTGGATGGATCTGTTCAGAAGCATAAGGCAAGGCTTGTAGCTAAAGGATATGCTCAGAAACCAGGGGTGGATTTCAATGAAACTTTTGCTCCTGTGGCAAGATTGGATACTATCAGAACCCTAATTTCCCTAGCAGCACAAAGGGAATGGAAATTATTCCAACTGTATGTGAAATCAGCATTCTTAAATGGTGTATTGGAAGATGACTACGCCCAAACTACGCATTAAATTAAACACGCAATTTGAGTATTGTGCAATTTAAACCCTTTTTGTGTAGATGTAGTATTGGTAAATAGGGATCGTTCTTAACTGGGGAAATTAGGGAACATTAATAATGTGTTAGTGGGAGATGAATAAAAGAATAATGAATTAAAGAATTAGAGAATAAAGAATTAAAGGAATAAAAGAATAAAAGAATTAAAAGAATAAAAGAATAAAAGAATAAAGAAGGGGGGTTTTGAAAAGATTTATAACTAAATTAAAGAAAACACTAATTAAGAATTAAAATGCAAATGCTCATGCTAATTGGAATTTACAAACCATAGAGTAGTTTCATAGACAAAACCCACACTTTTACGTAAGTAATTTCGAATTAACAATCACATTATTTAAACTACTCCTAAAAATAGACTTTTTTCTAACATGTTTCTCATAATAAACCAATCACAAAATCCTACCTTCATCATCTTAAATACTTACATATATCTTTCAATATTATAAATGCATCAACCATTAATGTGCGTCAAACATCAATATGCTTCAAACATTTACAACATGATTTACCTTAAGTTTATAATTAAATGCGCCGACAGCGATCAACATTTAATCTCTTCAATTCTACTCTAAGTGCACCGACAGCGAATAAAACACTTAACATCAAATTGAAGTTTAAGCACTAAAACATATGAAGTAAAAGAAATTCAAAAAGTAAAACACATGGAGATTGCATTCTTACTTACAAATGTTAGAAAGAAAATACCAAGAACAATAGTAAAGAAGAAATGAAAATAACATAAAAATAACATAAATTACGAATAAGAATTAAAAGAAAACTAATTAATAAGAAAATCTACAAGAAGTAAAAATGGTCCCCAAAAATGTCTCTCAAAAGAGAGAAACAAAAGAACTAACTAAGAACTAAGAACTAAGAACTAAGAACTAAGAAAGAAATGGAAGAATGAAACTAATTGGGGACTCTCCAAATACATGAAATGACCTCCCTATTTATAGAGGGAATGCCACAATTGTTTAATTAAAAGTACAAAATTAAAATATAAAAATAGCAATAAAATAGTACATGAAGAAGTGATGGAAATGATGAGATTGGGTGGGAAAAGATGCTAATTTTGGGGCAAATATGCTGATTTTGGGGAAAAGTGGCTGATTTTGGGGGAAAGTTGCTGATTTTGGGGCAAATATGCTGATTTTGGGAACTATTGGGGGCTGCTGGATTTCAGCAGCTTCCCACCGAATTTCTTTGCGATTTTCAGTGGTTTCTCATATTTCGTCCATAATTTCTTCGTTATAATTCCGATCGGGACGATTCTTTCACCAAAATGCTCCAAATTTCAAACTTTATTTATTTCTACAAAAATATCACAAAATAAATTAATTTGTCTAATTATTTATTATTTTAATATTAAAAGTCAAGAATAAAGGGTATAAAATAATATAAAATAACGCTTATTTGAGGACCTATCAAATACCCCCACACTTAAACTTTGCTAGTCCCTAGCAAATACTAAAATTAAACAACGAATTCAAAACAAGTAACCCTTAACCATTTGTCTCAATATTTCATAATTATAATCATGACATAAAAGATTTTCACTTAAAACATTTAAGCATATGGAATTCGAGAGTTAATACATGGTAACAAAATGTTTCAACAAGTAAGATAATGAGTAAATATGGTGAAATGGATCTCTACATGAATAAGACAAGTATGAATCAACTCACAAGGATATGCACTCATAAATTCACTCAATTTGTGAGGGTTTGTGTTTGCACTCAAAGTATGTGAGAGATACTCACATAATCGAAATGAAGTACTTTTGCAAAATCTCAAACAAACACCTCAAGATAAAAACAAAACATACTTGCGCAAATGAACCAAAACCATAAGCTTACTCAAGTGATTGACTCCACTAATCAAAATTTTCCATCTTAAGGATCATAAGGTCTTTACGAAGGTTGTAATGGGGCTAAGTTTAGAGGCAAGGAAAATATAGGACAAGTGGTGCTCAGTTCGTTCCAAGACTCAATAGACTCCCAAAACGTATCATAGCTTCCCAACCTTAGTGCAATGATGTCAGTAATCCATCCCTTCGAACATAGGCCTAATTCCATCATGTTGGGCCTCATAATCATTCTTTGTGTCGAATTTACAAATGTGAGGGACTTAACTCAAACATTACATAACCAAACCTTATTACCTTGATCGAGACTCAACTTTTTTTTTTCTTTTTTTTTTGATTTTTTTTATATCAAGGTAATAACATGTGTCAACAATACAACAAAACTTGAGTCGGTAAATCCAAATAATTCACATAAAAGTCTTTTCAACATCATCATTTTCTCCTTACACAATCTTTATATCTTCAACCGAGTTCTTGGAACAAGGGTAAAGGATGTCTATACTAAGCTCAAGTGTTTAGATAATCATGGTGATGAAAGAAAGGCTTAATGTGGGCTCGAAAGGGTTAAAACTAAGGGGGTCGCAACTTGTGCGCACAAAATAGGGAACATGGATGTTTGAATTTGTGGTGTTAACCCTAATGCCTTAATCATTTCCAAAATCAGAGAGTTTATTGACTTAAAAGCTTTGAAAATCACATAGAATAAGTTCTAGTACTCTAGAGTTCATAAAAAACTATGGCAAGCAGTTATGAGGTATATGTATATCAATTTAAACAAAGAACTTATGAATCACTCATCAAAGATGTATATAAAGTTCTAAAGCTCACATAAGGTTCATATGATTCATACTTATCTTATCATGCTAGTTTATGTGCCAATTTACATGCATTATCTTCAAGTTATAACACTTAATCACAAAATATTAACAAACAAATTCAAGTTGTAGTGATCACCTTTATGGCCATAACATATTCATTTCCGTTCATTTATATCATTGACAAGTTAAATGGCAACTTAAAACTCATAAAAACACTAAGTTAAAAGATTCAAGAAATTTTTTTTTTCATTTTTTTTTATATTTTTTATATTTTTTAATTAATTTTTTTTTCATTTTTTTTTTAAACTCAAAATTGTAAACCATTCCCCCACACTTAAATTCTACATTGTCCTCAATGTAGGAAAATACGAAGTAATTAAACATAGAATCAAAGTAAGGAAGATGATTTACGAAAATAATAGGAAAACATTAAATAAACAAAATAAAAGAGAGTGAAGGGTAGAAGGATAGCAAATCTGTATTGATGACTCCTTCACATCTCGGGAACACATTGGGTTGCCTCCCAACAAGCGCTTGAAGTTTAACGTCCATCCAGCCTAGACAGAGATGCAAGTTAGTTAGTCAGAGATGTACGTTAATTAAAAATGCAAGTTAGAAATGCAAATTAAAGTTAAGGATGCAATGTGAGTTAAAGATGTAAGTTAGAGAAAGAGTGCAATGCAAGTTAAACTAAATATGCAAGTGAAGTTAAAAATGCAAGTTAAATGAAATATGAAATGCAAGTTAGAATGAAAGATGCAATGCAAGTTAAGAATTAAATAAGTGAAGAAAAAGAAAATAATTTATTTACGTATGAACATTTTTTTTTATAATTAATTTTTTTTAATTTTTTATATTGTTTTTTTTCGGAATTTAAAAATTAAATAAATGAAGAAAAATAATTTTTGTTTTACGAATTTTATGTTTTTTTTTAATTACAAAAACAATATAAAAAATAAAAATAAGGAAAAGTGAATATTTACCATAAGCATTTATGAACAATTAAAAAGAATAAACATTATGTACAAGTATGAACAAGAATAATATAGCAAGTAAGAAAATTATAAACAAACATAAATCAAAATCTATTATGAACAAGTATGCATGTATACTATGAAATATAAAAGTTATGAACAATTTATGAACAAGTATAAAAGGTAACAAGTAACATATATACAATATTTATTTACAAGTATGAATTAGCACTAACATAAAGCTAAAATAAGATTTTTTTTTAAATTTTTTTTATTTACTTTGATTTTTTTTTAAATTTAAATTTAAATTTAAATTTTATCAAGACATAACCAAATAAATAATTACATAAGAATAAAATAAGTGTAATAAAAAAGTTAATGGAATAAAAAGTTAATGAAATAAAGTTAATGGAATAAAAAGTTAGTGGAATAAAAAGTTAATGGAATAAAATTAATGGAATAAAAAGTTAATGAAATAAAAAGTTAATGGAATAAAAAGTTAATGGAATAAAAAGTTAGTGGAATAAAAGGTTAATGGAATAAAAAGTTAATGGAATAAAATTAATGGAATAAAAAGCTAATGGAATAAAAAGTTAATGGAATAAAAAGTTAGTGGAATAAAAAGTTAATGGAATAAAGTTAATGGAATAAAAGTTAATGGAATAAAAAGTTAATAGAATAAAAGTTAATGGAATAAAAAGTTAATGGAATAAAAAGTTAGTGGAATAAAAAGTTAATGAATAAATTTAAAGTTAAAGGAATAAAGAAAAGTTTATGGAATAAAATTAAAGTTAATGGATTAAAGAAAAAGTTAGAAAGTGTAAAGAAAAAAAATTAAAAGTAAGGAAAAGTGAATATGTACAATATACATTTATGACAAGTATCAATTTTAATATGAACAAGTAAAAGTAAAAGTAAACAAATGAAATTAAATTATGAACAAGTATCAATTTTAATATGAACAAATACAAAAAAAAAATATTATGAACATTTATGAACAAGTATAAATTAGAAATTAAGAATAAGTAAAGTATGAGCATTATAAACAAAAATAATAAGAACAATAATAAGATGGATAAATATAATATTAACAAAAGTAAAATTTATAAACAAGTATAATATGCACAATTTATATACATACACTAACAAATTAAAAATGATTTTCAATTTCCCCGGCAACGGCGCCAAAAATTGACTACGCCCAAACTACGCATTAAATTAAACACGTAATTTGAGTATTGTGCAATTTAAACCCTTTTTGTGTAGATGTAGTATTGGTAAATAGGGATCGTTCTTAACCGGGGAAATTAGGGAACATTAATAATGTGTTAGTGGGAGATGAATAAAAGAATAATGAATTAAAGAATTAGAGAATAAAGAATTAAAGGAATAAAAGAATAAAAGAATTAAAAGAATAAAAGAATAAAAGAATAAAGAAGGGGGGTTTTGAAAAGATTTATAACTAAATTAAAGAAAACACTAATTAAGAATTAAAATGCAAATGCTCATGCTAATTGGAATTTACAAACCATAGAGTAGTTTCATAGACAAAACCCACACTTTTACGTAAGTAATTTCGAATTAACAATCACATTATTTAAACTACTCCTAAAAATAGACTTTTTTCTAACATGTTTCTCATAATAAACCAATCACAAAATCCTACCTTCATCATCTTAAATACTTACATATATCTTTCAATATTATAAATGCATCAACCATTAATGTGCGTCAAACATCAATATGCTTCAAACATTTACAACATGATTTACCTTAAGTTTATAATTAAATGCGCCGACAGCGATCAACATTTAATCTCTTCAATTCTACTCTAAGTGCACCGACAGCGAATAAAACACTTAACATCAAATTGAAGTTTAAGCACTAAAACATATGAAGTAAAAGAAATTCAAAAAGTAAAACACATGGAGATTGCATTCTTACTTACAAATGTTAGAAAGAAAATACCAAGAACAATAGTAAAGAAGAAATGAAAATAACATAAAAATAACATAAATTACGAATAAGAATTAAAAGAAAACTAATTAATAAGAAAATCTACAAGAAGTAAAAATGGTCCCCAAAAATGTCTCTCAAAAGAGAGAAACAAAAGAACTAACTAAGAACTAAGAACTAAGAACTAAGAACTAAGAACTAAGAAAGAAATGGAAGAATGAAACTAATTGGGGACTCTCCAAATACATGAAATGACCTCCCTATTTATAGAGGGAATGCCACAATTGTTTAATTAAAAGTACAAAATTAAAATATAAAAATAGCAATAAAATAGTACATGAAGAAGTGATGGAAATGATGAGATTGGGTGGGAAAAGATGCTGATTTTGGGGCAAATATGCTGATTTTGGGGAAAAGTGGCTGATTTTGGGGGAAAGTTGCTGATTTTGGGGCAAATATGCTGATTTTGGGAACTATTGGGGGCTGCTGGATTTCAGCAGCTTCCCACCGAATTTCTTTGCGATTTTCAGTGGTTTCTCATATTTCGTCCATAATTTCTTCGTTATAATTCCGATCGGGACGATTCTTTCACCAAAATGCTCCAAATTCCAAGCTTTATTTATTTCTACAAAAATATCACAAAATAAATTAATTTGTCTAATTATTTATTATTTTAATATTAAAAGTCAAGAATAAAGGGTATAAAATAATATAAAATAACGCTTATTTGAGGACCTATCAGAAGAGGAAGTATATGTTGATCAACCTGAGGGATATGAAGTAAAGGGCAGTGAAGAGAAGGTCTACAGACTAAAAAAGGCTCTCTATGGGCTCAAGCAAGCACCACGGGCCTGGTATGGGGAGATTGATGCTCATTTACTTAAGTGTGGTTTTGAGAGAAGCACCAGTGAGGCCACTTTGTATTTGAAGGGCAGAAAGGGTGAAGGAACTCTCATTGTTTCCATCTATGTAGATGACATTGTCTACACGGGTGATAATGAGGAACTAATGATCAATTTTAAGCAGGATATGATGAGCAGATATGAGATGACAGACTTGGGGTTATTGCATCACTTTCTAGGAATGGGAGTACTGCAATCCAGCAGTGGGATATACATTCATAAGAGAAAGTATGCAGAAATTTTACTAAGGAAGTTTGGTCTACAAGGGTGTAAATCAGTAGGCACCCTTCTGGCCACAAATGTCAGGTTACAAAGAGATGATGAAAGTTGTGAGGCAGATGAACAACTATACAGACAGATTGTGGGAAGTCTGCTGTATTTGACAGCAACCAGACGTGATGTTATGTTTGCAGCAAGTCTGTTGTCTAGATTTATGCACAATTTTACAAGGAAACATCTTGGCACTGCAAGAAGAGTCTTGAGGTACGTGTAGGGTACATTGGACTATGGATTGGAGTACAAGAAAGGGAAAACAACAACCTTGATTGGTTTCTGTGATAGTGACTGGGGAGGGTCACTGGATGACAGTAAGAGTACTTCTGGGTATGCTTTTACTTTTGGAAGTGGTATTTTTTTCATGGGCTTCAGTAAAACAGACTAGTGTAGCCTTATCTACAACAGAAGCTGAATATGTAAATGCTTCTGAGGCAACACAGGCCATATGGCTCAGGTTTGTGTTGCAAGATTTTGGTGAGGAGCAACTAAATCCTACAGTTCTGATGTGTGATAGCATGTCTGCTATTGCTATGGCTAGAAACCCAGTGTTTCATCAAAGGACAAAACACATTAGTAGGAAGTTCCATTTCATCAGAGAAGCAATCCAGAATGGTGAAATCATAATTCAGTACTGCAATACTGAAGATCAGATTGAAGATATATTCACCAAGGCTCTACCTAAGCCTAGATTTTGCTACCTAAGGAAATTGTTGGGAGTGGTTCCAGTGATTGGCTTAGGAGGGGCTGTTAGTGTCTAAGCAAATCACTGAGAAGTGACTTGGCACAATGCCAAGTGGATTCCCAAGTGGCAAGTGACAAGTGTGTGAGTGTGAGTGAATTCAATTGTAAACGTGCAAGGGAGTGAGTGTGTGCATTCTGTTATTTGAGTGCAGATGTGAGTGAGGTGCATTGAATGCAAATCAGCAAAGAATGTGTGTGTGTGTGTGTGTGTGTGTTTTGTGTGTGTGTGTGTGTGTGTGTGTGTGTGTGTGTGTGTGTGTGTGTGAGCTGTAAAGGTGCTGATATGTGATGAGGTCATATGCAATCCTAACTGTTTCACAATGAGAGTGTGAGTGAGTGTGAATCGGGTATATGTGTGTATGTGATGCTAAATTCAATCTAATGAGAAAAACAGAGAAGGGAACTCAGGGGTAGTGCTATTTCTACATTGAGAATTCAGAAACAAATAGTTTTTCCATTCACACATTTTTACAAACACTTGGTATGCGCATTCATACAATCTGATTATCAAGTTCATCTTCTGCAATTCTAAAACCAGAAATACAGTGAGAAGAAGAACCTATTCTAATCTAGCCTAAACCAATCGAGCTAGCCTCGATACATCAGCTAGGAGATTGAAGGTTATGAGGATTGTACCTGTTAGTGGTTGAAGCCTCTGTAATCTTCTTCTGTGTTGATCGATCCTCTGTGTTCTGAGGAGCCATTGCTAACAATTTGTTGCAGGTAAGGGCTGCTTTCGGTCGGCTAATTCTGTGGTGGAGGCTGAGGGCTCTGCAGCCCTGGAGGGATGTCATTTTGCATCTTTTTTGGGTCTCAATTCCAAGCCCAATTTGAAACGAACTCTATGGAGCTTAACAAGTGCCTACATGGGAACATTGCTAGGGGAAAATGGTCTCTCTGTATCCCATTATTTCCCAAATTAAGGACTACTCATCTTATTTCCTCTTTCTGTCTTGGAACTAGGTTCCTCCTTCGGCTAAATCTGCAGCTGATCTAGCTGCATCTTTTGCTGGTAGGAGGATGCGCGGTGAAGTTTGGTTAAACCAACCCCCATCCTCCTTGGTTCATGTTCTATTTCTGATGGCTTACATATTCCTCTGCCAACCCCATCCTAATTGTGGGGAGGTTCTGCGACGTATTTGCTTAGCACTGCATCATGTTTACTCTCTAGTGCCCCTTCTATTATTGTTCTTGCTGTTTTTGCCTTGTTGCTCTTTGTTTTTTCCTTCGTTGTAATTGCCGTTTATGGCTTTTCCTTTAAGTGAATTCCACTTTATTAAAAAAAATAAGTCCACATGTACTCAAGATTTACTTTGAGATCTCAACCTAATTTTTTAGTTTCAATTATTGAATTTGACAAGGAAAAGCCCTTCATCTCTAGCAGACAGGTACGTATCAGTTCATCTTCGAGATTGTTTTCTTTGCAGGTTGATTACAATCGTAATATACGAAGGGAAACATCAACGTACAATACGTATTAATGAATTTTATTTTTTTGGGAATCTAGCTCAAATTTTAGAACAAATTGTCGAATTCCTCTCTTATTTTGTAGATTCTCTCCGAACTCGGTCTTTTAAAAAAATATCCCTTTGAACTATTAAAATTTTATGAATCCCCTCATAACGTTAATTAATAAAACAAGAGGCAAATTCAGTATAGGAATCTTTACGTAAATGGATTCGAATTTCGGCAATTTATTCTTAGTTTTTAACATAACTTAAAATTTTACATGTGGATATATTCGATTGGTTATTAAGTAGATGGATTTGGTCAATTTGGCACTTGTACTATGAAATAATCTCTGCCACATATATATATATATATATTGTAACTTGAAGAAATCTCTATATATTGTGAAAATAATTATTTTTTTATTTAATTTTTTTAATTCACTGTTGTCTTTCTCATGAATATATGTGTGATTCTATAACGCTTACCAAACACAACAGATTTTCATGGAGACTATCGAAAAAAAAAATCATTAGGAGGATCAAATATTCAAATATAATTCTATGTACTAAATTTTTTTGTCATACTAGCTATTACATATATAAAATGGTGATGTAATTAAAAGTTAAGTCTTATCACACACAGAGGACAATAATAGATCGAATAAAAATAAAAAGTAGAACCAAATCTTTGGATGCCATCTGTATCACCGACTTGGAGGATATAATATCAGATTCTTCAACAATTTTATCATTTTCCTTGTTGTTTGTTTCTTAGAATTAAACATTATTTGACCTACTTCCCAATTTTCCTTGCCTTATAAGCACTGTCTTACACCATTCTCAATCTTTCTTTCTTTCTTTCTTTTCTCCTCTAGCTCTGTCGTCTCCAGGCCACAGCCTCATCCAGAGACTATATGTCCAGAGACAGGTATTCTCCTCAAAATCAAATCACACCTTTCTCTTGTTATCCTAATTAATTTCTTTTTAATTATTAATTTGGTATAGGTTTGCTCAAATCCTTTTATAGATGACTTAGTTTGAATTTTTTATGTTGTTTTCTAGGGAGACCATAACATTGGAGGAGATAGCAAAGAAGATCATCACCAGGAGAGAAAGTGACGATGCATCTGAGGTCGTCGATGATCAAATGGGAATCATGAGCATGTATAATCGACGCACATCGCCGTCGTCCTCGACACCATTTGGTGTTCCTCATCCTCATCATCAAGGAGGGTTGATGTTGATGAACACAACAACCTTGAACACAATCACACCTTGTGCTGCATGTAAGCTCTTGAGAAGAAGATGTGCTGAAGAATGCCCTTTCTCTCCCTACTTCTCCCCTCATGAACCCCAAAAGTTCGCAGCTGTCCACAAAGTCTTTGGTGCAAGCAATGTCTCCAAGATGTTAATGGTACTAATTCTTCTCCAAATTCAATTCATTTTCTAATTAATCATCAGATTCGAGTAAATCAAAGCAGAATTAAGGGATATATAAAACAACCCGAGAAGTTCAGTTTTAAAATATATCAGTGTGAAAATCATTTTCCTGATTGAATTAGCCCAATTAATTTTACCGATGCTAAATTATTTTTTAACCATTTTTATTTTTTATGTAGGAGGTGCCTGAGAGCCAAAGGGCTGATGCAACCAATAGCCTCGTTTATGAGGCAAACCTGAGGCTTAGAGACCCAGTTTATGGGTGCATGGGTGTAATTTCAGCCTTGCAGCAACAAATGCAATCAGTTCAAGCAGAACTCAATGCAGTAAGGACTGAAATACTGAGATACAAATATAAAGAGGCCACAAGTGGTCACAATAATATTCACCATGCTGCTTTGGTTTCTACTTCTGCCGGGATGGTATCCATTAATACTGCACCGCCACAAACAATTTCTCCGCCACCGCCACCACCTCCACCACTGTCAGCTCCACCGACGTCCATTGTCTTTTCTTCGTCCTCTTCGTCATCAGCTTCTTCTTTATACAATCCTGCTACAAACACAGCAGGCTATAGCCCCATGTCAAGTGACAGTATTCCATATTTTGATTGAAATATTGGTCTAGTGGTTTCGTTACTGTAATTGATTCATTACCCCATTTTTCTTTATTGAATTTCTTTATGTTACTGACCCGAATAAAAAAAGATATTCATTTTCCTGTTAATTAAATATAAATTGATATAGAGCCGACAAGCATATATATATATATATATATATGGGGTTGTGATGATATATAGTTTTTCCCTTTCCTTTTGATTGAGGAATTCACAATATATTATAAAGAAAGTATAAAAACATTATCTCGGAGTCTAATTACACCAATCATTCCAGCACCCCAAGTTTCATTACACTTACGTTAGCTCTTGCCTTTTTAACAAGGCTTTTTATAATTTGTGGGTTATTTGCTATAATTATTTGGGAATATGTCTCGACCAACACTTGTAATAGGAACATATTTTACCCTTGTAATAGGAACATATTTGACCTCATTTCATGATCATATATCTCATTTAAACTCTTGAAGAAGATCCATGGAAGTAGGAGTGAGTCCTCGATTATAAGGGATTGAATCCAACAGTACATTAGGAGTGAGTCCTCGATTATAATGTGAATGTTCTTATTTTATGTTGGAAGAACTTACAGATCCAATATTATTTTATTTTATTTGGTATTCAAATGTGCACGTACAATACCAAATAAATAGACGGATTATAATTAACGAATTTTTAGCATGAGTATCTTTTTTTTTATAGAAGTATGATAATATTTATAAATAATATCGTACAAATTTTTGATGATATATAAAAGTAGCCTTATTAAAATCTTAATGAAGATTTCAACCTGATTGAAAGAAATAGAATATCACACACCTATCATCTGACTAAAAATCCCTCAAACCATATATAACATCTGCTGCCATAATCTAAAGGGCCTGAGGTGGAGTGTGTAGTGTGCCATAATCTGAAGGGCCTAATTATAGGTGGAGTATGTGGTGTGCAACTAATTAGGGTTTGGCAGGTGAAGACAATTAATCTGGAAATATTGGGCGTTGCACGTGTGGGGAATACGAGGGCTTTGACTTCAACCATAAATTAGGTCTTCATTGTACATGGCTACACATGTTCTTCGGTGCAAACTGAATGGCATGGTATGAAGACCAATTTAGTAACAGATGTTAATTAATACAATAATTAATTAATCTATAACACACATATATGCATATGTGTCTTTCCCTTAAATAAGATTAGGGTGATGTTTACCAATATAATTAAACTTAGTAATTCCTACGAGTACGTTTATAATTGAGTTATCTTGGCGTGTGGAACTTAAGCTCATCGGGGGAGAGGCATCATCAAATGGGTATAAAACAAGAAATTTGGTAAAAGAAACAATATATATTCTCATTATAAGCCTATATGATGGAATTTTGATTCACATTTACAATTTGCTTGAATGCTTAGGTACATTGCTGACTAGGTTAGGTTGAATTATACGTATCAGTGTTTGTGTGTTGTGTTTATAAGTTAGATGCTTTTGGAATCTGATTAAGATTTAATATCGAAGCTAGCTATACGCTGAGTTATTACGTACGTACGATAGTATGCTTAATTAAAATTTTATTTGATCATAATTAAGGAGTCCAATATATATGAATTTTGTTTTTCCGAAAGCAACTAGATAATTATCAACAAATTAATTAAGATTTTAATTATATAACAAGGTGGACACGAATCCATTAGAACCGCTAATCGATTCCTTCAAACCATTATTTATTCAACGGTACTTCAGGTTTGACGGGATAAAAGTCAAATTGTTTGAGAATCCAAACTACTCCATTAGTGACGGTTAGATTAATTTGGATTTTCATTTCGGAATTCAAACCTGATCGTTAATGAATATATTAATTTCAAATCTATTATTAATTCAAAGTAAAAATAATAAAAATAAAATGATACCTAAATATACCAAAAAAAAAATACATGTATATTCAGATTAGAGTATAATAAAAGATCATTAAATGGTAATGTTCGTTTGATAAATCTTAATTAATATAACGGTAATATTCACAATCTAATCCTCCACAAGTTTAATATTATACAAAACTTTGAATATTGATTATTCTTCTGTTTTTTGTATCCTTATTATTTTTAACATCCTTACTCTTTTTTTTTAAAAAAAGGCAATCGAACCGTTTCGATCCAAACCGAACTATTAGTGGATCAAAATGAATTCATTTCTAATTTTAAAAAATTCAAACTATATCGAACCGTTAAAATTTTAACGTTCAATCCCTAAATACATGTAAACCCAATCATTTAAGTTGATAAACAAACTGATCTCATTCGACAGTGGATGAATTAAAAAATTAACGTGGTGACTGACATGGTGCTTCGTTTATGTAACCTTTGACTGCTTCTAATAAATTAGTTGGATGTGAACATCAATCTTCTTCAAGTTTATTAGGTTTCCAAGATACACGCAATAACCTCAATCTATGTATATAATATACATAGTCCTTCTATTTTTATACCTATAGGTTGAAGAAACATGTCAATCAAGGGTTGCATTGTTGTGATTTAATTTATTTGAAAAGAAGAGAAGAGAAGAGAAGAGAAGAGCTAGCTATTCATGAATCCGGCCATCACTTTAATTAATTCCACATGTGCATATATGCCTGCCTTCACACTATTTTCTTCCTCAACACATGTGCTGTTTGAACCAGTTTCATTTTATATGCTAATAACAATATTGCACAATGCACATGCAATATTAATCACAAAGAAACTAATTAATGGCATAATTAATTAAGTAAACCATCCATCTAAAACATACGTAATTGTTACTAGGGGTATTATGGTAAAAAACAAACAAGGATACTCTTATTAGAGGCGTAAGTAAGAATTATGTACGTACGTGAGAGAAGTCTTCTATAAAATAGTTAAAAAGAAAAAAAAAGAACTTTTAATATAATTTAATCCATAATGCATGCATCACTAATCTATGTTTTTCAATTTATTATCCTTTGTTAATTAATACTTATAGTATTATTTAAATATTTAATAAATAAAATAACTTATATAACTATATATATATATATAACTATATATATATAAAGGCATGCATGCAAATCCACAAAGATACCTAACTATTATGCCTGACGTTTTCTCACATAGGCGCTCGCTTAGGTAAATTAGATGGCTACCATTTTGAACTGTGGCTTATTCAACTAACCCAAGAAGATACCCATATCCAAGGGCGTAGCCAAGGTAGAGTTGGCACTAGACTAGGGCAACCAAAGAGACTGCCCTGGGCCCAAAAAAATTTAAAAAGTTTGATTTTTGACAGAACCCGTCCCAAAAAGACTTTGATAACCGTGCCCAGTCTCTTACTCCCATCTGACAAGTCAACTAAAGTTCCGAAAACACTCTTAGCACTTGTTAGACAAGGGATGACTGTACTATTCTCACTCATGTCTCCACCTCTTGAGCAGCCCCAATTTTCGTGCCACGGCCTGAAGAGTCATCAAAACATAAAAAGTGTGAGTGGACAAAAATAACATCGTTTGAAAATATATTTGAAAACGAACTCTTTTACCCTCCATGTAACGACCCGTCCCTGATTTTAGGGATTAATTAAGACTAATTACTGATTAGTGAGGCTAAGCAGGGATTAGCAGAGGATTAACTAACGTTTAGGGGCAAAAGTACGATTTTGCCCCTAAACGAAGGTAAAAAGTTAACTTTTGACCCGGGAGGTCCGAGGGCCGAGGGCAGAGGATCGTTATATAGATCGGGTCGATACGAATTCATAGACAAACGGTACGTCAAAATCGGACATTCGATGGAAAAGTTACGGTTCAAGGAAGTTTCGATGTACTATTCACGATGGTACGTTTTACGAGACAAAAGTGGACTTCTGTCCTCAAGTGGGCCCAGATCTTTTGAAGTGGCTCAATGGATGAGTGACAAGTGTCATCCATCCATTGCCCCTTTCCCTTCATTCATGCATATCAGCTTCACCTTCTTTGTTCATCCAAACCAAACCTGAACCCCCCCATTTTGGACAACCCACACTCCACACCCCCTAAATCTAATCCAATGCTGGTGGCACGTGAATGAAACATAGAGGATGACGAGAGATAGTGGTGATGGGGATGAAGGCATCGACCGTCGTAGACGGTGGCCAGAGACCCGACAAGGTACGGTTTTGGATTCAAAATCCCATTTCGTAATTTGAACGTTAGGGGCAGTTTTTGTTGATTGGGAAAGGTTTATTAGGTTATTAGGAGTGTCTAGGGAAGGTTTTTGATGGCCGAGAGGGGCGGTGCAGCCCAGGGGAAGGATTAGAAAAATGGACCGTGAAGGGAGGTTTTGAACGGAGAGGTTCTAGGGGGTTTTCCTTCATTCTAATTACATAGGTAGGTTGCTAGGGCCGAGATAGG
Source organism: Prinsepia uniflora (assembly GCA_032719365.1). Lineage (NCBI taxonomy): Eukaryota > Viridiplantae > Streptophyta > Magnoliopsida > Rosales > Rosaceae > Prinsepia > Prinsepia uniflora. The sequence goes on from CM064873.1 coordinate 3,407,160, forward strand.
AAGATTGGAATTGAAAGGGAAGAAAAAGGACGAAAAACGAGTGAGGAATGGACCCGAACTAGTTTCGCCGGTTCGATCGAACCATCGTAGCAAGCGGACTGGTTCAGATCCGCTGGCGCGAGGTTGAAGACGGCTATTGTTCCCAGCGAGTGGCTTTCAAGCTCAAGGCACTCAGGCCGAGCGTGAGGGGGGGAGGGGGGGGGGGGGGGGGGGGGGGGCGTGAAGCCTCTTTTGGGGAAAATTCCAACACACAAAATCATCTATTTGATGTAAAGAACATTTTGGGACTGATTTCGAGTCAATCAGACATCGTTTCGATATAGTTCGGGACGTCCGAAAGTTTAGGATCGACTTTTAAAATAGTTAAAATTTTGGAAAATTACGAGACTTTAATGAGAGGTTATTTAAGTAGTTAGTAACCCTCTAAAGTGATTTGGACAGGTTTGGGAACCCCGGAGACGACGATTGGCCAGGGAGAGGCGTATGACACGCTTATCGAGGCATAGCTCGAACGGTCTGTGAGTAGACCTTTTTTTCTACATTAATGCATACATAAATATTTTATATGTGTTTCAATAGATGTTTTGAGATGCCTTGAGTGCATTTGTGTGTGTTTACGTATTTACACGTATTTCAAGGTTTCAGCCTTATACGGTGCTTATACGTGTTTGTGGTTTCGGTTTAATGAAATGAATTTGGATTTGAATATGGTCGCGACGAGTGTTGTGTGCACGGAGACGGGCGATATGACGCTCGCCTCCGGACTGGGGATGTGTTCCTTCCATAGAGGTCATGATGCATGTCCAGTTGTCCAGCAACCACTAGAGGCTCGACTTCGGAGTGCTGACGGTTCAGGATATCGATCGATGATGGGTACACCATGATCTAGAGGTGGTCGCATCGGTTGATATGTTCACAGCGACATACTAGGATTTGGAGCGGTCCTGGATGGATGGTTGCACACATCACTAAGATTAGAATCGTGACTGACCCTGAGATATCAGGCTCGATGCCCATTTAAGTCATGAGTTCGAGCACGAGACCCAGTTGGTTTACGTTTTTGATTTTGGATCGGAGACTCTAAATGGATTTCTGGGTTCATGACGGTTTATGGGGACCGACCATAAATCTTTTGAAAGGTTTTAAGAATGTTTTCGAAATGGATTTCATATACCATCTGTAATTATGGATTGTCTCCTCTGGGGAGGGTCGTTATCCTGGGTGGACCCTGGAGTAGTCACGGAGCACTAACTGAGTGGAGTCGCCCCTGTTCGGCACCTTACTCTCAGGAAAACTTATGGATTATAACCCCCAGGGAGGGTCATTGATATACGGACATTGACTTTGGTGGACCCTGGGGAGACTTGGGATTTGAGACCCCGAGTAGCATGCGCGTAGCTTTGGAAACTGTGACAGGATTGGTTATGTGATATATATTATATGTTATACTGGTTTTGGGATGAGTCCCACATGGATTTAGGCAGTGCCTGACAGGACCCATCTCAATCCCCCCGGGATTAGTGCGGGATGACCCTGCTCCCGTCTAACACGAAGTGTCAGACAAGGGATATTTCCGACCTTTGCCCTCCCGGGCTATCAGAGTACGCCAGGATCCGGAGGAGGCATGTGATATCTCGGTCTCTGCTACAGTCCACATCCGATGTCAACCTGAAGGGCAGTCAAAACATTAAAAACTGTGAGTGGACAAAACAAAGAGTTATAAAAACATTTAATAAGGAAGACATTTGTACCCTCCACTAAAAAGCATGCATGCATTCGAAAACCATTTATCCAAAAACAAACCATATGTGGGACTAAGCCCAAAGCAGATATAAACCAAGGTCGAAAGGACCACAATGAAAACGACCATACGGGCCACTGCCCAAATCCTGTGCACACCTGTACACACCACATATCATATATCATATATCCATCACATACATATATATAAGTCACACAACCAATCCTGTCACGGTATCCAAAGCCACGCGCGCGCTACCCGGGTCTCAATCCGAGTCATCTCGAGGTCAAGGTCAATGTCCGCAGACCACTGACCCTACCCGAGGTAATAGTAATCATAGCCTTCCTGAGAGTAAGGAACCCAACTGGGGGGTGACTCCACTCAGTCGGTGCTCCGTGACTACTCCGGGGTCCACCCAGGCCAACGACCCTCCCCGGAGGAGATAGTAGAACATGTAAAGGAAGGTAGACGAACATATATATACATAACATAAACATTCATGACCGGTTCCCCTGAACCGTCATGAATCCATAATATCCATAATCAGGTAACATGCCGGTTCCCATAAACCGTCATGTACCGTAATAACATAACCAGGTAACATGCCGGTTCCCATAAACCGTCATGTACCGTAATAACCAACAAGGGTTCATGCCGGTTCCCATAAACCGTCATGAACCATGATACCATAACAAGGGTTCATGCCGGTTCCCATAAACCGTCATGAACCTGGGAATCCATTTAAGGTTTCCTGACCTGAAATCAAAACCGTAAAGTGACTAGGTCTCGTACCCGAACATAGGACATCAGTTGGACACCGTGCCCGATATCTGAGGTCATATGCCCGAGACAAAACCAAATGGGTCTCATACTCGAGTTTATCATTTTGAAATCCAAATCCAGTTCATTAAATCAATACAGAAATACAGACCCGTATAAGCACCGTATAAGGCCGAAACCTCGAAATACGTGCTTATACGTAACCACATAGAAATGCACCCATGGCATCATCAAACAAGTAATAAAACATATAATAAACATTTATGCATGCATCAATTTAGAAAACAAGGTCCACTCACAGACCGTCCGAGCTGCCGCCTCGATTTGCGTGCCATACGGCTCCCCGAGCCGATCACCGTCACCGGGACTCCCAAACCTGTCCAAATCGTAATAGAAGGTTACTAACTACTTAATTAACCTCCTACCAAAGCCCCGTAATTTTCTCGTATTTTTAACTATTTTTAATCCCGAACCTAAACCTTCCGATGCCCCGAAACATATCGAGACGGTGTCCGATCGACACGAAACCAGTCTCAAAATGTTCGTTACATCGAATAGAAGATTTCGTATGTTGGAACCTTCCCCAGATTCCCTGCCACGCGCCCTCACGCGCCGCCTGAAGTGGCTGCGCGTGGGCTTCACGCGCCAGCTACAGTACCTGGTGACGTCATCGCTGACGTCAGCATGACGTCATCTGACAGCTGTCAGGTCTGACATGTCAGACTCTGACAGGTGCCACGTGTCAAGCTCCCATTGGTCCACGTCACTGTGCTGTCAGTGTCACGCGGCAGTCTGACATGTGCCACGTGTCATCACGGCACTGGTCCACGTCAGTGCCACGTGTCAGCCCCTGATTGGGCCACGTCACTGACATGTCAGTGCTGACTGTGCACTGACATGTGACACGTGTCGGCTGATGAGTGGTCCACGTCACCTGACAACCTGACAAGTGCCACGTCATCATGCCACGTCACCACCTTCAACCGCTCGACGGGTCGACCCGAATACCAGTAATCGGGTCGCCGTGACCCGCGACTTGACCCGGCCGGTTCTCCGCCGTCCGACCACCAAAATGCTTCCCGTTTGTCCCATTTTCATCCTCTAATCCTAACCTACAGTCCTATGACCTTAAGATGGAAGAAAAACATCGAAAACCGTACCTTCGAGTTTGGCCATGGCGGCCGTACATTCCTCCGCCGTTCACGGCCGTTCCAGGCCATCCTCATCCCCAAAACTAATCCTATTCGACTTCTAGGGCTACCAGCAACCTAACCTAAACCTTAGAATCGAATAACAACTAACAAAACTCAATTTCAAAATTTGAAATATTTTCTTACCTCACGGTTTCTCCTCCGCCGTGTCCTCCACCGTCCCCGGCCGTGGCTTGCCATCCTCAGCCTCTCACCACCTCCTCACGGTCAATTTATCTCCTAGGGAATGGTGGTATGTGTGTGTGCTGTTTTGGAGAAAATGAAGAAAATGGTGAAGGGGGGTTTCGGGTGTGAAGAACAAAGAAGAATGATGAAGGTGATGCCGTGGAAGAGAAGGGAGAAGGAGATGATCAGATGAGAGAATGAGAGATGAAGGGTGAGGATTAAAAGGTAGGGTTGAAATGGATGGTTAGGATTAATAGTTGTTAGGTTTAATTATATAATAATTAAAATAATAATATTTAATTATTTAGATCCACATTTTGGGGGATCAAATCAATGGGATGAGTGACACTTGTCACTCATCCATGGGGCCCACCAAAATATCCACCCAATCAGATTTCGCCGAAACGTCCCCGTCTCGAAGTTCGTGCATAGTGAAATCGAACTTCCGTGACCCATAACTCTCCCGTTCGAAGTCCGATTTCAGTGTGCCGCATGTCTATGGATTCGTATCGTCCTTATCTACGTAACGGTCTTCGGCCCTCGGCCATCGGACCTCCCGGTCAAAAAGTCAACTTTTGACCTCCTATTCACCCAAATTACCAAAATGCCCCTAAACTTCCGAACGTCATAACTTCCTCCTCGAATGTCGGAATTGAATGTGCCACCTGTCTATGAACTCGTGACGTCACGAACTACGTCACGGTCATCGGTCAAAGTCCATTTGACCGCCCGATTGAAAAGTCAACATTTTGCCACCCTCAAGGGCAAAACGGTCATTTCGCATCGCTCGTCCGATTTCGCTCTACTAATCACGGATTAGCCTCACTAATCGTGATTAGTCACTAATCTAATCATGGAATTTGGGACGGGTCGTTACAACCTTCCCTCCTTAATTAATTTCGTCCTCGAAATTCCAACCGACCTAATCTAACCGTTCTTCCCTCCTTAATTAGTTTCGTTCTCGAAACGTCAACTATTCTGATTCCACATCCACCTCGTGGAAAGTAGAATCGACCGCAAAACACGTGTACACTAGTACACCCACTAGTCAACATAAACCTCGTTTGTAACTAGACGTACCACTAACGCTCTCGTCGTATCGACTACATTCGACCACGTCGAATAGCAGAAGTCGTACGCTCCGAACTGACACCACCTGTCAGTATCAGAGTAGCCCAAGTATCCTATGATCGACCCACTTGTCAAATCTACCCTTTCGCTGACATAAACAACTCTACGGTTCCTTACTCAATCATTGAGATATCCTGACGTCTGCTCCCACTGGGAGTCATCAGACCTCACTCAACGATCCACGCTGACACCTCCGACAGACCGTCACCACTTGACAGTCGTCAGTCGAAAACTAACACTATTCTCCCTTGTGGTTATACTAACCACCAACTCACTCAACCGGAGTATATGCATACTAACAAAACACTCGACCTGTGTGTAACCAGGCCCATCAGAACTACTATGACCCAATGCACAGTATCCAATGTCCAGTCCACGACCTCAACTAATCCGATGGTATCAGAACCAATCCGACTACCAATACGCTCTCCAACGCACCACCGGTATCTCCTATATACAGTCACCAGGCACGACAAGTCTGCCTAGTATCGTACCTTGAGCAACGTACAAAGTACGTACATCTACCCAGTGACATACCACAACAATAACCAGACCACCTAGGTCGTAGTCAAACACGTTTCAATTATGGAGTTCATTTGTCCAATCCAGTATTAGACAAATCAAAACTCCAACCCATCATCTATTTCCAAATCCGAATCTGAATCCGCAATTTCGTAAGAAATCCCGAATCCAAACCCAGAAGTCATATCCATATCATGTCCAAATTCGAATCCGAAATCATCATTCCGTAAACTAGTATTAGGAATAACCATTCCGAACCCAAATCCATAAAAGAAAATCTATAGTCAAGCTCTAGAATCAAATCCTAAATCGTCACCCAGAATCCGATTCCAAAACCCAAATCTAGAAATCCTTTTTCAAGTTCCAAAATCAAATCCTGAATCGTCATCCAGAAATCTGATTCCGAAACCTGAAATTTCGTTCACGTCTACCGAGACGTACCATAATCGAACCTATCGGTTACCTGCTTAACCGATTACCACATTACCATCGATTGACTTCATAGGAAAGCCAATGCCAACATCAACACATCTAAGGCCGACCATATCCGACCACGTCGGAAAACTACTCATCGGGCAACTACTCAGGTGAGTAATAAGCCATATGGGATTTACCTCGAAAAGAAGTTCAGTCCCAACATGCTCCACTCAACATCCAAGTAAGAGTGATAAACTCTCCACCTATCTGGATCATCAAGATCACGATCCAGATCCACCACTACGTCAAACGACTATAGACGTCACGATCGAGACTGTGGGTCCTCCCCAATCACCTCGTATCGATCCTTGGCATTCCACCTAGGAAAATCCAAAGATGATCCAACACGATGACATCAAAACTCATCCTACGTGAATGCGACCAAAACTTACTGCATTCACCACGTCACGTAAACCAACATCGTCTGCCACCAAGCAGAAAATGAGAAATCTCAGTCACCTAACTTCGATATACTCATCTCCTCCTGATGGTCCAGAACAAATCCCGGGTCCACCAACCAATACACAATCAGTGTACGAGTGGCAACCAACAACATCTATATCATCAACGTCATCTACCATCATCAATCATGGTAGAATCCGAGAAGTCACCCAAAACGACTTCGACATACCCGTTACCAATGCGGAAAACCCGCATTCCTCTCGTCACCTCAATCGCAACCTCTCGCGATTTCGAAGTTCCAACAAGATTGGAAACAACGTACCCAGACATCAACCACTTGTACCCTAGCCAGTTTAACTCTATCTGAGTTCCACTCCTGAACCACAGATACCGAACATATGCCCATTACGACGGAGTCACACCCCGATCCGTAACTCATCGTCATCACGATCACCGGCACCAGTACCAGCGCTAGTACCCGCACCATGCACTATCACCAAAACTAGTGTCAGTATCAACACGCCGTGTGCAAAACTGACACCCTGGATCTCCGCTCATACCGAGCGACGATCCCGTACCTCTGCTCGAATAGGGGAAACTCTGTCTCCCTCGTACCCAACAACTCTGGGTACAGTCACCCTGACAACTCATACGAGAAAAGGAAAACGTTCCCCGAACGTCCCCGATCCCCAACAATCGTAACTATAACCACTTTCGGTAGTAGCGCCTGCCCCACACTCGTGCAGACCTAACTACCAGACATCGCTATATCCAGACTCCGTATCCAACGGAATCAATCGCCCGTACTAACTACTCTGTATCCCACTCAGGGATTCCATCGACAAGTACCAACCCTGGTAACTTGTCCAACAATCTCTATCCTGTCGTAACTTGACTAAACCATTGTCGTCTACCAGGTCATCCACGACCTTAGTTGCACCAACCCACAACTGAAGTAGCACGACAACCAACTCGGTCTAACCGATACGTACAACCCTGACTGCGAAGTGCAGTCCCAACACAAGCTGACATGACTAGACCGACTAACGAATCCAAATCCGAATAGTCGTCCAAGTCAAACCACTCGTCAACTCCCATTTCCGAACCATACACATACGGTAGGGTTCCACGATCACACCTAGAGTTCCTCGGAACCACTCGTCAACTCCCATTTCCGAACCATACACATACGGTAGGGTTCCACGATCACACCTAGAGTTCCTCGGAACCCAACTGCGAAAAGCAGTAACATCAACAACCTGACCGACCCCGCGGTCTTGACATCGTAAAAACGTCAATCCAATCCTACCGACAATCCAACTCGGATTCCTCGAATCCGGTTGCTAACTGCCAACTGCAGTAAATCCATTTAACTCAACATAATCTGACCATCTAATGGTCACACTCCTAACCAGTCGTCGGAATCGATCCTACGACATCGTGAAGACAATCCCAACTAACCGTCTCATGATCCAAAACTCTAACGTAATACTACGTTAAGCCTTCCGTAGGGTTCCACACTGCCAACCCTGACAGAACCATGGCAACCCCGGCATCGGCGGCACCTCAAACATCGGCGGCACCTCCACCCTGCCCTCCTTGGTTTTCTCCATCGGCGCCTCGGGAGCCTTGAGGGCCGCCTCCCTCTTGCGTCGACGGTCGGAGCCCTCCCCCTCCGACACCCCTGCCGCCGGAGGAGACTGCCTAAGCCGCGCCGCCTTCAGCTTCCTCTGGCGCTCCCGGGCTTGGTCCAGTCCGCCGATGAGGGGCCGCTTCAGTCCCAGGACGGGACTCTTCGCCTGCTCGGCACCTTGCCGCGGATCGGGCCTCGTCGGCTTCGGCGGCACATTTGGCCGAACACCCATACTGGACCCCGACGGGGGCTCCTCTCGGCCAGCACCCCTGGGCTTCAACGCCACGGTCTTTTGCCTCCGCGGCTGTGGGGGGGTTGCCTCCGGCTCCTTGCCCTTTCCCTCGGCAGCCGAGCCATGCTTCGCCGCCGCCTCACTCATCTTCTTCTGAGCGGCTTGTTCAACTTGCGGGTGCACTGCAAAACTAAACTGTTAGTGCCCCGGCATGCCTACACACTATAACTTCAGCACTACTTGCTTACCAGGTGGCGAGATGAGACCCACGGCAACCAGGTTCGACGGCAGCTTCAGGACGCACCGGCTGCGTTCCAGGTCGGACAGCTTCTCCCGCACCAGGTTACACGCCTCCCAATCCTCTGCTGTTACCGTTGCCTTGGACGGACCTGCACACACAACAACTCCATCAGTCTCCGTCTCGGTAGCCACAATTGACGCCTTACGCCTACTAGCCGAACGGTAGACCAACAACCTCCGGACTGGAAGTAACTGGGAATCCTCGCGCGGACCCCACTGATGTCCCCTTCCCACGGCCCCGCTACCCAGCAGAACCGATGCCTCCAGCTCTTCTGCGACGTCGGCACATCAGTAATGAACGCCCCCCGCGCACTCTTGTGCAGGCACTCCATCTGGTACCACCCCGACCCGTAGGTCTGCCGCTTGAAGCGGTACAGGGCGCACAGTTGCCCCCAGGTCGGCTCCGGCAGTCCCGCCAATCGGAATGCCGTGTACAGGCTGATCAGGATGATCCAGCCGTTGGCGTTCAGCTGCCCCAAGGCCAGGTTTGCCCTCGCCATCATGTCCTGAAGCCACGGGTGCAGAGGCAGCCTCACGCCGTGTTCAAAGCAATCGACGTAAAATAATGTCGACCCTTCCGGCGGACTGCTCGGCTTCTTGCTGTGCGGGGGTACCGTCATCTTAATCTCCGCCGGCACGTTGTACAGCTCCCGGAACCGGTCCAGGTCGGACTGCCGAATGGTGTTCATCTCGTAGTCCACGGCATACTCCACCTTCACCACGCCATCGGCATCTAGTTCCATCGGCGAGCTCGTCTCCGTACCGCTCCCTTCCGCCTCGGAATCGACGGTGGCGACGGGGGGCGTACGGGGAGACGTCCTCCTCTCACTTGGCCGATCGGCACCCGACGTGCTGCACCCGCCCTGCTGCCTCACCTCCTTCCGCGGCAACCTGAGAGCCTCATCCAGGCTGTCACCACTGCTGGACGACGACGTGCCGCTAGTGGACCCACTAGTGGACGTTGACCCACTGCGCCCGCTCGGCCCGTCGGTTGCCGAACTGGACGGTGTTTCCCCGCCAAAAGCTTGAGGGGACCTAACCCCAGATCCACTGTTTGACTCTGACTCTGACATCTACAATTACCAAAAGAAAAGAAGCTACAACTAAGCACCTACGCTACGGAACACATGCTGAGCATAGATGCCGAACGGCAGGAAGTATACCTTTCAACGTTTTGCTCGGTCGAATTGATTCCACGTGCGTCCTCTTCTTGATCGGCAGTCTCCAATTCAGTCGGCACTCGCAATTATTCCACTGATGCTCTGAGTCAAAAAGTGAAAAAGACAGAAAGCTTTCGCCCCTTTTATAGGCCCCTGACCCGCCTCGAGATGCGCGCTTCCGATCTGACGGTCACCAGGCCGATACGGCCACCTTTCGGCTACGAATACCTTGTACTATATACCCATCGGTATCGTACATTTTCAACTACATACGTACATACGTACGTCGCTCACCGGTATGCATTCATACCGCCTGCCGACCGGAGCCTCTCGGCCTCTTTCCCGGCGGCACGCCTCCCCTCCTCGTCGGCAAGCACACTGCTACCGACGTCTCCCCGCCATTCCCCACGGCCGCCTCTCCACGATCTTTCGGTCTTTATGGTGGGCCGCTTCCGGAACTCGGCAACGGGGCTCCTTTGCTAATCGGACATACGGTGCACTTCCTCGCTCCATGACTTGGGGGGCTACTAGGGATACAGGGTGCACCGCCCAGGTCGGTCGACAGATACCGGCCGTCATATCAAGTCCTCGACCGAGGAACCCCACCTCAGTCAAAGACTTAGGGGACTTATGTTGATACCATATCGACCGACCACCCTAGCACAGGTCCCACCAGGACAGGAAGGCCGCCGACCGATCGCCTGATCGGCACCCTCACGGCCCACGGCCCGCCGACCGGCACCGCACTGCAGGCCCGCCATTCGGCACCTGACAGTGAACAGACGACAGCTGGCTGCAACAGTCACCTAACCAACTCTGTCACACCAACTCCCTGACGGAGGCAGGTTGGGACTCCAGCTGGCGCCTCCTCCAGATATCCAGGGCTTGTCAGGCGGCTCCCAGCCATCAAGCACCACCTGCTCCCGTAACAGTAGCCCACCTACCGCAGTTATGGCTACTATAAATACCCCGAAACCCTTCACAAAGGTAAGACACTAAGAACCGATCCAGAGCACTGTATTTATTTGCCTCTCGGCACTCAGATACTAACTTAGGCATCGGAGCCCCTTCGGCCGGCACCACACCGGTGTCTAGTCCTTGCAGGATACTCGCCGAACGGCCACGCCCCAGCGGACCCGAAACACCACGCGGCTGGTCCCAGAACCCCCAGCGGGTCTCATCGTGTTGGTCATTTTAGGATCAAACAAGTGCCGAACCAAGGCTTGCCAATCCTACTAACTATCGTACCGGCACCCCGACAATCAGGTTGACCACGAACTGCAGCCCCATGAGATATCACATCCTCGACCAGCATACATACTCCAAGAGCTCCGCGGTTGCTCGAATAGAGACAACCCCGCTCTGATACCACGTTGACAGGACCCATCCCAATCCCCCCGGGATTAGTGCGGGATGACCCTGCTCCCGTCTGACACGAAGTGTCAGACAAGGGATATTTCCGACCTTTGCCCTCCCGGGCTATCAGAGTACGCCAGGATCCGGAGGAGGCATGTGATATCTCGGTCTCTGCTACAGTCCACATCCGATGTCAACCTGAAGGGCAGTCAAAACATTAAAAACTGTGAGTGGACAAAACAAAGAGTTATAAAAACATTTAATAAGGAAGACATTTGTACCCTCCACTAAAAAGCATGCATGCATTCGAAAACCATTTATCCAAAAACAAACCATATGTGGGACTAAGCCCAAAGCAGATATAAACCAAGGTCGAAAGGACCACAATGAAAACGACCATACGGGCCACTGCCCAAATCCTGTGCACACCTGTACACACCACATATCATATATCATATATCCATCACATACATATATATAAGTCACACAACCAATCCTGTCACGGTATCCAAAGCCACGCGCGCGCTACCCGGGTCTCAATCCGAGTCATCTCGAGGTCAAGGTCAATGTCCGCAGACCACTGACCCTACCCGAGGTAATAGTAATCATAGCCTTCCTGAGAGTAAGGAACCCAACTGGGGGGTGACTCCACTCAGTCGGTGCTCCGTGACTACTCCGGGGTCCACCCAGGCCAACGACCCTCCCCGGAGGAGATAGTAGAACATGTAAAGGAAGGTAGACGAACATATATATACATAACATAAACATTCATGACCGGTTCCCCTGAACCGTCATGAATCCATAATATCCATAATCAGGTAACATGCCGGTTCCCATAAACCGTCATGTACCGTAATAACATAACCAGGTAACATGCCGGTTCCCATAAACCGTCATGTACCGTAATAACCAACAAGGGTTCATGCCGGTTCCCATAAACCGTCATGAACCATGATACCATAACAAGGGTTCATGCCGGTTCCCATAAACCGTCATGAACCTGGGAATCCATTTAAGGTTTCCTGACCTGAAATCAAAACCGTAAAGTGACTAGGTCTCGTACCCGAACATAGGACATCAGTTGGACACCGTGCCCGATATCTGAGGTCATATGCCCGAGACAAAACCAAATGGGTCTCATACTCGAGTTTATCATTTTGAAATCCAAATCCAGTTCATTAAATCAATACAGAAATACAGACCCGTATAAGCACCGTATAAGGCCGAAACCTCGAAATACATGCTTATACGTAACCACATAGAAATGCACCCATGGCATCATCAAACAAGTAATAAAACATACAATAAACATTTATGCATGCATCAATTTAGAAAACAAGGTCCACTCACAGACCGTCCGAGCTGCCGCCTCGATTTGCGTGCCATACGGCTCCCCGAGCCGATCACCGTCACCGGGACTCCCAAACCTGTCCAAATCGTAATAGAAGGTTACTAACTACTTAATTAACCTCCTACCAAAGCCCCGTAATTTTCCCGTATTTTTAACTATTTTTAATCCCGAACCTAAACCTTCCGATGCCCCGAAACATATCGAAACGGTGTCCGATCGACACGAAACCAGTCTCAAAATGTTCGTTACATCGAATAGAAGATTTCGTATGTTGGAACCTTCCCCAGATTCCCTGCCACGCGCCCTCACGCGCCGCCTGAAGTGGCTGCGCGTGGGCTTCACGCGCCAGCTACAGTACCCGCTGACGTCATCGCTGACGTCAGCATGACGTCATCTGACAGCTGTCAGGTCTGACATGTCAGACTCTGATAGGTGCCACGTGTCAAGCTCCCATTGGTCCACGTCACTGTGCTGTCAGTGCCACGCGGCAGTCTGACATGTGCCACATGTCATCACGGCACTGGTCCACGTCAGTGCCACGTGTCAGCCCCTGATTGGGCCACGTCACTGACATGTCAGTGCTGACTGTGCACTGACATGTGACACGTGTCGGCTGATGAGTGGTCCACGTCACCTGACAACCTGACAAGTGCCACGTCATCATGCCACGTCACCACCTTCAACCGCTCGACGGGTCGACCCGAATACCAGTAACCGGGTCGCCGTGACCCGCGACTTGACCCGGCCGGTTCTCCGCCGTCCGACCACCAAAATGCTTCCCGTTTGTCCCATTTTCATCCTCTAATCCTAACCTACAGTCCTATGACCTTAAGATGGAAGAAAAACATCGAAAACCGTACCTTCGAGTTTGGCCATGGCGGCCGTACATTCCTCCGCCGTTCACGGCCGTTCTAGGCCATCCTCATCCCCAAAACTAATCCTATTCGACTCCTAGGGCTACCAGCAACCTAACCTAAACCTTAGAATCGAATAACAACTAACAAAACTCAATTTCAAAATTTGAAATATTTTCTTACCTCACGGTTTCTCCTCCGCCGTGTCCTCCACCGTCCCCGGCCGTGGCTTGCCATCCTCAGCCTCTCACCACCTCCTCACGGTCATTTTATCTCCTAGGGAATGGTGGTATGTGTGTGTGCTGTTTTGGAGAAAATGAAGAAAATGGTGAAGGGGGGTTTCGGGTGTGAAGAACAAAGAAGAATGGTGAAGGTGATGCCGTGGAAGAGAAGGGAGAAGGAGATGATCAGATGAGAGAATGAGAGATGAAGGGTGAGGATTAAAAGGTAGGGTTGAAATGGATGGTTAGGATTAATAGTTGTTAGGTTTAATTATATAATAATTAAAATAATAATATTTAATTATTTAGATCCACATTTTGGGGGATCAAATCAATGGGATGAGTGACACTTGTCACTCATCCATGGGGCCCACCAAAATATCCACCCAATCAGATTTCGCCGAAACGTCCCCGTCTCGAAGTTCGTGCATAGTGAAATCGAACTTCCGTGACCCATAACTCTCCCGTTCGAAGTCCGATTTCAGTGTGCCGCATGTCTATGGATTGGTATCGTCCTTATCTACGTAACGGTCTTTGGCCCTCGGCCATCGGACCTCCCGGTCAAAAAGTCAACTTTTGACCTCTTATTCACCCAAATTACCAAAATGCCCCTAAACTTCCGAACGTCATAACTTCCTCCTCGAATGTCGGAATTGAACGTGCCACCTGTCTATGAACTCGTGACGTCACGAACTACGTCACGGTCATCGGTCAAAGTCCATTTGACCACCCGATTGAAAAGTCAACGTTTTGCCACCCTCAAGGGCAAAACGGTCATTTCGCATCGCTCGTCCGATTTCGCTCTACTAATCACGGATTAACCTCACTAATCGTGATTAGTCACTAATCTAATCATGGAATTTGGGACGGGTCGTTACAGTGCCTGTATGATTGGTTTCCTATATGATGTTGGGCCAAGGCCCTATTGAATGTTTTGAGAAATGGTTTTTGAATGCATGCATACTTTTTAGTGAAAGGCATAATGTCTCTTGTGAAAATGTTTTATCAACTCTTTGTTTTGTCCACTCACAGCTTTTAATGTTTTGAATGCCCTTCAAGTTGATAGCGGATGCGGACTATAACGACCCGTCCCAGGAGTCGGGATTAGCAAAGTGATTAGTGACGGATTAGTACGTGAATCAGTGATTAGTTGGTTACTTTTGGAAAGTTAGCGCAGAATGGCGATTTTACCCCTAGAATGGGCAAAAGTTGACTTTTAGTTTGGGTGGTCAATTGGGTATTGACCGATGACCGTGACGTAGTTCGGGATGTCACGAGTTCGTAGACAGGTGGCACGCCCGATTTCGACATCCGAGGAGGAAGTTATGATGTTCGGAAGGTTGAGGGTATTACCGTAATTTGGTTAAACGAAGGAGAAAAGTTGACTTTTTACACGATAAGGTTTTGATACGTAGACCGAGGATCGTTAGATAGGTCTCGACGTTCTGAGTACAATGACAGGCGGCACGCTGTCATCGGACGTCGGACGGATTAGTTATGGGTCTGAGAAGTTGAAGGGTAAAATGGTAATTTTGGACTTAGGGGCATTTTGGTCTTTTTGCACATTGAGATTTGTGCAAATCGGATTGGGACAAGTGTACAACAAGTGTGGGATATTTTTGGGTTTAGGCTATAGGATTGTGACATGTGGCAGGTGGCTAGAGGGTTCTACAAAGTTTCACGGGCAAATTAAATTAACCGTGTTCCTTGAGTCGTGCACGAGAGAGAAAACAGAGACTGAGTGTTGGGAGGAAATCGATCGATGGCTGGGTGTGGTGAGGTCTTGTAAGTGTGTGAGTGTGATCAGAGGGAGGTTGAGAGTGTAAGGACTGAGTTGAGCAAATTGAGAGTTGAGTGAAGGTGTGTGAGGAGATCGTGAGTTCTCAGGAAAGCAGAAACGAATCGAGGTGGTGGTGTTGCTGTGTTCGATCAAACTGTCCAAATTCAGAGTGGGGAAGTGATCAGAAGGCAGAGACGAGATGTTGGACACCATGGGACACGGCGGTGAGCGGTAGTTGAGGTAATTTCAATTTCCCCTGTTTTTCCGTTTTGATTCAAAGTTAAAGTCGTGAAGCTAGGGACTGAGTCGAGGTGTCTGGTAGGTCTTAATCGAATCCTTAGGTCCTTAGGAACCTTTTAATATCGAAGCCGTGATGGGGGTTGACACGGGTGGACGGATTGAAGAACAGGGGCTTACAGGTGGTTGCTGTTCTGAGTTGGGATGATGAGTTGTGGGCTGTGTTGTCGTGCTTTGATGAGGGGAATGGATTACTGGGTAGATGTAACACCCCGGAAATTCGAGGATTTTAATATTGTAAGTTAATGTATGAATTGACGCTTTTACCCTTGTGATGGGTATGGTCAATTGTTGACTTTTTGATTATAAATTAATTGGACTTTGACCTATGACCGTGACGTAGTTCGGGACGCCACGAGTTCATAGACAAGTGGCACGTCCATTTCGGACGATCAGGGAAAAAGTTATGACTATCGGAAGTCCAGGGGCATTACCGTAATTTGGACGGTTAGGGTGAAAATGTTGACTTTTCTCTTGGAAACTAATTTTCACTTGACTCTAGGACCGTTGGGTAGGTCTCGACGTCCTGAGTCCGTAGACAGGCGGCACGCCGAAATCGGACTTCGTACGGGGAAGTTATGGTCACGGAAGTATTTCGCATTTAACCGAACCAACCGAGAACCGGATTAAAATAATATTTTATTAATGGAATCTGATTACTTTAATCAAATCAATCTGGATCCTTGGATGAGTGACAAGTGTCACTCATCCCCACACTCCCTAAAACAAGGATCTATGTTGGCCATTAGATTAATTAATTGATTTCCTCTCCTCAAATCCTCACCATTGAATCTTAAATCTAATGGAATCCTGGCCCTTGATTTAAATCCCTATTCTGTTTTATAAACCCAGGAGACATTACACCCACATTGTTCATTCTCCCAAACCGTGAGCACGGCTACCCCTTCGAACAAACACTCCAGTACCTCACCTCTCAACCTCACCCTCACGGCAACACCAAGCGGCCAACTGCCACCCCCAGACGCCGGCCACCACCCCACGGCCACCCTGCACGGTCGGTTTCCTCCCAGACCCGAGAAGAAAACCCGAACAGCCCAAGTCACCAAACCATCCAAACCTTCACTCTGGGACTCGAACCAACGTACGGTTAGGTTCGCCGTGACGACAGGACGACAAGGAACTGATCTGGACGGTGTGCGGCGGCGACACGGCGGCGATAGGACGGTAAACCCGTGAGTGCCCGTTTTCCTTCCCTGCTTCGAAACGTCTGTTTTTGACGTTGACATTGTTTGGTTATTGTTAGGATACATTCAGGGGACCTTGACGACCAGTTTGAACCCAGGACCGTGACTGGAAAGTCGTCGACTCGCCGGAGAAGATAACCAGAACCGGCAGCCAACCTTCCAGTCGATTTTCAGGTAATCTCTTCGACCTAAAATCCAGTTCTAATTGCACAGAACCGTTGAGGAGGTTGAGACGAGTCCATAGGAACAAATCCCATCAGAAATGGTGGTCGGGTTGATGAGAACTGATCGGGTCGAACCGTGGGTCTGCGGTGACCCGGTTCTCAGACCCGGTTACTGTAGCTGATGACATCATCATGCTGACGTCAGCAGTGACGTCATGATGACGTCATCATGTCAGAAATCAGTCAGACCAGGGACCAATGGACTGCTGACACGTGTCCTCTGACACTGTCAGTGATGACGTCATGCTGACGTCAGCAGTGACGTCATGCTGACGTCAGCAGTACTGTAGCACGGTTGACCAGAGGGTTGACCAGGCGCGTGGGGGCGCGTGTGAACAGTGATTTTGGTGGGACCACCACCATTCTTTAGGTTTCGACGATCCGGATCCAATGGCGGTGGTTTCGGGTCGATCGGAGATCATTAAGTTGGTCAAAATGAGAGTTATTTCCTTGGAAAGCGCGTTCGGGAGGCTTTTCTGGACCGGTTTCGGTCTAGGGTTTCATGGTTGAATGTTAGGGGTTTGTTTTGACCTTTGCATATGCTTTGGATATGACATGGATTGTATAATCGTACCAGGACGAGGGTATACGTTCGGTTTTCAGCAAGACTGTACTGTGAGTGGGCCCGTTTTCATTAAACCCTTGCATGCTTAAATGTTTTCCGATTTACTTATATGTTCACATGCTGGAATCTATAAACGGTTTTGATGAAATTGAGATTTTGGTTATGGCACGTTTCACGGTACTTGGGCTTGAGGCCCGTCTGATGAAACTTAAAGATTGATTAGATTTTATCTGTGTATACATATATGCTTTGCATGTGGATATCAATAAAATTTATTTGGTACTGCACTGTATAGATCCTTCCATATTATATTGTCTCCTCCGGATGAGGTACCCCGGAGAGGTCACGGACGTCTAGTACGTCCAGCGTCTATGACGCTAAGCATCGGGGATGCTGTACCCGAACGGGGTTCGGGGATTGAACTCGGAAATTGAGACCCGAGTGGCACGCGTAGCCTTGTGATTGTGACCTTATTGACGTCAGGGACGTCAGACATCAGGGATGTCGGGATTGGAGTGTATAGTGCAGCAACTAAAATTATACTTATGGTTTTATTATATGCCCTATGGTTCATATTATATGATTGATGGTTTTAATACGATTGCATGCATGTTTGGAAAACGAAGGGGTAAATTATATGTTTTACTTATCAAATGATTTTATAAACTTGAGTTTCGGTCCACTCACCCTTAATGTTTTTGGTAACCCCTCCAGGTCGTGATACTGAGGTAGAGGAGGAACCTGAGGTTGAGGCATAGATCTACTTCTGCGTACCTGAACCCCTGCTGGGTGATTTACCCGCAGGTTTATGTTAGAGTCGTGCTCGCAACTTGTAATTTTGAATTTCATCCCTTGTCTGACATTCGTTTAATTCGGATTTGATGTATAACTTTAAATTGGTTATTTATGCATTTGATGTTTTGAGGTTAAAATTGGTATGAATTTTTGGGTGTCAGACGGGAGCAGGGCACGTCCCCTTGTGGTCCCTGTGGGATCGGGGCGGGTCCTGTCAGTAGAGGGAGAAGAGAATGGTGGAAAGAGGAAGGGAAATGGTGGAGGAATAGCAGAGAACCGGTCACGCTGGTTCGGGTCAGCCAGCCCGATTTGAACCAGCTGGACAGAGGTTGACGATGACACTATAGCAGGCGCGTGAAGCCCACGCGCAGCCACTTTGGGCGACACGTGAGGGCGCGTGGGGAGGAATCTGAGGAACCTTCCAACATAGTTTTGAGTTTAAATGTCGTAATGAATCTATTGGGACAAGTTTCGAGTCAATCGGACAACGTTTCGGGTTAGTTCGAGGATTCAAAAGGTTTTAGGGCTAGGTTAAAAATAGTTAAAAATACGAAAAAATTACGGGACTTTATTAGAAGCTTAATTAAGTAGTTAGTGACCTTTTTATGGGATTTGAACAGGTTCAGGAAAGCCAAGGATAGCAGAATGGCCGGGAACGGCGTAAATGCGCGCGTATCGAGGCGACGACGGAATGGTATGTGAGTGGACTTTGCTTTCTAACTCTTGATGCATGCATATATGTTTTTATATGTTTTCTATACGTGATTCTATGATTTGATTTATGATTGTGACGGTTTACGGTTTTGCACGTTTTTCGAGGAAAGTACGGTATTTCACGTTTTACGAGGTTTTGAGAAATATCGTGATTTGAATCTGGTTTAGTGATTTGATTTTGGGATTGAAATAAAATTTGATTTCAAAGAAAGAAGAAGGGATTTTCGGGCTTGAAGCCCAGTTCAAAAGTGGTTTTCGGAAAAGTGGATTTCAGGTTTTGGAATCGGAATTCCGGGTGACGATTTGGGATTCGATTCGGGACTTGAAATGGAATTTCAGGTTTGGGTTCAGAATGGTTATTCCGGATGCTAGCTTACAGAATGATGGTTGCGGACTCGGATCTGGAAAGGAAACGGATATGAGTTCTGGATTTGGGTTCGGAATGACGGTTCTGGATGCCAGAAGGGCTTCAGACCAGTGGTTTCGAATTCGGGTTTGGATATGGATTTAGAAATGGTTTTCAAATGGTTTTGGATTGGATTTGCTGGATCTGATTACTGGGTTTAAAGACCCGAATATTTTGATTGACGGGGTTGGGCCCGGATTGGGTTTAATGACCCAGATTGAGTTTAAAGACTCGGATTATTGAGGCCTGGTTATTGAGTTTAAAGACTCGGGAGTTTAAAGACTTGGATAGATCCAGCAGGTTCGATGGATGAGAATGTGGCTTTAAATGTGTTTGGTTTTCACTGAGACTTGATGATGATGTTTTGGGGAGTGGCCCGGATGAAATGGTTTTCGTTGGCTATAATGATTTTGGTGGTTTTGGGCTGAGGCCCGGGAAAAAAAAGGTGTTTGGTTTTTCGTGTATGGTTTTATGACATGAAATTGATATGCATGCATTGGTTTTTGAAACGGAGGATATAAGTGTCTTTGTCTTATGAAATGTTTTTGAACTTAAACTTTATTTTTGTTCACTCACAGTCTTTTCGTGTTTTCGATACCCTCTAGTTTGTTGCGGCGCGGGCTGTTAGTCGAGAGAGACAGAGACATCACACGAACGTTCCACAATAGACTCTGCGCACTCTGGGAAGATCAGAAGTTTTGGACGGTCGGATCAAGAATCCCTTGTCCGACTTACGTGTCACATGAAGGTTGGACGTCAGTTTGGCCTTCGTGTCATGCGTAAGTCAGACGGGAGCAGGGTTTAGTCCCTAATCCTGGGGGATTAGGGGTGGGCCCTGACACGGACTGTAATAGAGACCGAGACATCACACTCCTCATCCGGATCCTGGCGTACTCTGAAGCCCCAAGTGGGCTAAAATCAAAATTTTCCCTTGTCTGACACTCCGTATCAGATTGGATGAGGCGTGTCCCGCGTTAATCCCGGGGGGATTTGGGACGGGTCCTGACACTCCAGTTATAAAACATGCATACATAGAATAAAATACATGAACAACCGGCTCTCAAGCCAAATCACATGAAAACCATCTAGATACAAACATCAACATCAAACCAGTCATAATGACCATCAACAACGGTATTAGTCACCAGTACTCAAATATCAATCACAATAATCAAACAGCACTACTCACAAGTGCATAGACATCAGTCATAAGATCACAATATCCGCACTACTCACAAGTGCACAATCAAACACACAATCACATCGGCACTATGCGTAGGCCACCAACAATAACCCTGAGCATCAACCGTCTAGAAACACCCCTAACTTTGGCTACCTGAGAACACATATATCCCGAGCATCAGCCGTCTGGGAACACCACTAGCTTCCGCTGCTTGGGAAATGCATACCCCAAGCATCACCCTTTTGGGAACACCCCGAGCTTCGACTGTCTGGGAACACACATTACTCCGAGCTTCGGTCGTCTGGGAAACCCCCTAGCTTCGACCGCCTGAGAACTCATCATAATTACAATGAAAACCGTCCAAGGATTACATCCCAAACTCCTTTCAAAACCCTCATTGACTTACATTCCAAGTCAAATACCATTATCAAACCGAGCATACACCCAAAACATTAGTTTCAAACAATCTTTGACTTTAAACCAAGTCAAAACCATTTCTAACAGGGTCTCAAGCCCAAAATACAATTTTCATGTAAATCCATAAAATTGTTTAGAAACCAACAATTAAGTCCACCAAATCATCAAGTAATGACCTCAAAGCATCATTCAAATCATTACAATCAAATAATGCAATAAATCACATAAAATATTTAACTATGCATGCATAACAGTTTATAAAACAAATGTCCACTCACACACTGTCCATGCGGTTCGATTCTGAGCCGTACGCTCTTTCGTAAGTTCCAGGAATCCTTTGTCCTGTCAAAAACCACTATATACGGGCACTAATACCACAAAGAATCTCACATTAAAATCCCCTATTTTTTCGGGATAAAATACGTATTAAAAACGTACGCACAACACTTCGAACAAGCAAAACTATACCGAAACGATATCTGATCGACTCAAAACCTGTGTCAAAATGTTCATTACAACGAGAACATCAAAACACATGTTGAACACACCTCGAGATTCCCACTCACGCGCCTCCATGCGCCGCAGCAAGCGGCTACTCGTGAGGCCACGCGTGCTGCTACAATATCGTCTTCCTCGCCCGTTTTCTGCAAAATGTGTCTTTCGACCTGCAGCTTGACTAGGATCAAAGAACTGCAATTCAGGTTCAATTTCTACGTTTTATCCACCTAATTGCATTGAAGCAATCCCAATTAAGGATACATAACCTCAATTGCACAAATTCTTACCTCAAACCACTCAAGTTCCAATTCCAAAATTTGGAATAAACGCAAGCTCTGTTCTGGCTTGTCCTTCATCAACCTCTTTCAATATCTTGATGGTTCGATTCGTTTGAGTCCCATAAGGCTTAATATAATATGAGTTTCAACAGTCGAAGTCCAAAATTCAACATTCAAATTCTCAATTTTCTTTCCAAAATTTTTGGGTTTCGATATTCCCCCTTTCTCGATTTTCTTCTTCCTTTTTCTTTCTAGTTTTCTCTATTCTTCTCTCTGTATTTCTCTGTAACTCTGTGTCTCTCGAAAGGCTGGTGTAATCAATCAAAACCAATTGATTTTGGTAGTTTTAACCAACACATACACCTCACGGTTTGAAGACACACACACACACAGCTGCAACCAATCCACATTTTATGTTGACAGGTGTCACTAATCCATGACCTATGTGGCAACTCATCAAAATGGGTGAAAATACCATTTTTCCCTTATAAGCACAAATTACCAAAATGCCCTTGATCTTTCGAAACCCGTAATGAACTCTTCCGAGTTCTGATTTCGACGTGCCGTCTGTCTACGGACTCAGTGTTTTAAGACCTACATAATGGTCCTCGAAAAATGTACATAAAGTAATCGAAACAAAATGTCAACTTTTGACAACGTCGTTTTACTTTGAAACTTTCAAAATGTCTTTTTTTTCGAATTTTCAGGTTGTTACAATTTTTATGAGAGATTTTTTTTAAAATAATTAAATTGAGTTAAAAGATTTTAAATGTAATATTTTATTAATAAATTGGACCCATATTCTTAAAAAGTATTAATAATGGTTATTTTAGTTGATGCATAGTTAATTTGTGCTCAGTGTTATTTGAACATTGTAAAGTAAATAGAACTCTAACTCATATAGAAGCATCTTTTATATAGATTTTTATTTTTGGCTATTGAATGAATATTAAGTTACCATCAGAATTGATATAAATAATTATTTAAATTGAATTAGAAAGATGTCGACTACATATATACACATTATTATTTGATAAAATTTCACTATTTTATTTATAAAAGTATTATAAAACTGCTATGTTTTCGATGCATATATGACTAATGTATTAAAATTCTTGGAAATTTTATGTGAATTTACTAGAAAGATGAATTTTAAAAAAATATATAAAGTAACTAATATATTTTTTTTTATGTATAATGTAAGCTAGGGGAACTTTTGAAATTTCCGCCCTATGCCTCAAATCTCTTAGATTCTTCGAACCCCTTTACTTCATTTCCTGGTCTTAATGAGGACTTTTTCATATAATATAGTTTCATTTAAGACTACTCACATAATGAAAAAAGTATACATAAATTTTAGGACAACCATCATTTTATACCCCAATATTTAGAGCTAATATCAGAATAAAACATTAGATTTCAATTTCATTATTTTACTCCATGTAGTTATGTTCGAGATCACATCAATTTACTTCATCCGTATATTTTAGCAATTAAATCATCAAGCAAGTTAAGAGCATTATTGATATTGATTAAAAAAATTTACTCATTATATTTTTTATTAAGTGATTAATTATTTTGATTTAGATACTCTTTCAAATCAATGTGTTTAAGTAAGCTATAAGAGTATAATTAATTAAACTTAATGTAAATGTAAATGTAAATGCAATGCACTTATAGTTTGTTAAATGCATTAATTTGAAACAATAATAACTAAATCAAAATAATTAGTCACTTAAAAAAAATAAAATGAGTAAGAATTTGCAATCAATACCAAGAATTCTCTTAACTTAATTGACGAATTAGTAGTGAAGTAGCCAGATAGAGTAAATTGATGTGCTCGCAAAACTACTTTGAGTAAAATGATAAATTGAAACCTAGTGGTTCATTTTGATGTTGGCCCCTAAACCTTAGGGTATAAAATGATATTCACCCTAAATTTTAATATATTACATATCACCTAGTAGTTTTTTTTTTTTTGATAGGTCAAAAAGTATCATTAAAAAAAATTAACTCAACAAGTTTATAAGAGGCACTTTCATAGAAAAGTAAGAATTTTAATTTACACTTACAAATAAACTCATAAAATAAAATAAAAAACACATAACTTAACATGAGTCAAAGTACAATAATGATTCAAAAACAAAATTTAAGCTCATAACAGAGCTTAAACTAACTAAATCCAGCCCAAATACTAAACAAACAAATTCAAATCCCAAATCCAGCTAGGCCTAAGTAGAACCAAGGCCCAGCCCAAAAAGATTTGACCAACCCGCGACTCGAACACTAGAAAGGCCTAAACGTTGAGCGAGAGTCCATGACCACCGCTGCACAGTTTGATGTCCACAACAAATATATAATCAACGTTCTGAATCCGAATTTAAATATTACAAATACGATGTTGGAATTGGTCATTAGAGCATTTTCCTAACCATATTGCTCAGCTGGTGGGCTTTGACAAAACAAACAATCGGGGAATCGAGTCGGATCAACAAATGAGCCCAAGCCCAATTTGTCTTACATTAGGATTCTTTTTCTTTTGCATTCTATTTATTTTAGTTTGTATTTAATAGTACAGAAAGATTAAACTACGTTTGAGACCAAGCCCAATTTGTATTACAATTGTATAATATTGATTACTATTTTTTTTTTTAAAGTTTCTTTCCGTCTGTACGGTCTGTTGATCGAATTTAAAATCTCTTAATTAAGGAGACAGACATTATTATAAACCATAAATTAATTAGCACGGTTTGACATAGTACATATTGTTTAATTTCTTTGTTTCCCTTGCGCTACGTCTTCATTTATTCACCCAACAAAAAAATTAATAATAAGATACTTAAAGAAAAAAAATAAAGATAGTATTTTTTTTTTAGAGAAACTATATGAACTCTTTCTTGTTCCATTTTATTTTTTGTGAAACACAAGTGTATTTAATTTTATTGTTTTAATTAGTTTCTTGTGAACCTAATCAAGTCGCAATTTTTTTTACTGATCGTGCTATTGTCCACGATATTCATAATTGAATTTTTGACGAATTTAGTATCTATTCTTATACTCTCGTTGATGTTTTAGAATGATACAACTTTTAAAAAAAAAAATTATATGACTTTATTGCTCAAAGTAATTAATTAAAAACATATTTTTATTCGTTTAAAATAATAAAACAACAGTTACGATGAAAGTTCCAAATAGATCCGGAGCTAAAGGATCCGAAGAGGATCCGCTTCCGGCTTCCTACATAAACTCCCTCACTCTACAAACAATGTTTTTTTCTTTCGATGAAAAGCAAACAAACAATTATATAACCTTCCCAACCAAAACACTCAATTATGCAATCTTCCCAACCAAAACAGCTTGATTATCACAAACAAAGTAATATTTCTCCCAAACTTCTGGGATATATATTATATAAAATAATTAACCTCCGATAATTTGGTTTATTCTTGTGGTGGAAATTAATCTGCTAATAGGGCCCAGCACTAGCCCTTGTTACTTGTTAGGCCTCCTGCAGTTGAGCCTAATCTCACCCTTAGATCCAGTGAGCGGCTCATTATCTCCCATCCTTATCATTGCCTTGACAAAGTCAGAAGTGAAGCTCTTAGGACTGCCGCTGTATTGTTTTACTAACGAATCGGTGGCGCCGCCGTTGAATAAAATTTGATCGGAGTGAAGGAGACCCTTCTGGTTGATGAGGTTCTTGAAGTACGCAGTGTCGAAGGAGTTGGGAGTTTGGACGTCGAGTGGTGCATGGTTGTTGTCTCCGGAGCCGGCTCTTCGTGGACATCTGTTCTGTCTACTCTTGGCAAATGAAGCATCGATGTTGGTTTCGTTGTATATGCGTGCTCTGAATGATGTGCACCTTGCTTGCCCAATTGTGTGGGCCCCTGCATGCCATCGATTACACAAATCATTAAATCGATAATTTGATAACATATGATTTATAGAATCCCACAGATCAATGAGTATTGTGTCAAGATCGTAGAAGAGTAACGAAGGTCCAAAAGCTATCGGAAATTGTGTGCTTTAGCGTCAATACATCTTCTCATATCATCTTCTTAAAAATTGAAAGTCGGCATCCCATTTGTCTTATAAGCTAAGTTCATGTATGAAATATTGAATTTTGATATTTGAAGTACTTCAATTTTCAGTTGTTGAAAATTTCGGTGTATTATAAAAAGTCTAAATACTTAATTAATTAGTTTATTTTCTCTTTCTCTCTTTTTTTTTTCACTAAAAAGACGTATTTATTTTGAATACCCATTATATATATAAATATGTGTGACTAGAAAAAGGGGGTGAGACTGTGAGAGTTACCAGACAGGGCTACCATGTCCCTTTGGGAGAGACCCCTGGCTCGGAACCTGGTGGTGAGCTGGCTGAGGGTGGCGGTGGGAGGAGGAATGACTCCACTGTTGGCATCGGAGAAGCTTGCGGTCTTCGAATCCCTTCTTCCGAGCTTAACATCCCAACTTGGTCCACCAAGCTGCACCAAAACAAAATTAATCATTCATGCTCGATCTCATTTAATTTGATTAGATGGTTAATTAATGATATAAAGTAATTAGCAAGTAAAAAGTAAAAGGTAAATGAATAGTTTTTTGTTTTTGTTTTTTGAGGAAGGTAAATGAATAGTTAATTACTCACAATTTCGACAGAGTCTCGAGAAGCAATGGCTAAAATATCAGCACATGAAACGACACCGGGGCACACTTTTTCGACTTGGGACTTAATCTTGTCCACGACCTCAAATCCCCTCACAGAGTTGTTGTTGGGAGCTGCAGTCTTCTCTCCTGTGAAGGAAGAAGTGTCGTCCAGGAGTAAAGACCCATCACAACCCTGCAGTACGTACGTAGTAGTAATTACCAATAAACACCGATACACCATTTTCGTTGTTCATGTTCGGATGTGAGTCCGTCAAACTTTTGAAAACTAGTTACTTTTACTAATCAACGTACATGCATGCAAATATATATTATAATTTGACTAAATAAAACCAAGAAAGTTTCTATATATACATAAATAATAATGATTTAAAATAATTGAATACTATTGGCATTATGAATTTATGATTATGTACGTACGTAGCAGTTGATCAAGCCCACATATAGTTTTATTTTATTTTTTCAATACGAAGAGTTTATGTATTTTGTATATGCTTATAATTTTGACAAGAATAATTGTACAAAAATATTATCCTCATATATATCTTACACAAATTAACATGAATGATTAAATAATTTTATAATAAAAATGAATCAATATATATATATATATATATTATATCAGTTCATCGATCAACAAATGTACATTCTAGTTTTTTTAAAACAACAAAGAAAATTAAAAATAGGGTTGCCGACGTAAATAACCTACTTAACCTCGTAATAAAAACGAAATTAAACTTTCAAAAAATATCACTTTTAGTCGATAGCATGATAATATAGTATGCGAGTTATAACATGCAGAAGTATATAAGAATGGAAGAAATTACATTGACAAAGCAATCGTGAAAGAAGAGGCGAAGGAGGGAGGCCCCCATGCGCTTTTCGTTGGACACAGCGGACTTGACAACAGATTTCACGGTATGGAAAACCTTAGGGCAACTCTTGGAATAGAAATTTGTAGAGAGCTGAGCAGAAGAGCTGCCCGTGAAACCCACAAGAACTCCCAAAGTGACAATGACCAAAATGGAACACAAAGAAAAGGAACTAGAATTGGATTTAGCAGCCATGATTGCTTAATTCAGATTTCAAAAAGCCAATAGTGAGCTAGGTATATAGCCTAACGAGAAGTTTGAAGATATGGTGTTGCATGGAGGAAAGGGAAATTAGCGTCTATATATATAGAGGACGAAGGAGGGAGGGCTTGTGGCGGGCAGGTGATCGATCATCACCTAATCTCAAAGACTAGAGACTAAGTATAAGCTGCAGTGCATGGCAATTGGATAATAATTTGTTATGTACTCGGAACGTTATGCCGTCGTACTCAATTTTTATTAATTAACATATTTTAAAGAGAAATATGTCAACATTATCATCTACTCATTATTATAATACATGTTAAAAACCATATAATATGTTCTAAAGACATCATATTATTTCCCGGTCAATCATTTACTAACATAAATTAGAATTGAGTGATGGATTTGGATAGTGAAAATGAATCAAAGGCGACATGAAATATTGAATTGAAGGAGACAGTAATTAATTAGTGGGGAAATGGATGAATTCGTCGATCATAGTTTTTAGGGTCCACTACTTTGATTTGTCTTCAATTGTAACTTGTTGGGACTTTGGTGAAAAGATCCCATGCAAGAAGTATTGGACAATTCCAATCCAACCACTTACAAATTTTAATGGCGGTTCATTATTTGGAGTTAATATTATTAGTACTCATTAATATTATTAGCAGGTACTCAATGATGAGTTGGAATGGAGTAATATTACTATATATGTTTGGATTGCCGACCAAGGCAGAGGTAGGAATTTTCAATGCAGAGGGTGGTAGGTAGGTAGTTAATTCTTTCGCGGGTAGAATTTGTCTTACAATATTTTTTATTGTAGTAGAAAAATGTAGGACAGTCATCAGACGGATTATATATATTTATTGCATATTGACTTTCGTTTTTACATTTTTTTAATATGGGGATATTAATTAATTATATGTATTTGATACTAAAAATCAAATTTACTAAGAAGACAAATTATATATATATTTATAATAAATATCAAATTTACTTCTTACGAAAAATCAACATAAAACCACCCCAATATTATGAAGCTTGAGAGATTCAAGATCAACCAAATCCAAACCTAACGATATACATATATATATCCTCCAATGAAAAACGCTAGAGAGTAGATACTAAAGATGTATCGACATTGATGGAAATATCGACAAATCAAATTTATAGAAATACTGTTAGATCGATATTATTTACGCTTAATAAAAATAATGGAAATTCAATCTTGAAGAATTTTTAATGAAAATTTGAAGAAAAATTTAAGAACTCAATAATGATTACTCTTCTTTGCTTTTTTTGATGTTCACCTCCAATTGACTGAAATTTCGAACGAAATACCAATAATAATACCGATATTTTCAACCATTAATATAGGAATCGTAACTAGAATAAATTTGGAAGACAACAACCGAAATTAAATAACTCCAGCTGTAAATTTGAATAATCAAAAGGTAAATTCCAACCGAAGGGTATCTCTCCTAGTCACTTCGATACATATATCTCCAAAGACTTTTCTATGGTCACCTTCATTCATGTAATTTTTTCTATCTATGGATCCTCCCTTCAATTCCCAAAGAGTACCGCCCTTCTAGAAAAGGACTCGAAAGAATATCAGACAAATTAACATCTCAGTCAAAAGCCAAAAACTAGTGATTAATTATGTCACTCTAAAGTCTAAACATCACATGAGTATACAACTAGCTAGCTACCATTAAAGTTTATTAGACCACAGATTTTAACTGATTCATGCAACCAAAAACGTACGAAGAGTAAATTACTAATTAGTCACTAATAATATATTGTATTGAAATATGACAATTTTTTCACTCTGAAGTTGTTCTACTATTTTTTAATTATACATATTTATTTCTTTTGACATAAAATTCAATAACTAGATCATAAATCATAAGTGATTAATCTAATTTTTTAATATATCAGATAATAAAGATTTTTCAAATTTCAAGTTTGAAAGTATTTTTGAAGAATTCTTACTTTAATTATCTTCTTTTAAGTTGGATTTTTTTTACATTGCTTCTTAAAATGAACAAGTGAAAAAAAAATGTTTTCATAGAATAGAAGTTAATAAATATGGATTAAAAGTTTTGAAGGTTCTTTGAGTAATTATTATGATAGTTAGGAATTGTAAAGTTTCAAAGATACAAGATGAGTTTTAAATAAATATTAATATTGTCAATAACTAATCAATGAATAATCCTAAAAATAATTATTTATATAAATGTTAATTGAATACTTAATTGTAATTAACTCTCTCTCTATCTATATATATATATTAACTTAGGTTAATTAATAAGTTGCATAAACATGTATTATATATATAAGTTAGGGGAGCAAGATCAAATGAGTCTAGTTCAGTTGGTTCTAGTGTTGACTTGTAGACCGTTGGTCTTAAATACGAACCCCAATGACACGTTGTATCAATAATTTCCAAAATTTTCCCCTCTTCTTTTATTAAAAAAAAAGAGAAGGGAACAAGATTTCAAAGTTAGGCGCCATATAAACCTACAATTTCTTAATTTCATTCTCAACAATCATAATCCAACGACTGATATCACTAATATGCACTTGTTCTACGTACTACTCCATACTACGTAATAACTTCTTGTTATCCACGTAACAAATTTAACGGTTTCATCTACGTCCATGTCATCCATCTTCACGTAAAAATTGACATATCATCATCTAAGCTAGGTGAGATTTTTCAAACATAAACGAATTAATAATTATTTCTCAAAAAAGAGAGATGATTCCATGATTTCCATGCGTTGTACGCCTGTCGATCTCTTCACGAGTCATGGCATTTTTGTCATTTCATCGTCCACCGATCATGACTCATCAATTGAAAATTTAGACACTTAAACATTCATTGAATAGTTTAAGCAGACACTAAACATTCATTAATCATACACTCCTTCGTGCATAAAGATGGAGAATTTCGCACTAGACTAGGCATAAGCTGAGCGCTAAAAGAGCCTCGAACCAAGACCTAAAAATCAACAAAATGACTAAAAGAGCCGTACATTACTGAAAATTTCACCTACAGTACAGGCCCACTTGCCCTTTGCATGGGTGGGTCCTTAAAAACACACAGTTAATCTATATTAGAATATTAAACAGTAAATACAAATATTTGTGCAGATAGACACGTTTTAACGGACAAGTAAAAATACAACACACCAAACTTGAATATTATTACCAGACAGTAAAAATGTACGTGTATCACTTTTAAAGTGGATTGAACAATGTGTATAATTATAAGACTGTTCGATGGAGATAGACTAACGAATCGAACTATTGAGAAAGCATATAATATGCATTAGCTTAGCCACGTTGACTTTGCTGACGTGCACCCACCTTGGCCTAATCCTAGCGGACAAAGTCCTACCTTTCGATTGCTTATAATAATTACTTCTTCTCTTCCTTCAATTATTTATCATCCTATGTTCCTATGTTCCTTCATCAACCACGAGTCAAAGATAACTTCTTCTTTATGTCATTTATTATTTGGTATAAATTTATTCAGGTATAATCTTGTTCTTTATGAAATTCAAATTTAGGAAATCTCCCATTTACAAGTGAAAATGCATTCTTATTGTGTAAAACTAAAGATAGGTACACTTTTCATCATCCAAAATATAAAAAAATTTGGATGCGATTGGATGAGTAACTTCAAAATTCCATCAAATTTATACCGTATTATTAAAATATACAATAAAAAAATATGTGTATTTCTTTAATAAACCATTGAACAAGTAATTTTTGAAAATAACAGACATTGTAAGGAAGTATATGCACCACATAAACATAATAAACCATTGAACAAGTAATTTTTGAAAATAACACCAATGGATGTGGAACATACAGATCTCATTCCCATCTGTATGCCTTGCATTGTGTCATTTGTAAATTCTCTTATACTTGGCAATTTTTAATACGACTCGATACACAATTCGAAACCCGCACAAAATTTATCCAGCTCAACCCGCACGAGTAAAATTTCGGATCATTTTTGGATCAACCCGTTATGATCCGTTTATTAAACGAGTGGATTTCGAGTCAACCTGTTAACCCGTATAATAACATGTTAACCCATTTAATAAATAGGTAGATTTCGGGTTAACAGGTTAACCCGTATATTGGCTTATATATTGACCAATTTAATAAACGTGTCATTACTAACTCATAAATCTACCCATTTACCTACTTAAATATCTATTAAATCTTATAATTTAAATAGGTTAAACATGTTAAACGGGTCAAACGGGTCATAGGTTAATTGGGTTTTGAGTATGACCTGTTTATTAAATATGTTAAACGGGTTACACGGGTCATTAACAGGTCGGGTTCGGGTTGGACATTCTTAACACGATTATTAAACGGATCGAATTCGGGTTGAGCATAAATGAGTAAAACAGAATTCATGACAACACAAACTTGACACGACACGACCCATTGACAATTTACCACCTCTTTTTAAGTCCCTCATTTTAAACTAATTTCATCCAAATTTGGAACTTTGAAGTTGTTTGTCCAAAAGCACCCGGATTCATTTCAAAATTCCGTTGAACAAATGGGCTCCAATAAAGACTTCTCTATTTTTAAGCCCATGGAAAATTGGCCCAGCTAAACTTCTAAACATGCGCTCCGACTTGGAGGTTGGGGTTAGACACTTGAGACGACTGAACGATGTATTCACAAGTGTCTCTTCCACTGGCCCATGGCGTTGTGCCACCGTCGTCTACCTTCTCGTTCTCGTCGGAGCCAGCGACAGGAGGTATAGAAGAAGATCTGCTCCAGTTGGTTCAGGATCACAACCACACCTCGCTCAAACTCCGTGAAGTCACCGGTAAGTTCACTCAATTCCCCCAAATCGAATTTCAACCTGAAAGTTAAAAATTTAGTAGGCTCCATATTGCACTTGGATTGGCGGCTGATTAAATGTGTGATCACGGGTGATTCGATTGATTCTGGCAGAAAAGGCGAAGAAGGACGCGATTAAGAAAGCGGTACGGGCGGCGGAGCTGATGGTGGATGCGGTGAACCGCGGGGTGCAAGAGTCATTTGTAATTGAGAAGCGAATAGAGAATGAAATCAGGGCTTTGTCTGCCACCATTGCACGATTCACCAAACAAACGGATCAATGGCTCTCTGTTACTCGCTCCATGAATTCTGCTATTAAGGTTCATTTTCAATCCTGCGTTTTCAATGTGGTCCAATTTCAAATAAATTAGTGTAAAAATTAATTAATGTTTTTTTCTAAGGAAATTGGAGACGTTGAGAACTGGATGAAGATCATGGAGTTCGATTGCAAGAGTATCACTGCAGCTATCCACAATATTCACCAAGCATGATCAACCAGCAAGTCCTTTGCTTGACCAAATTCCATGTAATTTCTGATTATCTTCTTCTCTATAATTAATCTGTAAAGCATCTTAATTCTGATATATCAAATTCTCAATGTGAAAATTTTCTTGGCTACCTCACTATGTTATTAGATAGAACTCTGCTAGCTTCTTTTTTTTTCCGTGCGAAAGTCTATTACTACTTACCTGTCAATCACAGTGTGACCATATACTGAACCAATCTGGTTTATGTCTCTAATATACACAAAAATTACGCATTAAAAACACAAAAATAAAAGTCTATGCAAACACGTCAAACTAGAAGTGGCAGGTAAGGAAGAATGAATAGATTTACCTTGCTTATGGCCTAATCAACATTAAACTAGAAATTAAATTAGTTTTCAAGAGGGTCAGCAGGAGATAAAAGAAGGAAAATGTCACATGAAATTGTAGCTAGCTTGTACAAAAACTCAGGGAGGGCTTGATTTTGACTGCTTCTGAATTGAATG
The DNA here is from genome assembly GCA_032719365.1 of Prinsepia uniflora. NCBI lineage: Eukaryota > Viridiplantae > Streptophyta > Magnoliopsida > Rosales > Rosaceae > Prinsepia > Prinsepia uniflora. The sequence continues at coordinate 3,440,670 of CM064873.1, forward strand.
TCGATGTCTTAGGAGTTAGAGTAAGAACATGGATTAACTAATGGCTGAAGTTTCCCACATCACCTTATTCTCATATGGATTTAATCAGATGAGATATAACCATCGACTTCTCAGTAAGACTTGGTCTGTTAACTGGGATTTCATTAAAAATTCATTTTAAGAATGTAGTTGGTCACCTAACTCCATTTCTTATTCTCTAACTTAGATATATGAGTTTCTACAGAACTAGTCAAGCTTAGATCCTTGGGAACCAAGAAATCAAATGGTGGGTATATAATGGTTTGAAAATTGGATAGATGATAAGGATTAGAACGGTAAGTAAAGCTGGCTTAGCATTATGGCTGATTCAGCCTTAACTTTTTTTTTAAGTCAATTACAGCTGGATTATAATATGCTCTGCTAATCGGGCTTTGGAACAATTTTGAATTGAAATTTTCAGAATAATAATTAACCCCATATTTTGCAATATAATCTCGAACAAAATCTTTATTATTAGATAAAATCATTCATTTTGTCTGGATACATAAGAAAAATTAATTAAAACACAATAGATTACACATGCCATGACCATATATTATAGGATAGATAATCTCCAAACTTCAAAAACATATAAGTAGGGAATAGACTAACGACATTGTGTATCAAGTTAACACCGTCCCACACTCGCAGACCTGTTTTGCACGTGAGAAGGAAAAGGATTATAGACGAGAGAGAAACATATAGGTGCTGCCTTATCTTGCACAACCAATAAAAACACTAGGAAAGATACTTGCAAACGAAGGCTCTGATACATGTTAGACAACCACCAAACCCTAAAAGATCAGACGATTAGGAAATCGGCTAACAATGTATATCAAGCGAAACACATATGGATGTTAATAATAAGGGATTAATAAGACGCGAAATCTTGAGCAATGTAGGATTGAGAAATCGGTCCTAATTGATTTTCCTGCATCCCAGTCTGATTTCTCCAGCAGTCCCAGTAAGAGGCATCATGTTGCCCATCTTGATCATGGAGTTTGAAAAGTCGTTTCCGAAAGCAACTGAGGACCTGCTGTACCGGAGCACCAGCTTATCGCTGTCGCGACCATTACCCTTGTAGAGCTCTTGATCAGAATGGAGAAGACCCTTTGATTTCAACAGGGCCTTGAAGTAGACGGTGTCAAATCTCTTTGTGGTGGCATCTAGGGGAAGTGTGTTGTTATTTCCTCCACTTGTTGGGCAGCTCTGTTGAGCGTAGGCTGCGAAGTTCGGGTCTATGTTTTTGTCATTGTAAATCCTAGCGCGGAAGGTGGTGCACCGGGCAAGTCCGATGGTGTGGGCAGCGGAGAGCACGACTAAGTCTTTCAGGTTAAGACCATGAGCTTTGAAGTTATCCGGAAGCTGTGTGAAGTTGAAGAAAGGAGGCGGAAGATTTCTGTCTGCATCATTCACGCTTGCATTTCTTGCAACTCCTTCCCAATTGTACTTTATAATTAGGACCTCCCAACTGAAAGAAAAAAAAACGCAAATTTGTTCGTCAAATGAGGAGGTTTCTTCCGAAGTGGAATGCAAGTAACGCTCATGCATCAGCATATGTATACATTGTACTCACAATGGACTCACAATGGACACAGAATCACGAGCTTCAACTGCTAATATGTCTGTATAGGAGACCACACTTTTGTGACAAGCTTTATCGACGGTTTTTTTGATATCGTCAATGAGGTTGAATCCCCTCACGGAGTTCACGTTGGGCAAGGCTGTCTTCTCGCCGGTGAAGTTGGCAATGTCGTCGAGCAAAATCCAGCCATCACAACCCTGCATATTAATCCAATCACACAAATCAGAATAAAATAAAATAAAAAATTCATTTACATTGCAATGCAATCACAAAGTACCAATTTTATTTCAAAAGCTTAATTAATTACGTTAACGAAGCAGTCATGGAAGTGGAGGCGGAGCAGGGAGGCTCGCATGCGTGGCTCACGGCGAATAGCCCTGTGGACAACTTTCCGGATGGCCGGAAGGGCCTGAGGGCACACTGTTGTAGAAGCCGGAACTTAGTTTTGACGATGCCGGCATAACACTAGTGGAAGCTACCATTACAATGCAGACCATGGTGAGGAAAGGTCGAAGAGCTGCCATGGCAATGCAAGAAGCTATAGGTTAGTTAAGTTCGCTGGTCAATTTAGTGAATAGTGATGATGAGGAAGATGCAAGACTCTTGAGGGATTATAGAGCAAAATTGCACTAGCCACTTTATGTAATTTTTTGGCTTATTAGACTAAATGTACCATGAACTCGCACATTTGTCACACTTTGCATTCTATACTCGTTAATCGCTCACTTAACAGTATGAAATGGCCGAGTAGGGCCACTCAGCTCCTTTTCCGTCCAAGGTGTTATGTTGTCGTGAAAAGTAAGGGTAAAATAGGAAATTTTGATACGCTGTCACCTTTTTTCCATGTCAGCCGCGATGTGGGATGATATTGGGACCCACAAGTGTCAAATCAGTCATCTCTCTCTTTCGCTCTCTTCCTCTCCCTTTCTTGACAAAGAATCGAAGACAACCTCCATAACCACTATCAAATTCATCTGGATTAGGAAAATGGTTTAGACTTCAGGCTAGGACATCTTCTGATTCTACCCCTACATCTTCTGATTTTATTTGAGATCTCCCTTAATATCGACCCCTCATCTCTCTAGACATCTTCTAATTCTACCGGATTTAGGCTCCTACCTCCTCCCCTCAGAATCCCTATCGGTCACCTGTGCTTCCGCATGCACTACCACAAATCCCACATCGACAGTGTCATTAGAAAATCAAGTAGCATGATCAAGCAGCTACAGCTTTCAGCGGGGCCAAGATTCAAATTGAAGAAAGCCCACCCGACTCGCTCGACTAGGTCGTACTTCTTGTTGCTCCGAGTGTTCGATGCCACCGTAATTTCTTGTGCGATGATGGCTCAGGTTGTGGTTAGGGAGGGACGATCCTATTGTAATTTCTTAAGCGGCGACACTTCAAAATCTGGAACGTTTCAGTGCTAAATTTTTTGTTCAAATGTTTCTGGATTTAATTATGAGTTTGTTGAATTTCCGGGTTTACGAGTTTGTTGAATTTTTGGGTATATGAGTTTGTTGAATTTATGGGTTTATTAGTTAGTGTTTGGATCTAATGTTTCATTAGAATGGTGTATGAATTCTCACTTTTTCATCATTGCACATATTTGTCTCGTGATCTTGGGAGTAAAACCTTTTGCTTCCCCATTCCGGTCGCCCCCTCTCTTGCTTCTCAGTCTATCATTTCTCTCTCTCTCTCTCGCTCTCTTGTTTTTCTTTATCAAATTCATATTCTAAGCAAACCCCACAACCATTTCAATCATCATCGCCATTGCAGGAGGAAGATCTTCTCGACCCTAATTTAAAATTTAAAATTAGGGGAAAATCTAATGTTTTCAAGCTCGAATTTGGTCGATTCAGATTCCTTACTTATCCAAATAATAAATTTTGTTGAAGATGAAGTTTAAAGGTGCAAAGAGAAGGGGGAGGGAGAAAGAAGGTTTCAGGTCTGAGGAAAAGATTGGGGTTGAGGGAGATTGAGAAGGAAAGTTGTGAAATTCCATAATTGCACTTTATTAATTTAATATATTTTAATCCATATAGGTGCCACATAATTATTTTGACATCAAAAGGAACGGATATAACGGAAAAAGAGTTGAGTGGGTCAACTCGGTCATTTCAGAATGTTAAGTGAACGAATAATGAGTACAAGATGTAAAGTGTAACAAATGTACGAGTTCAGAGTGCATTTAGTCTAATATGGGAAACAGTGATCATGGATGCTACTTATTAAAGATAGAGAAATAAGCTAGCTAGCTTGTTATTGTGTGTATAAACTAGGAAGAAATAGACCGATTGTACGATATCACATTGCTGGAGGCATGGACCTGTTCTTAATTTCGACGGCCAAATCCTCGTCGCTCCATCTGTGTCGGCGTTTTCGTCGGAGCCAAGAGTGTGGACGAAGCAAGCACCACCACCACGCTTTGTTAGTTTATCAATTTCATAAATGATTCATTAATTAAGATTTAAGAGTATGCTAATCTCTTGTCTTTCACATTTACAATGTGCAATTTTGCTTGGGACTTGGGAGAGTTAAAAGAAATAGAAACTTGGGAGAGTTAAAGAAATAGAATAGCATTAAGTTACGAGATTGCTTGTTATTTTGCAAGATATGAGTTTAGATTATTAATCAAATTCTGTTTCGTAGTAAATGAAAAAGGTCGTGTTACTAAAGTTGACGATCGAACACCATTGTTATTTGACTCTTTTGATTTAAAGTTGACAATTAATGGAGCAACCAATCTGAAATTCAACCCAAGAAACATGTCAATATTTATATTTATATATTATTCCTTTTACACGTGTAACAGAGTTGATTGAGGTTAAGTTATAATCAATTATAAATTCAGAATTCAACTACTCAATATTCTTATTTTTGTTCAAAATTTTGATTTACCACTACAAACATCATAAGATTGAAATTATGCCTCAAGTTTGACCTAATCATATAAACATAGCAAGCAGGGACGACCCTAAGCCCGTGCGGGTCGTGTGTCCACACGTGGCCTCCGGGGGCCTCAATTATATATATATATATATATATATATATATATATTATTTAAGTAATAGATAAATAAATAAATAAAAACCCATATGTATTAAATAGAAGCCATAGCACGAATGAAAAAGGTTTTTAAACTTTGCGTATTAATATCTATTTTAAATCACAATTGGACCTCTTTTTTTCTTTTTCTTTTTTTCTTTTTTCTGCACTTTGTTTCCTACGAATTTATTTCCTTCTTGTTGTACGACATATCTTCTAAATTATTATTTTTTTCATCTATTCATTTTCCAGTAAAGAAAACACAAATCGTAAAAATTAAGAATCATAAGCTCACTTCTCTTGATTCTCTTCCATTGATACACAATCAACGATTCAATAAAGTAGTAATGCACTAGCTGTTATCTTTTATTCCTTTTGGTAAAAGTCTGGTGATGGTTTCAATTCATTTTTGAAGATCCAATGGAAAAACACTCAAGTTTTCCGGTAAAATTTTATTGTTATGTACTTTTATCTTTACTCATTGTGTGATGAGTTTTTTTTTTATCATATTGGTGTAAGCTGATCATTATATTATTTGTTCTCATCAACAGATTATAGAATCAAATATTTTGAGGTAGGAATTCAATTTTAATGGTTAGTTTGACTTTTATGTGAAACATGTGTACAATAATGTGTAATGTGATAATTATACAATTTATACATAATTTATGGTTTGATGATTTTGCTTATTAACTATCGAAATTAAATTTCAATGGTCGAAGACCTAAATTAGATTTATAATACATATACAAAATATTTAGCGCCACATTTTAAATTTACACAAGATCTCTATCGGCTCAGGATCGCCCCTAATAGCATGCTATGGTGAATTATAAATTCAAACTTCACAACTATTCAACATTCTCACTTTTGTTCAAATTTCTAATTTATCATCGTAGATCGTAAGACCAAACATGCTTGTCGAGTTCTACCTAATCATATATACATGGCAATTGGCAAGCAACTTGTAGCAAAATGATGAGGAACTTCTTAGGAAATTAATAAGGAATTAGGGTTTTGAGATGGACTAACCAATAAAGAAATTAAGATTTCCAAATCCGTTAATTCTGAACGGACTGATTAGATGCATGGGATTTGGATATTCTAATCGGCACCATTGACATCTTTAGACTTGGTCTAAACGGTAATATTAACCTGGACTTCAATCAAAATCATATGATAGTATATGTAGTTGGTCACCTACGCGTTTGCTTCTTCCCTAATTTAGTGTTGTAAATAGTTGTGTTCAAGTTTGACTTCGACAAAAATAAAAAATTAGTTGTATTCAAGAAATTACAAAAGAATACAGTTTGGGTAGGTATTATTAGAATTGCATTTGAATTTTTTATTTTAAAAGATAATATTAATAATGCCACTATTATCAATTTAATGATATTCTGATTTATTTATGTATTTTGAGAAGTTTCATATTTTAAATCTCGTAAAAATGAGAAATTGATAACCAATATATATAGTAATATATATCTAATATATAAGATAATATGTTAAGTATCGATTAAAACAAAGAGCATATAAATATGGCCCAGCTGAAACCCTTTTTCGAACAGCAGCCGGTGATCAAGGTTTTCCCAATCTCAAAGACGAACCATGGAAACGAAGTCAGACCCATATATATATATATATGTATATGATTTCTTGAACATCATTGATATATGGTTCACTTTGTCAAATGAATGAATCATTTGGTCTATAAAATATTAGGATTAAGTACATTTGGTTTTATAATATATACATAAAACCCAATTAGTTCGAGAGAAATCCGATAAGGAAAAAAGAGTATCTCTCCCCCTCAATCATAAAAGCAAAATAGAAATCAACTAGCCATCAATGTACCTAGCTAACAAAAAGGTTAACCAAAGTTCTCTCTTGAGTATGCCATCCCGCTTGTGCCAAGTGATGGGCAACAAGGTTTACTATCCGGGGTACACAATTAAGAGATTCCAACGAGATTCGAAACACCTGCAATAATCCAAATACCTCCAGAGTAATCAGACCCACCGGTGTCCAGAGGTGTTGGGCGGATTTGATGATGCTGACTGCCTCTAGTGACAGGACCCACCCCGATTATCGCCTCGATAATCGGGAAGCATCCTGCTCCCGTCTGACAATCGAACCCAAAAGACCGGAGAACTAATTAATATTACAACACACCCATTGTCAGACCAGGGAGATTAAACAAATACATCCGACTGGACGTCAAGTCCACAGTTTCACAGAGCAATATTACAAAACAAGTTAAAGAAAACAAGTCCTACTCTGTGAACTAACTACTCCGCAACAGAAAACTTTATGCTTCCGCCTCTGCCTCGGCGCTTGCCCCCGCACTCGTACCACGACCTGGAGGGAATTTAAAACAACAAAGTGTGAGTGGACCGAAACATAAGTTTTAAAGGAAATCAGTTTTTCCGAAATCGGGTTCGCCCTCCAGTTTTGTAACACGCATGCATAACCAAACATTCCAAATTTGCATATTAACTTTTGAAACCTCATTTTCCGAAACACATGAAAAACGTTACAAAGGATCGCCATAATTCATGTAAAAACCATTTAATAATGCCAGGTTTCAGAAACCGTCATTTTAAAACGTTAATTGCACAAATCAAGTAAAACGTGAATCAATAACCACAATTATGCTGTTGGATCCATCCGAGTCTTTAAACTCAATTAGGCCTTCCCGGGATATCAACGAGTCTTTAAACTCAAAACATGATTAATAGGCATCGGGGGTATCATAATAATCGAGTCTTTAAACTCACGAGTCTTTAAACTCAATTCGGGTCTTTAAACCCAATTTTCGGGCCCGCCCCCGTCATTAAATAACCGGGTCTTTAAACCCAAAATCAGATCCAACCATTAACCGGGTCTTTAAACCCAAAACCGTTTTTTAAACATAATAAATCAGGATTCATCACAACCGTTTCCCCAACATTATTCCGAAAACATTTCTCATCGTAACAGGACTCATGTCCGAATTCACATGCAAATCCCAACACATGCAATTTCCAAAAATTACCTCACAATGTGATCAAACATCATAAATCCGAAACATGCATATTCATATCCAGGTACTTTATCAAAATCATCACGCATGCATAAGCGAAAACCGTAACCTCGAAATGCGTGAAACACGGTAAATATCTCGAAAAACGTGAAAAACACGTAAAACCGATATAACATATCACCATCATAAAATCGTATGTAAAACCATGAGATAAATAAGCAAAATAGTCATGCATGCCCAATTTAGAAAATCAAAAAGTCCACTCACGGTTTTAAGACGCGTCAATCGCGTCCCGCGTGCTCCTCCGTAGCTTCGGAAGTGTCTGGGCCTGTAAAAATGTACAAGAAAGGTTACAAACATCCCCAAATAGCTCGTAAGATTTTTTCCTAATTTCTCAGATTTTTCGGCAAAATAAACCTTAAGGACCTAAACTTCCGGGCTCCCGAGATTATCCCGAACGACTCCCGAACAACTCGAATCCTAAAGGGAAAATGTTAATTAGACTGAAAGGGACAATTCCCATGTTGACCGTGATCGGAGATGACATTGCACGCGCCGTCACGCGCCGCCCAAATTGGCTGCGCGTGAAGGCCACGCGCCAAGCTACAGTGTCATCGTTCTTACCCGGATAGTATGATAAACGGGTCTGTTACCCGCGACTCAACCCGACTAGTTCAAGCTCAATTCTCAATCAATTCCTCTCGTTTTTGATCCTATTATCTTCTCTAACTCATTAATTTCAGGTCTGTGTTGATGTCTAACCTCGACTGACACCAAATCGACCCAACTCAAGCTCGAACAGTCGAACAAGTCGACTTCTGGAACTCACCCTACACGGTTCCATTCCCAAATTAACTTCACCAGTAGCATTAAGGGACCCATACGAACACAATAGCACAAACAATTGAACTCGTCGTTACCTGGAAGTCGTCGTCCTCAAGCTCGAAAATTCTCAGAACCAGGGAGCTAAGTTCTTGGCCAATTCGTGGGTGTCGTCCTTCGAATTCGACGTGGTTGGTTCCCTCTTGCTCCCAGAAGACTAGAATGGCCCTTGGTTTCGATCAACAAGCCTCAGAAATCGAATTCAAATTTTTCCCTCCAACTGGTTCGTCTCTGAACAAGTACCTGAGTTCCTGAGCAATCCTTGCTCAATTTGCTTGATTTCGTGCACGGTTATGCTGCTGCTGCTCCCAGAAGACTCTCAGTGTGTCCAGTGTGATCCCTAAGCCAATAGAAACTTAATTCTGAGATTTCCCCCCAAAAATCCGAAACTGAATTCTCACTGTTTCTCTCAAACTCAACCTTCTCACTGATGCACAAATGACCCCAATTCAATCCTCACTCCATTCCCATACACGGTTAGTCGATCGGTGTGGCCAGCAGCCCGTGGGAGACCAACTGGGGTCTCTGAAAATGTCTCCCACGCACACAGAAACCATGGCCATTCCCTGCACTCCCGTGCCCTGAATTCTGCCCAAACCGTGCACCAAGGCCACTCAGTCATGCTTCCACTACCTAAATCCACATAAACAAATTGTCTGAGCCATTCCACTAGCCATAAACAATTGCACAAGACCCACGGCCGTGCACTCTGTTTTTCATGGTGGTGAACAGTAACCACCGTGAAATGACCAAAATGCCCTCTGAGCAATAATTACCAAAATGCCCTCCAACTTCCGTGACCCATAACTCGGTCATCCGACGTCCGTTTCAAGCGTGCCGCCTGTCGTTGTACTCGGGGCGTCGAGACGAACATAACGGTCTTCGAGTCAAATGAATATCAATTGTCAAACAAAAAGTCAACTTTTCCCCCTTAATAACGTCCAATTACGATAATGCCCCTGAACTTCCGAACATCATAACTTTCACCCTGTTCGTCCGAATCGAACGTGCCACCTGTCTATGAACTCGTGACGTCCCGAACTACGTCACGGTCATCGCTCAACGTCCGTTCGACCCCCAATCAAAAAGTCAACAAATGGACCACACAAATCACAGGGCAAAAACGACATTTTATTCAATATTTTATAATATTACATTTCCAGAACGTCCGGGGCGTTACATCTAGACAATCGATTTCCACAACCACATTTTGCAGCCCCAACCACTGAACTTACAACATACTCCATAGAATTGCCTCAACCTCAGTAGCAACTACATACCCACTTGGAGATCCTGGTCCGGAAAAGCCAGCCACCAGAACGCCACCCGAGTCTCTAAGCACTCCGCCCATTCTCCGTTGAAAGGTGTCCCTAAAAACTGCAACATCACAATTAAACTTCAAGGTCTCCTCCACCGACCTGACTCACCTAGGCACACGCCTCAGTGGGGCCCCCAAAGAAACCTGTGAGAGAGATTACTAAATTCCTGAAAGGAGGCCATTGCTGCCTCATAAACCTCATCCACGCCCTTTACTTACAAATTATGGACCACTTTATTTTGCCAGTTCCAAACACTCCATCAAATAAAAACAAACTGACATAACTACGAAGATGAGAGGTGATTGTAAGCAAAAGAAAAGATATCAATATAAGATTCGGAAATGGGGAACCCCGTAAGTGGACAATTGGAGAGTCTCCACACTCTCTGGCTATGCTTGAAGGGCCATAAGGCATGAAGAGTATTCTTAATATGTTTCCCACAACGACTACAAACACCAGATATCGACATTTTCCGAGCAATCAAGTTACGCCCCATAGGTATGGTCTCATGATAGGACTCGTCCCAATTGTATTTTGATAATCGTGTTTGGCTCGTCTGACATGTCAACTGAAGTTCCGAAAACACCATCAGCACTTGTTAGACAAGGGATAGTCGCACTGATTCTCACTCATGCCTCCGTCTCTCGATCAGCTCCGATCTTAGTGCCACGACCTCTATGGTCATCCAAAACGTAAAAGGTGTGAGTGGAAAAAAATAACATCGTTTGAAATTTCATTTCAAAACAAACTCTTTACCCTCTAACTTAAAACATGTATGCATAGAGTAAAACATAAACAACCGGATTTCAAACCGTTTAAACCATTTGGACATAACCATCAACATCATACCAGTCACAATGACCATCAATAACAGTACTTGTCACCAGTACTCAAGTATCAATCACAATAATCAACAGCACTACTCACAAGTGCATAGGCATCAATCACAATATCGCACCAGCACTACTCACAAGTGCATAGACATCAATCACAACATCACAACATCAGCATTACTCACAAGTGCACAATCAATCACACAATCACATGGGCACTGCGCGCAGGCAACCAACAAGCCACGTTCTCAGGATCAGATACATCTGGGCTCAACCATCGCTTAACCCACGCATATAAGGCACTTCACATTTCCCTCCTCAAGAGATGTGGGATTGTTTACCATTCCTCCTAAGACACGGGTCTTACAATCCACCTCCCCTTGGGGCCCAGTGTCCTCGCTAACACACTTCCTGCTGGGGTTCAGCTCTGATACCATTATGTCACGACCTGACTCATCTAGCACGATATTGTCCACTTTGGGTCCAGCTCTCACGATTTTGTTTCTGAGAACTCACGTGCAACCTTCCAGCAGGTCACCCATCCTGAGATTGCACCAGCCTAAACTCGTTTAATTTTAGAGTTCCCAAAAAATCCAAAGGTAGTGAGCTCCCAAAAGGCCTCAGGCTAGATAGATACGTGCCCACACATATAAGACACTTCACTTTTTCCCTCCCTGAGCGATGTGTGATTGTTCACCGTTCTTCCCAAGACACGGGTCTTACAGATTGATCTGTTGAATTTGTAATTAATAAATAATATTTTATTAATAAAATATATTATTTAATAATTATAATAATTGCTCATTATGATGATAATTATAACAATTCAATATTAATATTAATTGTCCATTATTAAGAATAATAACAATTAATATTATTGAGGTTTTTAATCCAATCAATTAAATAGCATATTTAGCTAGAAATACATTATATAATGTGTGGACGTTTGTGAGCCGTTACTATTATTACCAGGGACAACTTAGACATTATAAGAATTATGGACCACATAACAGCTCAACAATTTTTTATTAATTTATAGTTCCACAATTGCATATGTAAAAGTCAAGTTCGAATAATTAGGTGAACATTTTTATCATTAATAATTGGGTGAACTTTTTTATCAATAATATTACAATTATCATTAATAATTGGCTCAAACCATGTGGATGAATCTGACTCAACAACCAATTACAACATATTAGAAATGTCCAGCATCACGAATCCATTCGATTTAATCTAATCAATCAAAACCTGCGAATACTAACGGCATATGCATGTATATATAAAATTCAAACTCGGCATATGTATAAATAATTCAAACTCATGTTAATATAGTTTATATAAACAAGGATTTTCAATTTGATTTTCTTAATGGACAATACTTGTATTTCACTATATTGATACTCTTTCGATTTATCGAATAACCTTTGTATATATATCATAATCAGAATCGTTCATTCTTTAAATTGTTATGTCAAGATCATCTATGTAAAAAATAACAAGATTGAGAGTCATAAATAAATGATTTTGGTAAGAATTAGGATTCTCGTGGCGAATCGTTCATTTGGTTGATATATATGAATTACTAAACGACCAATCATGTTTATTTTTCATGAAGATAATCATCTTGACATAATAATTTAGCGAATAAACAGTTATAATTATTATATATTTATAAAGATAATTCAAATAAATAAAAATAATGATACAATGAGTTACTATTAAGATTAGATATAAATATTATCTTTTTTTAATCTAATTTTTTTCTGGTTTTTATTGGAACTTCTGATTGGTGTTTTTTTTACCACATTTATTAGATAGGTTACAAAGACACGCTACACAGTCTGCACAACTTTTCTATTTTTCATTTTTGGACTTATAAAAAATACTTGTATGATGAACAACAATCTTCTGACCTATAAATAATTTAATACTGAAATTGTAGTAGAGAGATAAGCAATTTTATTTGGTATTACGTAGGTAGTAGCAGGTAATACTAATTAATTCTACATTTCAGTTTTAATCTTGGTCTGCTACGACATAATTTATTTCAAGCCACCTATAATCTTATACCATATTTACAAAGCCGTGAGGTCGATCAATTTATGCTGCGACAGTTGGTAACAATTTGACCGTCGGATCCAATAAGGGGGGTTAAGGTTCCACATTTCACCATGCCAAAATCTGCGAAAAAATCTCTGGAGTTGAGGCCATTGTAAAAGTACTGATGGTCAAAATAGAACAAGCTCTCGCTATTCATCAATTAATAAGTTCTGATAATATCATACTGGCATTGTCACATCTGGCGGCGCAAGGTTGTTTTTAGTTCCAGAGGCCGGTGACCAGGTCACAGTTTACTTTCAATGATGTGCCGCAACTGCTGAGTTGATGTCGGTCTCGTTGTATAGCCGGTTTCGATAGGTATGAGCTAGTATGACACCTTGCTTGACCTATATATTGTATGTGAACCTGATTATTAGGGCAAAGGCAAACATAATTTCTTGCGAGTCAAGTAACAATGTACACACTCGAATGATTTCCCAGAATGTGCTACCAAAATTGTTAGCAACTTACATCTTGATGTTAAGGTTTGTAGAAGAACACATTTAAAATACCAAGATTATTAATATTTTATACTCTAATCTCAAGGCATATTGGGACCGAGTCGACAATCCAAGGATCAAAGTAATGGACCAAGTATCCTCTCTTAATTTAATGATTTAATTAACAATGAGATCATTATCTACAGTAATATTGTATAATATTAGGATAAATTATTAATTATAATGAAAGCTAGCTAGGAAAGACAGGAATATGTTATCTATATATGAACAATTAAGCTTCAATGCTGCATGCAATATTCAGAACTAACTAAGTTGTCTGGGACAAACATAAATAAACCATGGCAGCAGTTAATGATGTTCATCGATCTTTCTTGGTTTTTGTCCTTCTTTTTGTTGCAGCTTCTTTTGTGACAAACTTTCCTACAACTAGTGCACAACTCACACCTGATTTCTATCAATATTCATGCCCTCAGGCATTGCAAATCATCAGATCAGTCGTCCAGCAAGCTATCAACCACGAGACACGCATCGGAGCTTCGCTTCTTCGCTTGCATTTCCATGATTGCTTTGTCAACGTACGTCTCATATTTGTTATGCCGTCAAATTGTTAATTAAAAAAATATGTGAATGCAAAATTTGTGAAAATTTAATAATGAGATATTGATTAGTATGAATTTTTCGGTGTCTGTGGCAGGGGTGTGATGGATCGCTTCTGTTGGACGACACAGCTGACTTTATCGGTGAGAAGACAGCCGGTGCAAATCTGAACTCGGTTAGAGGCTTTAATGTGGTGGATGATATTAAAGCAGCCCTCAACAAAGATTGCTACGGAAATGTGGTCTCATGTGCTGATATCTTAGCAGTTGCAGCTCGTGACTCCGTTGAGATTGTAAGTATAAAACAAGTCCTCTAAACATATTGAGATGTTATATGGTCAGATTCTCAATTAATTAGGCCATATATGTAACTAATAGTTTTTTAATCAATACTACAGTCTAGCAACATATACTAAATTATTCTATTTAAAACCCCAAAACAAGATAATTTTATACATATTTAAAAAAAAATATAACAAAACCTACATACACGGATAATTAACATTTTTTTATGAGGAAAACCCATTTAGTTAGTCTGCGATTTAACATTATTTTGGAGTTTTAAAAATTAATTTTGGAAAGGGGATGTTTGGAGATAAGAGGAATGGTGGCAGTTTTGGCAAATTTGAGCGTTAAAACTTAAGCCTTAAGTGACAGACCTAATTTTTTTTTTTAAATTTTAACCTTAGTAGAAAGAGGTCTTTTGGTTATTTGTTGGATTTTTGTCCTTTTTAACGAATTTAAAATAATTAGCATGTCCATAATGGTAAAAAATATTGAATTCTGTCCTTGCATGAAGAAGAAAATTAAAATAGTTTTCAGAGACTTGCATGTATGAGACCAACCCTAATTGAACCAACTCTTGTGCTTGTGTTTAGTTGGCAGGCTTATCCTATAGCTATGAAGTAAAATTAGGCAGAAGAGATGCAAGAAGTGCAGTTTTGAATGACGCAAACACAGATATTCCAGCTCCAACTTTCAGCTTCTCTCAACTGCTTTCCAACTTCCAATCTCATGGCTTAGACCTCCGAGACCTAATCCTCCTCTCAGCTGGCCACACCATCGGACTAGCTAGATGCACAACTTTCAGGGCCAGAATTTACAATGACACCAACATAGACCCTCACTTTGCAGCCTCATTGCAAATTGGTTGTCCCGAAAACGGGGGAGACGACAACACATCCCCGCTCGACTCGACCACCGGGAAATTCGATACCGTGTACTTCAAGTCATTGCTGCAGCAAAAGGGTCTCCTTCATTCTGATCAGGAGCTCTTTAAATGTGATGGCAGTGATAGTGATAATCTGGTGCAGCATTATGCTGACAATCCCGAGGATTTCAAAGCTGATTTCGGGGCTTCACTGATCAAGATGGGCAACATAAAGCCTCTCACTGGATCTGATGGTGAGATTAGGCTCAATTGCAGGAAAATCAACTAAGACTTGATGTCTCTACTCACACTCCGAGCAACAATATTGGAGATCGAACAGTTATATTCCATTATATATATATATAAATGTATATATATATAATATATGTAAAAGTCAAGTTTAATTAATAATTGGGTGAACTTTTTTTATCAATAATAATTACAAGGTTCCTATTCCAACTAAATTTAAAGACAATCAACTTTTTTTCTTTTAGAATTAAAGATAAACTCATTATATAAAACTGAGATTTTTTTATTTATCACAATATTAAGGGTGTGGTCTAAAATTTAATGATTTATGACTTAAGATAATAAAAGAATTTAGGGATGGAAGCGAGTGTATACGTATGGGAGAGCATATGATGATCAATTAGTTAGGATTTCGTACTCGAGCTCTTAAAAAAACTAAAAACTTGAGAGCTGATTCTTAAGTCTAAGAGATTAAGTCGTTATTTTTTTTATTAAGGGTGCCGTGCGTGGGATTTTAAATTTGGTAGATAAAGCTTTTTATATTACTTTGTTTTTAATTGTAATTACCGAAAATTTTGAGTTGTATTTTTTACGATTATACAAAAAATCAGAACCTGTTATACGGCCCTATATATATATATATATTTTGTAGACTCTCAACCACCTATGAATTTTTTTTGATGAAACTGTAGTAACCAATGAAACCGGACTCAGCAACAAGTTACAACATATTAGAAATGTTCAGCAGCATGAATACATCTGATCAAAACCAGCGAATACTAACAAGGATAAATTATCCATTAATCCTTAACATGGTTTTATTTTACGTAAAAATTGTTATATGAATATATTAAAACAATATAAGAACATATATTGAATTTGTTTTATTGAGAAGCCCCCTGTAAACTTGTAGTGCTACTGTCCCAGCTGCTGTATGGCTCTCCCTGTCACAATTAGCAAGCCCATTGGCGTGCGCGTTTTATATATAATAGGTACACACACTTATTTATGTGTGTATAAAAGTAAAAGTTGCACATTTCGAAAACACTCGATGTTACTGAACCACGACATTTATAATGCACTGCGACAGTTGGTACGGATTTGACCGTTGGATCCAGTAAGGGGACTAAGGTTCCCCATTTTCACCATGGCATTGCCAAAATTTGCAAAAAATGTTAGAGATCGGGGTTCTGCCTATTATATAGATTCGAGATTTCGACCCTAAAATTAATTGGTGATAGGGGGAGAATTGGTGATAGAAGGAGTTGTCCAAACCTATATAAGGCACACATTCTGTTTTCTCTTTTCCGATGTAGAACATATGATGTGAGCCCATTGTCCTACATCCGTATGAGCCCATTGTCTCCTACCTCTCTCAGCTCGTTTTTTTTTTTCTTTTGTCATCACTACGCCCCCTCCGTGTGGAGGCGAGTGAATGGGCGACGTGTGACACGTGTGGCGGTTAAACCATCCACGTGGGTTAACCTGCTCTGATACCATGTTAGAGATTAGGGTTCCGCCCATTATATAGACTCGAGATTTCGACCCTAAAACCAATTGATGATAGGGGGAGTTGCCCAAACTTATATAAGGCACACATTTTGTTTCTTATTTTTCGATGTGGGATATTTATCCTCACATCCCAACAAAAAAAGTTCCGGAGTTGACGCTATAAGCTGGAACCTGAGATTTAGTTGAGCCACTGTTCGTAAAGCTGCTGATCAAATTGCAACAGGCCCTTGCTATTCACCAAGTTTTGATAATAAGCCCGGTCGAATATCATCGGGGTTATCACATTTAGCGGCGCAAGGTTGTCGTCAGTTCCAGAAGTCAGGTCACAATTTACTTGCAACGATGTCGCGAATGCTGAGTTGATGTCAGTCTCGTTGTATATCCGATTTCGATAGGTTTGACACCTTACTTGACCTATTCTGTGAGAGCCTGATTATAAGAGTTACAACATTTCCATTAGGGCAAAGCAAACAACATTTCTTGCGAGTCAAGTGTAACGACCCGAACTTTCGTAATTATTATTTTATTGTAAATTGACAGTTTTACCCCTAAGGGGGGGAAAAGTTGACTTTTACCTCGGGAAGTAATTAGGACTTTCACCCACGACCTTGACGTAGTTTAGGATGTCACGAGTTCATAGGCAGGTGGCACGTTCGATTCCGACGTTCGAGTAAGAAGTTGTAACGTTCGGAAGTCGAGGGGTATTTTGGTCATTTGGTCAATTAGGGGCCAAATATTGACTTTTGACCCGGGAAGTCCAACGGACGAGGGCCAAGGACCTTTACATAGGTCCCGTCGATACGAATCCGTAGACAGGCGGCAGGCGGCACGCCGAAATCGGACGTACGACGAAAAAGTTATGGTCAAGAACGTAAAACGCGATTAATCGAACTAACCGTGAACTGAATCAAAATAATATTAAAATAATGGAATCTGATTACTTTATTCAAACCAATCTGGACCCTTGGATGAGTGACACGTGTCACTCATCCCCACACTCCCTAAATCAAGGATCTATGATGGCCATTTGAATTATTTAATTATTTTCTCTCCTTAAATCCTCACCCTTCATCCTACACTCAGACTCAATCTCAGTCGTTGATTTCATTTTCTCATTCTGTTCTTAAACCATCAGAGACTCATATTTTCATTTTCATTTCTCTCAAACCCGTGCACCCTCTCACCCTTTGAACAAACACTCACGCGGCTCACCACCCAACCTCTCTCACCAAGCAGCACCAGGCAGCCCTCAGCCACCTCTAGACGACCACCACCACCACCACGGGCGGCGGCACAACCCCAAAACCTCCCAGACCCGAGAGCAACCAAACAACCCGAAACCATCCTACCGTCCAAACCACCTCATCAGGACGCGAACCAACCTAGGGTTAGGACCACTGAGACCTCTGGACAACTCAGGACTGGACTGGGCAGCCCACGGCGGCGACACGGCCGCGGTAAGCCCAGAAACCCGAGAGACACCGATTTCCTTCCCTGTCTCGAACCATTTGTTTTTTACGTTAAAATTGTTTGGTTGTTTTTGAGACACACTTAGGGGACCTAGACGATCATTTTGGACCAAGGTTCGCGGCTGGAAGCTCGACGACTCGCCGGAGAACACATTGTGATTACTGATCATTTTGGACCAAGTGTCAGAGGACACACTTAGGTTCCCGTCGATTTTCAGGTGGTTACTTCAACCTAAAAGCTCGTTTTAATTACACAGAACCATAGAACACATTGTGACGAGTTCATAGGAACAAATCCCATCAGAAATGGTGGTCGGGTTGATGAGTACTGATCGGGTCGAACCGTGGGTCTGCGGTGACCCGGTACTGTAGCTGATGACGTCATCATGCTGACGTCAGCAGTGACGTCATGATGACGTCATCATGTCAGAAAACTGTCAGACCAGGGACCAATGGGCTACTGACACGTGTCCTCTGACACTGTTAGTGATGACGTCATGCTGACGTCAGCATCACTGTAGCACCGTTGTCCAGAATTTGACCAGGCGCGTGGGGGCGCGTGTGAACAGTATTTTGTGTGGGACCAGTGCCATTTTCAAGGTTTCGACGATACGGATCCAATGTCGGTGGTTTCGTATCGATCGGAGATCGTTAGGTTGGTCAAATTAGGGTTTGACGCCTTGGGAAGCGTGTTCAGACGGCTTTCCCGGGCCGATTTCAGTCTAGGGTTTCTTAGTTGTTTGATAGGGACTTAAAGTGACCTTTACGTATGCTTTGGACATGACAGGAATTGTACTTTAACCCTTGGATGGGGCTTTACGCTCGGGATTGCAGCGAGATTGTACTGTGAGTGGGCCTTTGATTTCACTAAACCTCGGCATGCATAACTGTTTTACTTTCTATTATATCTATATGTGATTCAAGTAAAAGTATCTGTTTATCTTGAGTATGATTTATGGCACGTATTTGATAGGTCATCAAATAAGCATTATTTTATATTATTTTATACCCTTTATACTTAGCTTTTAATATTAAAATAATAAATAAATAGATAAAATAATTTATTTTGTGTTATTTTTATTTAAATAAATAAAGTTTGTAATTTGGAGTATTTTAGCGAAAGAATCGTCTCGATCGGAATTATAACGAAGAAATTATGGACGAATTTCGGTGAAATATTACTAAATTAACTAATTAATTAAATTAAAACTGTGCAGCCCAAGTTACAAACCCAGCCCAGCAGCCCTACATGCGCGGCCCAGGCTGAAGCCCAGTACGCTCAGGACCAGCCCAACCCGCCTCAGTTCCTTCCTCCAGCATCTCTGGCCCGTCGACAGGTACTCACCAACGCCCCCAGATGTCGTTCGGCGCGCGTGTCCCGATTTCCCATCTCCAGCCTCAGCGCACGCCTACCGACGACAGGATCTGCTCCCCAGCTCACGCCTGCCGACCAGCCGCCCACTTTCCAGCGCACGCCTGCCGGCCCAGCAGCCCCTTTTCAGCACGCCGATGCCGAATATTCCTTCCCTTTTCAGCTGTTTCTGACAGCCCATTTCCAGCAGCATTTCTTTTGTTTTCTTTAACATCTTTTCCCCACAAACACCACCCAATCTCATCATTTCACTTTTAAATATTTTTATTGTAATTTTTATTTGTTTTTATTTTTTATTTTTTAGTGTAATTAGCTTTTCCCCCCTATAAATAGGGAGGTCATTTCATGTATTTGGGGAGTCCCCAATTAGTTTCATTCTTCCATTTCTTTCATTTTTCTTAGTTCTAGTTCTTAGTTAGTTCTTTTGTTTCTCTCTTTTGAGAGACATTTTTGGGGACCATTTTAACTTCTTGTAGATTTTCTTATTAATTAGCTTTCTTTTAATTCTTGTTCTTAATTTATGTTATTTTTATTTTTCTTAATTTCATTTCTTCTTTACTTTGTTCTTGTGATATTTCTTTGAGATCTCTTAAACATATTTTTATGCTTTCCTTAAGAAATACCTAGGCCAAGTAATTCTAAGGCAATTCAAGAGTTTTAAGACCGAATTCCTCGTATTTCTTCTTCCATCTTCACAAGTTTCCTGCCGCTGTTCGGTGATTCTTGTGAAAATCCATGATTCTCTACTTAAATTCTTGTTATTGTTATTGGTTTTACTTATAATTCAATATATGTGTTGGTATTTTCTTTCTAACATTTGTAAGTAAGAATGCAATCTCCATGTGTTTTACTTTTTGAGTTTCTTTTACTTCATATGTTTTAGTACTTAAACTTCAATTTGAAACTAAATGTTGATCCGCTGTTCGGGGCATTTAGAATAGAGTTGAAGAGATTTAATGTTCGATCGCTGTTCGGCGCATTAAATCACTTACTTAAGGTGGATCATATTGTAAGTAATAATCCGCTGTTCGGTGCATTTATAATATGAAAAATGTATGCATGTATTTGAGATAATTAAGGTATGATTTCGTGATTGGTTCAATATGAGCATGATGTTAGAGTGTTGGTAAAAATATGTGTTTGAAGAAAATTCACTAGTACAAAGGTTAAAGTAGAAGTAAAATTAAGTATTTAATTATTTTTACTTGTTTTCTTTATTTTTATATTTACAACTCTTTTCAAAAACCCCCCTTTTCAATTCTTTATTCTTTATTCTTTAATTCTTTAATTCTTTTATTCTTTTATTCTTTTTTATTCTTTATTCTTTTATTATTTTATTCTTCTATCCTTTTTATTCTTTATTCTTTTATTCTTTTATTCTTTTATTCTTCTTTTATACTTTTAGTTTATTATTCTTTGATTCTTTCATCTCTTTATTCTTTTATTCTTTAATACTTTTAGTTTCTTATTCTTTGATTAATTAATTCTTTAATTCTTTAATTCTTTAATTCATTAATTCTTTAATTTGTTAATTCTTTAATTATTTAATTCATTAATTTATTCATTATTCATTTATTCATTACTCTTTCCCACTAACACATTATTAATGTTCCCTAATTTCCCCGGTTAAGAACGATCCCTATTTACCAATACTACATCTACACAAAAAGGGTTTAAATTGCACAACACTCAAATTACGTGTTTAATTTAATGCGTAGTTTGGGCATAGTAAATTTTTGGCGCCGTTGCCGGGGAAATTGAAAATCATTTTAATTTGTTAGTGTATGTATATAAATTGTGCATATTATACTTGTTTATAAATTTTACTTTTGTTAATATTATATTTATTTATAACATTTACTTACTTGTTTATATTTTATTTATCAATCTTATTAATGTTCTTATTATTTTTGTTTATAATGTTCATACTTTACTTATTCATAGTTTCTAATTTATACTTGTTCATAAATGTTCATAAATTTTTTATATATATATATATATTTGTTCATATTCAAATTGTTTATGTAAATTTAAAATTCTATCATACTTGTTCATTATTTAATTTTATTTGTACTTGTCATAAATGCATATTGTACATATTCACTTTTCCTTACTCTTATTTTATTTTATTTTATTTTTCTTTCCTTTACACTTTATTTCTTTACACTTTAATCCATTAACTTTAACTTTATTCCATAACTTTAAATTTATTCAATCACTTTAAATTTATTCAATTAACTTTTTCTTTATTCCACTAACTTTTACTTTATTCCATTAACTTTACATTCACATTTTTTTTTTCTTTATTACACTTTAAATATATTCCTTTAACTTTATTCCATTAACTTTCTTTTTCATTAATTTTATCAACTTTATATTCCACTAACTTTTTATTCCATTCACTTTTTATTCCATTAACTTTTATTCCATTAATTTTATTCTATTAACTTTTTATTCCACTAACTTTTTATTCCATTAACTTTTTATTGCATTAACTTTTTATTCCATTAACTTTTTATTCCATTAACTTTTATTCCATTAACTTTATTCCATTAACTTTTTATTCCACTAACTTTTTATTCCATTAACTTTATTTCATTAACTTTTTATTCCATTAACTTTTTGAAATTTGAAATTTAAAAAAAAAAATCTTATCTTAGCTTTATGTTAGTGTTAATTTATACTTGTAAATAAATGTAGTATATATTTTACTTGTTACCTTTTATACATGTTCATAACTTTTATATTTCTTAGTATACATACATACTTGTTCATAATAGTCTTTCATTTATGTTTGTTTCTAATTCTCTTACTTGTTATTTTATTCTTGTTCATACTTGTACATAATGTTCATTCTTTTTAATTTTTCATAAATGCTTATAGTAAATATTCACTTTTCCTTATTTTTATTTTTATTTTTTTGGTATTTTTTTTAAAAAAAAAGAGCATAAAATTCGTAAAAAAAAAATCTTCATTTATTTAATTTTTAAATTCCGAAAAAATAAAAAAAAATTAATTATTAAAAAAAATTGTTCATACGTAAATAAATTATTTTCTTTTTCTTCATTTATTTAATTCTTAACTTGCATTTCATCTTTCATTCTAATTTGCATTTCATCTTTCATTTAACTTGCATTTTCATTTAACTTGCATTTTCACTTAACTTGCATCTTTCATTCTAACTTGCATTTCATATTTCATTTAACTTGCATTTTTAACTTCACTTGCATATTTAGTTTAACTTGCATTGCACTCTTCCTCTAACTTACATCTTTAACTCACATTGCATCCTTAACTTTAATTTGCATATCTAACTTGCATTCTTAATTAACGTACATCTCTGACTAACTAACTTGCATCTCTGTCTAGGCTGGATGGACGTTAAACTTCAAGCGCTTGTTGGGAGGCAACCCAATGTGTTCCCGAGATGTGAAGGAGTCATCAATACAGATTTGCTACCCTTCTACCCTTCACTCTCTTTTATTTTGTTTATTTAATGTTTTCCTATTATTTTCGTAAATCATCTTCCTTACTTTGATTCTATGTTTAATTACTTCGTATTTTCCTACATTGAGGACAATGTAGAATTTAAGTGTGGGGGAATGGTTTACAATTTTGAGTTAAAAAAAATGAAAAAAAATTAATTAAAAAATATAAAAAAAAAAGATGGAAAAAAAAATAAAAAAAATAAAAAAAAAATTTCTTGAATCTTTTAACTTAGTGTTTTTATGAGTTTTAAGTTGCCATTTAACTTGTCAATGATATAAATGAACGGAAATGAATATGTTATGGCTATAAAGGTGATCACTACAACTTGAATTTGTTTGTTAATATTTTGTGATTAAGTGTTATAACTTGAAGATAATGCATGTAAATTGGTACATAAACGAGCATAATAAGATAAGTATGAATCATATGAACCTTATGTGAGCTTTAGAACCTTATATACATCTTTGATGAGTGATTCATAAGTTCTTTGTTTAAATTGATATACATATGCCTCATAACTGCTTGCCATAGCTTTTAATGAACTCTAGAGTACTAGAACTTATTCTATGTGATTTTCAAAGCTTTTAAGTCAATAAACTCTCTGATTTTGGAAATGATTAAGGCATTAGGGTTAACACCACAAATTCAAACATCCATGTTCCCTATTTTGTGCGCACAAGTTGCGACCCCCTTAGTTTTAACCTCTTTTGAGCCCACATTAAGCTTTTCTTTCATCACCATGATTATCTAAACACGTGAGCTTAGTATAGACATCTTTTACCCTTGTTCCAAGGACTTGGTTGAAGATATAAAGATTGTGTAAGGAGAAAATAATGATGTTGGAAGACTTTTATGTGAATTATTTGGATTTACCGACTCAAGCTTTGTTGTATTGTTGACACATGTTATTACCTTGATATTAAAAAAAAAAGAAAAAAAATCATCAAAAAAAAAAAAAAAAAATCAAAAAAAAAAAAAGTATTGAGTTTTTATCAAGGTAATAAGGTTTGGTTATGTAATGTTTGAGTTAAGTCCCTTACATTTGTAAATCCGACACAAAGAATGACTATGAGGCCCAACATGATGAAATTAGGCCTATGTTCGAAAGGATGGATTACTGACATCATTGCACTAAGGTTGGGAAGCTATGATACGTTTTGGGAGTCTATTGAGTCTTGGAACGAATTGAGCACCACTTGTCCTATATTTTCCTTGCCTCTAAACTTAGCCCCATTACAACCTTCGTAAAAACCTTATGATCCTTAAGATGGTAAAATTTGATTAGTTGAGTTAATCACTTGAGTAAGCTTATGGTTTTGGTTCATTTGTGCAAGTATGTTTTGTTTTTATCTTGAGGTGTTTGTTTGAGATTTTGCAAAAGTACTTCATTTCGATTATGTGAGTATTTCTCACATACTTTGAGTGCAAACACAAACCCTTACAAAATTGAGTGAATTTATGAGTGCATATCCTTGTGAGTTGATTCATACTTGTTTTATTCATGTTGAGATCCATTTCACCATATTTACTCATTATCTTACTTGTTGAAGCATTTTTTTTTTACAAAGTATTAACTTTTGAATTCCATATGCTTAAACGCTTTAAGTGAAAATCTTTTATGCCATGATTGTAATAATGAAATATTGAGACAAATGGTTAAAGGTTACTTGTTTTGATTTTGTAGTTTAATTTTAGTATTTGCTAGGGACTAGCAAAGTTTAAGTGTGGGGGTATTTGATAGGTCAGCAAATAAGCATTATTTTATATTATTTTATACCCTTTATACTTAGCTTTTAATATTAAAATAATAAATAAATAGATAAAATAATTTATTTTGTGTTATTTTTATTTAAATAAATAAAGTTTGTAATTTGGAGTATTTTAGCGAAAGAATCGTCTCGATCGGAATTATAACGAAGAAATTATGGACGAATTTCGGTGAAATATTACTAAATTAACTAATTAATTAAATTAAAACTGTGCAGCCCAAGTTACAAACCCAGCCCAGCAGCCCTACATGCGCGGCCCAGGCTGAAGCCCAGTACGCTCAGGACCAGCCCAACCCGCCTCAGTTCCTTCCTCCAGCATCTCTGGCCCGTCGACAGGTACTCACCAACGCCCCCAGATGTCGTTCGGCGCGCGTGTCCCGATTTCCCATCTCCAGCCTCAGCGCACGCCTACCGACGACAGGATCTGCTCCCCAGCTCACGCCTGCCGACCAGCCGCCCACTTTCCAGCGCACGCCTGCCGGCCCAGCAGCCCCTTTTCAGCACGCCGATGCCGAATATTCCTTCCCTTTTCAGGTGTTTCTGACAGCCCATTTCCAGCAGCATTTCTTTTGTTTTCTTTAACATCTTTTCCCCACAAACACCACCCAATCTCATCATTTCACTTTTAAATATTTTTATTGTAATTTTTATTTGTTTTTATTTTTTATTTTTTAGTGTAATTAGCTTTTCCCCCCTATAAATAGGGAGGTCATTTCATGTATTTGGGGAGTCCCCAATTAGTTTCATTCTTCCATTTCTTTCATTTTTCTTAGTTCTAGTTCTTAGTTAGTTCTTTTGTTTCTCTCTTTTGAGAGACATTTTTGGGGACCATTTTAACTTCTTGTAGATTTTCTTATTAATTAGCTTTCTTTTAATTCTTGTTCTTAATTTATGTTATTTTTATTTTTCTTAATTTCATTTCTTCTTTACTTTGTTCTTGTGATATTTCTTTGAGATCTCTTAAACATATTTTTATGCTTTCCTTAAGAAATACCTAGGCCAAGTAATTCTAAGGCAATTCAAGAGTTTTAAGACCGAATTCCTCGTATTTCTTCTTCCATCTTCACAAGTTTCCTGCCGCTGTTCGGTGATTCTTGTGAAAATCCATGCTTCTCTACTTAAATTCTTGTTATTGTTATTGGTTTTACTTATAATTCAATATATGTGTTGGTATTTTCTTTCTAACATTTGTAAGTAAGAATGCAATCTCCATGTGTTTTACTTTTTGAGTTTCTTTTACTTCATATGTTTTAGTACTTAAACTTCAATTTGAAACTAAATGTTGATCCGCTGTTCGGGGCATTTAGAATAGAGTTGAAGAGATTTAATGTTCGATCGCTGTTCGACGCATTAAATCACTTACTTAAGGTGGATCATATTGTAAGTAATAATCCGCTGTTCGGTGCATTTATAATATGAAAAATGTATGCATGTATTTGAGATAATTAAGGTATGATTTCGTGATTGGTTCAATATGAGCATGATGTTAGAGTGTTGGTAAAAATATGTGTTTGAAGAAAATTCACTAGTACAAAGGTTAAAGTAGAAGTAAAATTAAGTATTTAATTATTTTTACTTGTTTTCTTTATTTTTATATTTACAACTCTTTTCAAAAACTCCCCTTTTCAATTCTTTATTCTTTATTCTTTAATTCTTTAATTCTTTAATTCTTTTATTCTTTTTTATTCTTTATTCTTTTATTATTTTATTCTTCTATCCTTTTTATTCTTTATTCTTTTATTCTTTTATTCTTTTATTCTTCTTTTATACTTTTAGTTTATTATTCTTTGATTCTTTCATCTCTTTATTCTTTTATTCTTTAATACTTTTAGTTTCTTATTCTTTGATTAATTAATTCTTTAATTCTTTAATTCATTAATTCTTTAATTTGTTAATTCTTTAATTATTTAATTCATTAATTTATTCATTATTCATTTATTCATTACTCTTTCCCACTAACACATTATTAATGTTCCCTAATTTCCCCGGTTAAGAGCGATCCCTATTTACCAATACTACATCTACACAAAAAGGGTTTAAATTGCACAACACTCAAATTACGTGTTTAATTTAATGCGTAGTTTGGGCATAGTCAGTATTACGATGTTTGGGCATGAGACCCGTCTGGTTGTTTATGAATGGTTTTGAGTCATGTATATGTATAATGGATCTCGATAATTATCTGTGGTACTGCACTGTATAGATCTACCCTAGGATACTGTCTCCTCCGGATGTAGGTACCCCGGAGTGGTCACGGCGCATTGCCTGTGAGGAGTCATTCTACGGACGGACCGGACCGTAGTGTGACTCATGAGCAGGATTGCTACTGTTGGACGTCTGGGACGTCAGGCATCTAGAATGCCATGCTCGGACTGGGTTCGAGATTTGGACTCTGGATTGAGACCCCGGGTGGCACGCGTAGCCTTGGGACTGTGACCTTATTGGGCGTCTGGGACGTCGGGCATCTGGGATGTCAGGGTTGGGATGTATAGTGCAGTGACTGGGATTATATTATGTTGATATTATTCTGCTTATGATTATATGATTTTGTGGTTTATGATACTAATTCATGTCTTTTCGGAAAACGGAGGGGAAAATCTATATATTTTCGAAATGGTAAACTATTTTGTAAACCTTGAGTTTCGGCCCACTCACCCTTGTTTTTTTACTACCCCTCCAGGTGGTGCTATTGAGGAGGAAGATGAAGAGGATCCCGAGGAAGAGGCATAGGTTTACGTTGCGCACCTGAACCCTACTGCTGGGTAGGTTGGCACGTAGTGTGTCTAGAGTCGTTCTCAATAAACTGTATTCGGGAACTATCCCTTGTCTGACACTATTTGTATTCGAATATTTGTGTGGCGTGCTATGTATGACTTAACTTTGGATTTTCTTTATGCATTTTACTTTCAATAAGGGTAATTATGATATTTTAATGTCGGGTGTCAGACGGGAGCAGGGCACGTCCCCGGGTGGTCCCAGGGGGATCGGGGCGGGTCCTGTCATCAAGTAACTATGTACTTGCCCAAAAGAGCTACCAATTCTTTTGCAGTGAATCCTTTATCTACGAAAGCTGTGATGAGGTATGTTAGATTGAGGAGCGGAGATGGGAGATTAGTATTTGCCGCGGTTATACTAGCTGTCGTTGAATCTCTTCTTCCCAATAGAACTGTCCATGAAGTCCCTCCCAGCTGCGTTAAACAAAAATATTAATACGCATCATATCTAAAATTTTAAAACGAATGCGTGTTACTCTTTTTGTTATGCATTCATCAAAATGTTACTCACATAAACAACCGAATCACGAGCTGCAATGACAAGTATTTCTGCGCAGGATACAACCCCCGAGCATGCCGTTTCGAGTTGAGATTTTATACTATCAATTGTTAACAGTGTGATGTATAAGAACCCGATGGAGCTGCAAAGCAGTCGATAAGCCATCTGTCACTGCACGTGTAGGTGTATTGAGCTGTGATGGACAGGTCACGAAGACCAGTTAGAGTTTGTTAATACCTTTGGCTGTTAGATGAGGTTTCTTAGCCTCCAAGCTTTTCTTGTGTATTATATTTTAGTATATAATCTTGTAAGAATGTAATAGGTAAGTAAGATTGTGTTGTAATCAGCAAGTAAATCAATTAATCAAAGAAATCAGACTACTGAATTCTCTCTTCTTCTTCCTTGCTCTTCAATTCTCTCAATTTTCCCTTTCTCTATTTTCCTCAAACTCTTCGATTCTGATTACCAAACATGGTATCAGAGCCATGTTCATGATTATGGTTAACCATCATACATGATCGATTCTGCTCAAGAAATGTGGCTCAGTCTTAAAGACAGGTTGGCCTCCTAAACAAAGGCTTCAATTTTTTAGATTAAAACTTATTTCAAAACATCAAGATTGTAACACCCCGGACGTTCTGGAAATGTAATATTATTAAATATTGAATAAAATGACGTTTTTACCCCTGTGTTTGTGTGGTCGATTTGTTGACTTTTTGATTTGGAGGTCGAACGGACGTTGAGTGATGGCCGTGACGTAGTTCGGGATGTCACGAGTTCATAGACAGGTGGCACGTCCGATTCGGACGCTCGGAGTGGAAGTTATGATGTTCGGAAGTTCAGGGGCACTATCGTAATTTGGGCGTTATAAGGGGAAAAAGTTGACTTTTTGATTGACAATTGATATCCATTTGACTCAAAGACGGTTATGTTCGTCTCGACGCCCCGAGTACAACGACAGGCGGCACGCTTGAAACGGACGTCGGACGACCGAGTTACGGGTCACGGAAGTTGGAGGGCAGTTTGGTAATTTTTGCCATGGGGGCATTTTGGTAATTTCCACATGGGGTACTGTTCACCACCGTGGAAAACAGAGCAGCGGCCGTGGGTTTGTGCGTTCAATTGTTTATGGCTTTAGTGGATTGTTCAGACGTTTTGTTTATGTAGTTTTAGGCAGTGGAAACAGGATTGAGTGACCTTGGTGCACGTTTGGGCAGAGCTCAGAGCACGGGAGAGTGAGGAATGGCCGTGGTCTCTGTGCTTGCGGGAAACCGTTTTCAGAGACTTCAGAGTGTCTCCCACGAGTTGCTGGCCGTTTGAATCGATTACTCTGATTGCTGTTGGACTTAGGGACTCATTTGCGTCCTTTCTGCGGTGGAAAAACTGAGAGAGATTGAGAGAACCAGTGTTGAACCATTTCGGGTTTCTGGGGGGGGGGGGGGGGAAATCGCTGAGTTCAAATTCTGAGGGTCGAAGGATCAAACCAAACACACGGTGAGACTTCTGGGAGTGTTAGGATCACTACGGTGCAAGAACTGAAGGGATTGGAGCCTGTTTCGCCCAGGAACCTGAGCTACGGTTCAGAGTTGAACCAGTTGGAGGGAAAAAACTGAATTCGATTTCTGAGGTTTGTTGATCGAAACCAGGGGCCATTCTAGTCTTCTGGGAGCAAAAGGAAACCAACCACGTCAAATTCGAAGGACGACATTCACGAATTGGCCAAGAACGGAGTACCCTGGTTCTGAGTATTTTCGAGCTTGAGGACGACGACTTCCAGGTAACGGCAAGATCAATTGACAGTACCATTGTGTTCGTATGACTCCCCTTAACCTACTGGTGAAAATAATTTGAGATTGGGGTTAGTTTGGGTGAGTTCCAGAATGTCGATTTGTTCGACTGTTCGAGTTTGAGTTGGGTCGTTTGGGTACTAGTCGAGGTTAACCTTCATTGCAGACCTAAAATTAAAGGATTAGGGAAGATAATAGGAACAAAAACGAGAGGAATTGATTGAGAATTGGGCTTGAACTGGTCGGGTTGAGTCGCGGGTATTAGACCCGTTTATCAGTTGATTCGGGTAAGGACGAAGGTACTGTAGCTTGGCGCGTGGCTTTCACGCGCAGCCACTTTGGGCGGCGCGTGACGGCGCGTGTGACGTCAACTCCGATCACGGTCAACATGAGAATTAATCCTTACAGTTTAAATAACATTTTATCTTTAGAGTTCGAATCGATCGGGAGTCATTCGGGATAATTTCGGGAGTCCGGAAGATTAAGTCTTTAAGTTTATTTTTGCCGAAAAATCCGGAAAAATTAGGAAAAATCCTACGAGTTATTTTGGGATGTTTGTAACCCTTCTTGTACGTTTTCACAGGCCCGGACACTTCCGAAGCTACGGAGGAGCACGCGGGACGCGATTGACGTGTCCTAAGACTGTGAGTGGACTCTTTGATTTTTAAATTGGGCATGCATGACTATTTTGCTTATTTATATCATGGTTTTACATATGATTTTACGATGGTGAGATGACATATCGGTTTTACTTGTTTTCACGTTTTTCGAGATAATTATCGTATTTCACGCATTTCGAGGTTTCGGTTTTTGCCTATGCATGCGTGATAATTTTTGATGAAGTATCTGGTTATGAATATGCATGTTTCGGATTTATGATGTTTGATCATATTGTGAAGAAATTTTCTGGTAATTGCATGTGTTGGAATTTACATGTGAATTCGGGCATGAGTCCTGTTACGATGAGAAATGTTTTTGGAATAATGTTGGAAAAAGATTTGTGATGAATCCTGACTTATTATGTTTAAAAACGGTTTTGGGTTTAAAGACCCGGTTGATGGTTGGATCTGGATTTGGGTTTAAAGACCCGGTGTGTTGATTTTGGGGGCGGGCCCGAAAATTGAGTTTAAAGACTCGTGAGTTTAAAGACTCGGTTATTATGATACCCCCGAGGCCTATTAATCGTGTTTTGAGTTTAAAGACTCGTTGATATCCCGGGAAGGCCTAATGTTGAGTTTAAAGACTCGGATGGATCCAACGGCATAATCATGATTATTGATTTATGTTTCACTTGATTTGTGCAAATAATGTTTCAAAATGACGGTTTCTGGAATCTGGTATTATTATATGGTTTTACATGAGTTATGACGATCCCTGTAACGTTTTCCTTGTGTTTCGGAAAAAGAGTTTTCAAAAGTTTAATACACAATTTTGAATATTTGGTTATGCATGCGGATTACAAAACTGGAGGGCGAACCCGATTTCGGAAAAACTGTTTTTTTTTTCCTGTTAAACTTATGTTTCGGTCCACTCACACCTTGTTGTTTTAAATTCCCTCCAGGTCGTGGAACAAGCGTGGGGGCAAGCGCCGAGGCAGAGGCGGAGGCATAAAATTTTTCCGTTGCGGAGTAGTTAGTTCACAGAGTAGGACTTGTTTTCTTTAACTCGTTTTGTAATATTGCTCTGTGAAACTGTGGACTTGACGTCCAGTCGGATGTATTTGTTTAATCTCCCTGGTCTGACAATGGGTGTGTTGTAATTTTAACTAGTTTCCGGTCTTTTTGATTCGATTGTCAGACGGGAGCAGGATGCTTCCCGATTATCGAGGCGATAATCGGGGTGGGTCCTGTCAAAGAAGGGATCAGAAAATATGACCAAATATCTACAGAGAATCAAAGATTCAAGGGATCTTCTTGAATCTTGTAATGTGGTCTTTGGTGATGATGACATTGTGATACTTGCCCTGAGAAGTCTACCTACAAAGTTAAATACTTTTAAGTGTGTTATTTATGGTAGAGAAAATTCAATAAGCCTAAAGGATTATAGACCCCAACTTCTTGCTGAAGAATCTGTCATTGAGCAACTACTGAGCACAACTTTCTCCCAGCCTTAACTGCTACCAAGAATTCAGGTTCTGGTCCTATACAGGTTGTGTCTGAGATTTTTCCTTCAAATTCCTTTACTGTCAATTCTGGTACTTCACAATCATCTCAAACCTGATTTCAACATGAACAAAAGCACACGAGTATCTGCCAATCAAGGTCAGTATCAACAGATTTCTGATAACTTTCAGCAGTATGGATTCAATTGAGGATATCATCAAAATAACAACTCTCTGTATCAATTAAAACTCTTCAAAGTGATTGGGGGGGGGGGGGGGGGGGGGGGGGAAATACCTTAGTCAGGCCATTCAAAATTTTCTGTCTAGTAAGGGAATAACACATCACAGATCATGTCCTTATGCACTAGAACAAAATGGACTTGTAGAAAGGAAACATAGACATATACTTGAAACAACCATTACCTTGCTTCAAACTTCAAAATTACCTGCTAAATTTTGGTTTCATGCCTCTGCAACACAACCTATCTCATTAACAGAATGTCATGTCTCATACTTGATATGAAATCACTCCTTGAATGTTTATTCAGTACATTGCCTCTTATAACTCATTTAAATTTTTGTGGTTGTTCTTGTTTTCCTCTACTTCGTCCATACAACAATACCAAATTAAAACCTAAAACAAAACAAAAATGTATCTTCCTTGGATATGCTGAAAAATATAAAGGATACATATAGGAGTGGGCATGGTGCGGTTCGATACAGATATTGATAATATCCAAATCCAAACCGTTAAAATATTAACGGTTAGATACAGTTTGGATTTTCTAAAATTAGAAATAAAACCGTTTTGATCCAAACCGTTACTAACGGTTC
Organism: Prinsepia uniflora; assembly: GCA_032719365.1. Classification (NCBI taxonomy): domain Eukaryota; kingdom Viridiplantae; phylum Streptophyta; class Magnoliopsida; order Rosales; family Rosaceae; genus Prinsepia; species Prinsepia uniflora. The sequence goes on from CM064873.1 coordinate 3,473,539, forward strand.
AGTTTGGATTGAAACGGTTTAAAACCGTTAAGAAATAAAAAAAATAAGGATACGAAAAAAAAATACTCAATATTCAAAATTTTATATATTAAGTTTCCTAAGTATTGAATTGCAAATATTATCATTATACTAAGATTTATTAAACACACAAACTATTTAATATTTTTTTATTATACTCTTATATGAGTATACATATACTTATATGTGTATATCTAGGTATCCTTTTATTTTTATTACTTTTACTTTGTATTAATAATAGATTTAAACATTAATAAAAATTAATATATTCCTTAAGGGTTTGGTTTGAATTTAATGGATTTCCAAAATGAAAATCCAAATCCAAACCGTTATTAACGGAACAGTTTGGATTCTCAAACCGTTTGACTTTTATCCGGTCAAACCTAAACAATTGGATAAATAACGGTTTAAAACGGATCGGTTAGCGGTTTTAATGGATTCGTGTCCAACCCTAGATACATATTTCATGATCCCGTGTCAAAAATAAATTTTGTCACTAGGCATGTTTGGTTTGATAAACATTAGTTTCCTTACTCTAGTCTCTATCTTTCATCCCAAACCATCACTTCTTAGAATTCTAGTCTCATACTACCTTCTATACATTGTTTTGTCTTCCCTTCCTTGTTTCAAATTAATACTGCTCATACCCAGTCCACCCAGGCTCCCGTGAATTCTGCTCCTGGTGAAAACAATGAGGTACATTCTTCCTCTATTTCACATTCAAATTCACCTCTATCTTCACATAGTTTGACAGAAAATCAAGCAGATCCCTCGTATACTCAGGAATTTACAGAAATTGATCCCTCATCTATGCACCCTAGCAACAACACAGATAGTGACTTTCAGCCTCAACTTCTGGAGGTTGTATTACCAATCACAAGTGTCAACATGCATCCAATGAAAACAAGGTCCAAAAGTGGAATTGTCAAGCTTAAGGCTCTTCTGTTTGCCTATACTTTCTCTCTTGAAACTGATCTCACTCAGGCTGAGCCTGCCACTTTCAAAATAGCCTCTACTAGTCCAATTTGGCAACAAGAAATGCAGGAAGAGATGAATGCTCTTTATAGCCAAGACACTTGGACTCTAGTTCCTCTTCTTTTCTCAAAGAACTTGGTTGGATGTAAGTGGGTATATAGAATTAAGTAGAACTCAGATGACACTATTTCCAGACATAAAGGAAGATTAGTTGCCAAGGGCTTAGTCAGGAGGAATGACTTGATTACAGTGAAACATTCAGTCCAGTAGTTAAAACCACTACTGTCATATTGGTACTTTCTTTAGCTGCTCAGTTTCAGTGGAATCTTAGAAAACTGGATGTTAAGAATGTTTTTTTACATGGTGAGCTTAGGGAGGAAGTTTATATGTCTCAAACTCCAGGTTTTGAAGATCCCAAGTATCCAGATTATGAGTGCAGGTTACAAAATCTCTATATGGCCTAAAACAGACCTCTCAAGCACGGAATGAAAAATTCACAAGTTTCCTACCTGAGTTGGGATTTCAAACCACTTGGGCAGATTCTTTTCCTTTTGTCAAGCAAACTCCTTCTGCTCAAGCAGACCTCTCTCTATCGCTCCCTTTCTCGCGATCTCTCTCTCTCAGTGTGAAAGAAGAAACCGTCATGAGCAAGAAGGGAAAAAAAAGCACTAAAGAAGTAAAACAAAGAGAGCAAAATTGGAAATACACTGCTTGTGAGTAGTAAAAAACATAACCATTTTAGTATACAATGAATTAATTAATTAATGTTACACAAGCTAAAATTAACCACTTGATTTTAACTAGATTATTATAATTTTTAATTGCCTTGTATTAATTTATTTTGCTACAATTGGACCTAACTTGGCCGGTGGTTCCAGTAAGGGGGCTAAGGCTACCCATTTTCACCATGGCATTGGCAAAATCTGCAAAGAAAGTCCCCGACGTCGTGCTATAAGCCGTGACCTGAGAATCTGTGGATCCGCCACTTAAAAGCTGTTGATCGGAATGCAAGAAGCCCTTGCCATTCACCAAGTTCTTAGAAAACGTGTTGTCAAAGAAAACCGGGTTTGTGACATCTAGAGGAGAAAGGTTGTCATCAGTCATTGAGCTTAAGGTATAATGTGATTTAACCGAAGTGGAAAATACTGAGTCGATGTTACTCATATTAAATAGTCGAGTTCGAAACATCTGACACCTGGCTTGACCCATTGTGCGAGCTCCTAATAATCATAAACATGAAATTAGTATATTATACGATCAAATTTAGTTGCTTGCAAGCCACGTTATTACTATAAGTACTTAATTTGTTGTCATTGTGGATACCTGAAAGAGCTACCATTTCTTTGGTAGTAAATCCTTTAGCTGAGAAAGAAGAGATAGGGTCGTTGAGATCTAGGATTGGGGATGGGAGGTCAGAATTTGCATCATTTAGACTTGTCGTGGTTAGAGACGGGGCCTGCCTTGGGCTGGAAGGGCTATAGTCCTTCTCGCCCAAGGTGCCTCCCTTGGCAATTATTGGATTAACTCATCCAATAATAAATATTTAGCCCAATTAACTTAGGTTTTAGAAAAAAAAAACTTAAAAAAAACCTAACAATACACAATTAAATAATATAATATTAACCTCAAAGGTTCAAAACCAAAGTGAAAAGTAGGCATAAGCAAACCATGCACCCCATTTCAGCATTTTTTTGTCTTCAAATTCATCTCACAATTTTGTCTCCTTTATTTTCTTCAAAATTTTAGTATGTTTATCTACTATCAAATATTCGAAGCATAAAATATTAGTTTTAAATAGAAATTGAATGAAGAGTTTTGACTTCGGAAATTTGAGTATTAGGGGTTTTTTGTTTTGTTTTGAGTTACGATAATTTGAAATTTTGAAATTGAAATTGTGGTTTTTGTATGAGGAATTGGATATAAGGCTATGACTATGAGGGTTGCATTTGCATGCTAGTTTCTATTGTGGGAAGCAAAGTTAGCAAATGATTTGTTAATTGTTGATATTAAATATTTGATTTAATTTGGTAAAAATCCTCACTCTTCTCGAGTTATGTCAAATATTGATGAAAATAACTTTAATAGATAAGTGTTGTTTAATTTATAGGCTCATTTGTAATATATTGACTTTTCATGTTTCAATAGTAATGAAAATTTTCATTTATGTGAATTATAAAGAATCGATTTCAAAATAAAATAAGTGATGAATCTCTTGATTATATGACCCTCCACATTGAAAGAGATTTTACTTATACTAATAGTAACAAAAAGATAATAGAGGATCTTGACACTCTTAAGCTTCGAAATGTACAATTTAAAATTAAAAAGTGATAATTTGTATTTGCAAATTTAATTATGATTTTTTGTTGTCATTTTTTTTTTTGCAATCAAATTTTTATTTATGTATATAGATGTATTTAAGGGGTACGGCTCATTTCGTCCTTCTGACTAGATGTATTTTTATTTATTTATTAATAAAATTCATTTGTACCGTTGAGTTTCTTCTACATCTAACGTGCAAGTTAGCTCATCCGAAATTCAAGTTCAGGAACCGTCCCTAGCCGTGATTGAGTCTCTTCATCCCATTTGAATTGTCCATGAAGGTCCTCCCAACTGTATAAAATGCAAGAAATTAAAAAAAAAAAAAAAAGGATGATGACATGCATGGCTTTTTGACAATATTTTGTTGTTAACACACAAAAATATCGGGTTAATTAGTAAGTTTAGGTTTAGTGCTCTAGTTTTCCTAGTAGAAGCTCTTGTGAGATTGTAAAGGAACAAAAATTCAATATTAAAAAATTGTACAATCTTATAAGGGCTTATAAGAAATTGAGTCTTTCTTTCTATTATCAATTAGTTTCGGGTAATATTCTAAACGCCGCTAGGCGCTCCCAAGGCGGCAGGTCGGGGCCTAACGCCTAGGCGGCTAGGCGGGACCTAGGAGCATGCCTAGGCCTCTTTTTTTTGAAGGACAAAAATCAATAAATTATGTACTACATAATTACATATATATATATATGTATATATACACACACACTACATAATTCATTTCAAACATAATGAGATATTGAATAAAGAGTACTAAAAATGTACTTCCTATTATTTTGATATTTAGTCCACAATGAATATAAAATAAGAGATTATTGTAATTATTTAACTTAAATCAAAACCCTAACCCAAATCCAAACTCAAAATCCAAACCCAAATCCAATTTGTTACAAAGCCCATACCTAACCAAACACAACCTTTTAAAAATTAATTAAATAATAATAGTTGGATAGTGAACATTCAAACTTATGACTTATCTTATCTTCATTTCTTCATTTTTTTCATTTGCCTCGTCGACTCCGTCTGGGTCTGACTCTCCATCTCCAATTCTCCATTTGAAAATAAAAAAACACATCCATCTGCTCTACATCTCTATTTGACAACCATAAAACCATTCCCCATTCTCAATTGACAGAGAATAGTGACAGAGTGCGAGATATAAAGAGTGAGTGAGAGACAGAATCAAGGTGTTAAGGAATAAGAAGTTCATCTCCAATCGATTCGACATTTGAGAGAGACATACATCATCAGACTCATTCAATACCTGAGAATCTGAGAGTGCTACTTGAGTTCGAATGCGAGAATCTGAGGCTTCGACTTCTAGTGGAGCAGACTTCTCCGAGTCCGCGTGCGACTTCGAGTTTGAGTGCTGGACTCTGAAATTTCGACTTCAAGTGGAGCAGAATTCTGATTTCGAGTGGAGGCGTGGATCGAGTCTGTAACAACCCGTCCCGAGAGCCGGGATTAAGATAGTGATTAAGGTGTGATCAGTGAGGTTAATCCGTGGTTAGTTGGTCCCGATAGGTCCGTAAGTTTAGAATGACGATGTTGCCCCTAGTTTGGACAAAATAGTTGACTTTTAGTTCGGGTGGTCAAATGGGGGTTGACCAGTGACCAGGACGTAGTTTAGGACGTCACGAATCAATAGGCAGGTGGCACGCCTGATTCCGACATCCGAGGAGGGAATTGTGATGTTCGGAAGGTTGAGGGCATGACCGTAATTTGAGTAAAGTAGGGGGAATAGTTGACTTTTTGAATAATCGAGTTTTGGTAGGTTGACCTAGGGTGGTTAGATAGATTTCGTCGTCCTGAGTTCGATGACAGGCGGCACGTATTCATCGGACTTACGAGACGAGAGTTACGGGTCTGGGAAGTTTCGGTAAAACCGTAAAAATGTGTAAAACAGGAGGGTATTATGGTCTTTTTGGCTTTTGGGGATTTGTGCAGAGAGAAGCAAGATGGACGGCTGGGGTTTAAGCAGGTGGGATAAGGATGGACTGGATTGTGACACATGGCATTTGTGTAGTGGGTTCTGGGGGGTTCTTCTGTGTGTGTGCGGTCCTAAATACTTGGGTGAACCCGTGTGTGCGTGTGTGGTTCTTCGACAAGCACAGAGAAACAGAGTGAGCTTGTGAGAGAGAATTGAGGAAGGATCTTGGCTGGTGTTGAGTGCGGGTGAGTGAGGGAGAGACAGGGAGGTCAGTGTGAGCTGGTGGTGGTGAATTGGTGGTGCAATCGTGCACGGCGGCACGGTGGAGGTGCGGAGGAGTTTGGGGGAAACAGGGAGCCTGAGAGTTCGAGGTGGTGGCTACGCCGTGAGGTGAGGCAAACCAAGGCAAGGGGAGGCTGAGGAGGTTGCAAGGCGTCCAACGATCACAGTGGTAGGCGGCGGTGCGCACGGCGGAGCTGCAACCTAAGGGTAAGTCTTCCTGCTCTGTTTTTCCCGTGATTTTCATTTGGAAAGTCGTGGGTCTGGGCTGAGAGTCGAGAGGATTGGAGGTCGGGATAGTGTTCAGGGGGGTCCTAGGTGTCGACTAGGATGGTCGCCGTGACGGGAGTGTCCACGGCGGAGCTCGGGCGATGATGAGCACTCTGATGCTCTGTTTGGCCGTGAAATTCAAACGGTGAGTCGACGAGTTTGGGGGTGAGTCGAGGGTAACAGAGGTTTGGTCTAGGTTTAGTGAGGTCTTAGGGACCGTCTGGTGTCACCACCGTGACGGGAGGTGACCGGAGTAGAGGAATCGGGAAACAGGGGTTCGATGGCCGTCTGGTTCGAGCTTGAATCGACGATGACGGGACTGTGTCGAGGTTAGAGGAGTTGAGGGAAGGATTCGTGGTGTCTGGACGAAGCTGCAGGTGAAAGAAGGGGCTGAAATGGTGGCCGGACGGTGGAGAATGCCTCTCGCCGGTCCAGTTGCAGCGGCCGGTTCAGCACAGTGCACTCGAGGTTAGGGGTGACACTGTAGCTGGCGCGTGAGGGCCACGCGCAGCCACTTTGGGCGGCGCGTGGGGGCGCGTGCGGCGGCGGATGGAAAAGTGATCAACATGGATTTTGGTCTAGGAGCTATCGTGAGTTCAATGGAGTTGGTTTCGAGTTAATCGGACGTCGTTTGAGGTTAGTTCCGCGAGGGTGAAGGTTTAGGGTCCCGGGTTCTTACGTTTAGGATTCGGGGATTTTTGAGGGAATTTAGGTGAGTGTTTGTAGACGTAGTAGTGACATTTTGACGGTGTTTGACAGGATCGGGATTTCCCGAGGAAGCCGAGGAACGGGCTGGACGTTCGGGACGCGAGTAGGGCTCAGTACTGTGAGTGAACCCTTTCTCAAAACTCGAGCATGCATAACTGTTTTCTATAATTGTTTTATGATTTTGACTATGACTCTATGTTTATTAAATATGTTTTGGTTGGTTTTACATTGTTGCACGTTTTTCGAGAACATACGGTATTTGGCACGTTTTACGAGAAATGTCGATTTCTGAGGAAAATGCCATGGTTTTGGGATTTTTAAAGGATAACTAGTTTGATTGTTTACAAAGGGATTTTGAAACATGAATTGGGAAGTAAATGAATTGGGTTTTGAAGCAGGAAAGTGGATTCCGGATTTGGGTTCGGAATGCCGGTTCTGGATGCCGGAAAGGTATCGGACCAGTGATTTTGGATTCGGGTTTGGATGTAGATTGGTAATTGGATTTCAAATGGTTTTGGGATTGGATTTGCTGGATCTGGATATTGGGTTTAAAGACCCGGATATATGTGACGGGGGACCGGCCGGATTGGGTTTAAAGACCCGGATTGAGTTTAAAGACTCGGATATATTGATTTTCCCCCGTAGGCCTTGAGTTTAAAGACTCGGATATGATTAAGGCCTGGATTGAGTTTAAAGACTCGGGAGTTTAAAGACTCGGATAGGTCCAGCAGGTTTGATCGGAAAATGATGATTTGATGTTTATGGTTTCTGATACGGTTTTATGATTCACCTGCTGTGGTTTTTCTAACTGTTTTATAGTGTTTCTGTTTCTTATGATGCAGTTTATGGTAAATTGATTTATAACTGTGTTCATAACTATTGGTTGTGCATGTGGTTTTCAAAACGGAGGGTTAAAATCGGTTTTCTGATAACTGTTTAGAACTTTTCTTTTATGGTCCACTCACACTTTTGTTTTAATTTGCCCTCCAGGTTGTGGAGTTAGCGCGGGGTCTTGACGTCGAGGCAGAGTCCGAGGCATAGACGTGAAGGATCCCAGAATAGTTTAGAGTTTTCCATGTGCGTGTAATTTATCGGTTTTTAGTTCCTTGTATTTTCGTACTATGCTCTGTAAACGTTAACGTCGGAATATTTTGTTTAATTACTCCTGCGTCTGATTGGGTTGCGTGAGTGTTACTTGGGTGTTGTGTCGGGGAGTCAGACGGGAGCGGGATTTACCTCGGGTTTCGGGGTGAAACCGGGGTGGGTCCTGACAATTGGTATCAGAGCATAGGTTTGTCGGGTTTGTGAGGTTGTGTTCCAGTTGCTTAACTACTTCTATGCCTCTTTCAGTGTGCGGTTGACGATGCCTCCGAGACGTAGACCCTCTCCACAACCTGAAGAAGTAGTAAGAGAGACGGAGAGTGCCACGATAGAGCGAGCCCAGCTGCTCGGGGCTACTACGTTCAGTGGTGGGGCTGATCCTGAGGAAGCCTAGAGGTGGATTACCAGACTGGAGCGGATTTTTGCGGTGATGCATTGTCCGCTGGAGGAGCGAGTATTGTTGGCTGCATTTTTACTAGATGGTGCGGCGTACGAGTGGTGGTATACCCTCGAGTTGTCCGGTTGGGATGTCCATAGTGTGACCTGGGAGACGTTCAGGGAACGGTTTCTGGAGCAGTATTATCCTCGTTCTTTCCGGGATGCCAAGGAGGCGGAGTTTCTGCAGCTCCAGCAGGGGGATATGACAGTGGCAGAGTATGAACGGAAGTTCCAGATGTTGTCTCGGTTTGCTCCTGCTTTTGTGGCCACTGAAGCCGAGAAATGCCGTAGGTTTGAGTTGGGTTTACGAGGTGAGATTCGAGCCGTAGTGACGGCTGGATCTTTTGCTACCCTCCGAGACTTGCCGGATGCTGCGGTGCGAGTTGAGGCTAGTTTGCCGGTGCGACGCCGGGAACCATCGATTCCTGGAGCTTCGAGCCAGCGGACACCGAAAAGAGGTAACTTCGGTGGATCGTCCTCGTCGGGCGATGATCGTTTTGGTAGGCCTGGCAGTGCCCAGAGTTCAGGATTTTGGGGTTACCGAGCACCGCCGACTCTGCAAGCGAGTGCGACGTCGGTAGCATCTACAGGGAGACCGAGCAGTGGACCAGGCTGGAATGTGTGTTTCTACTGTGGGGAGCGAGGTCATTTTCGACGTGAGTGTCCACAGTTGCCACAGGAAGGTGGTGTAGGCAAAGGAGTAGCGGAGTCCGGGCAGAGTACGGCGTCAGGGACAGCAAGCCCGAGAAGAGGGGGTGGCACAGCCACGAGTAGTTCGAGGGGACGTGGTAGAGCGTCGGGATCTCAGGCCCGGGTGTTCTCGATGACTCAGCAGGAAGATCAGTCGACACCAGATACGGGGACAGGTATTTGTTTTACTTTTGGTTGTGCTGTCGGTTTGGTGGTTGGATCTCAGGGTAGAGTCTAGGAGTTTCCTAGAGGACTTGGAGTGGTACAGTGAGTTCCGTAGGAGGGTGACGGAAAGTATAGGAAATGAGTGACTATAACTGATCGATATGAGGTTATTGGAGGAGAGAACCCACAAGCTAGAGTTTGCCTTTAGGACTTTGTAGATTTATTCCGATAGTGGCCGAAGTAACAACCGAGGGAGGAGCCAGCCAGTAGGAATGTATCTGTAGTTGTACACGAGGATGGGCTCTGTGACTTCTATCGGGTACTCCACATGAGGTATTGTAAAATACCTTTGTTTGCTGTTCATAGAGTTTCCCTTGCGTGACCAGGTAGTTGTTACATAGCTAGGGTTGGCCGTAGTAACCGTCGTTGGGGATGGAGTGAAATACCCAAGGTGGAGATGATAGACAGGGAACCCAGGAAAGGTTGTTCTTTACCGGGTAGGAAACCCTAGGTGTCGGGAACTAGCTGTGGAATTTCGGGGACGAAATTCTTTTTAGGTGGGTAGATTGTAACAACCCGTCCCGAGAGCCGGGATTAAGATAGTGATTAAGGTGTGATCAGTGAGGTTAATCCGTGGTTAGTTGGTCCCGATAGGTCCGTAAGTTTAGAATGACGATGTTGCCCCTAGTTTGGACAAAATAGTTGACTTTTAGTTCGGGTGGTCAAATGGGGGTTGACCAGTGACCAGGACGTAGTTTAGGACGTCACGAATCCATAGGCAGGTGGCACGCCTGATTCCGACATCCGAGGAGGGAATTGTGATGTTCGGAAGGCTGAGGGCATGACCGTAATTTGAGTAAAGTAGGGGGAATAGTTGACTTTTTGAATAATCGAGTTTTGGTAGGTTGACCTAGGGTGGTTAGATAGATTTCGTCGTCCTGAGTTCGATGACAGGCGGCACGTATTCATCGGACTTACGAGACGAGAGTTACGGGTCTGGGAAGTTTCGGTAAAACCGTAAAAATGTGTAAAACAGGAGGGTATTATGGTCTTTTTGGCTTTTGGGGATTTGTGCAGAGAGAAGCAAGATGGACGGCTGGGGTTTAAGCAGGTGGGATAAGGATGGACTGGATTGTGACACATGGCATTTGTGTAGTGGGTTCTGGGGGGTTCTTCTGTGTGTGTGCGGTCCTAAATACTTGGGTGAACCCGTGTGTGCGTGTGTGGTTCTTCGACAAGCACAGAGAAACAGAGTGAGCTTGTGAGAGAGAATTGAGGAAGGATCTTGGCTGGTGTTGAGTGCGGGTGAGTGAGGGAGAGACAGGGAGGTCAGTGTGAGCTGGTGGTGGTGAATTGGTGGTGCAATCGTGCACGGCGGCACGGTGGAGGTGCGGAGGAGTTTGGGGGAAACAGGGAGCCTGAGAGTTCGAGGTGGTGGCTACGCCGTGAGGTGAGGCAAACCAAGGCAAGGGGAGGCTGAGGAGGTTGCAAGGCGTCCAACGATCACAGTGGTAGGCGGCGGTGCGCACGGCGGAGCTGCAACCGAAGGGTAAGTCTTCCTGCTCTGTTTTTCCCGTGATTTTCATTTGGAAAGTCGTGGGTCTGGGCTGAGAGTCGAGAGGATTGGAGGTCGGGATAGTGTTCAGGGGGGTCCTAGGTGTCGACTAGGATGGTCGCCGTGACGGGAGTGTCCACGGCGGAGCTCGGGCGATAATGAGCACTCTGATGCTCTGTTTGGCCGTGAAATTCAAACGGTGAGTCGACGAGTTTGGGGGTGAGTCGAGGGTAACGGAGGTTTGGTCTAGGTTCAGTGAGGTCTTAGGGACCGTCTGGTGTCACCACCGTGACGGGAGGTGACCGGAGTAGAGGAATCGGGAAACAAGGGTTCGATGGCCGTCTGGTTCGAGCTTGAATCGACGATGACGGGACTGTGTCGAGGTTAGAGGAGTTGAGGGAAGGATTCGTGGTGTCTGGACGAAGCTGCAGGTGAAAGAAGGGGCTGAAATGGTGGCCGGACGGTGGAGAATGCCTCTCGCCGGTCCAGTTGCAGCGGCCGGTTCAGCACAGTGCACTCGAGGTTAGGGGTGACACTGTAGCTGGCGCGTGAGGGCCACGCGCAGCCACTTTGGGCGGCGCGTGGGGGCGCGTGCGGCGGCGGATGGAAAAGTGATCAACATGGATTTTGGTCTAGGAGCTATCGTGAGTTCAATGGAGTTGGTTTCGAGTTAATCGGACGTCGTTTGAGGTTAGTTCCGCGAGGGTGAAGGTTTAGGGTCCCGGGTTCTTACGTTTAGGATTCGGGGATTTTTGAGGGAATTTAGGTGAGTGTTTGTAGACGTAGTAGTGACATTTTGACGGTGTTTGACGGGATCGGGATTTCCCGAGGAAGCCGAGGAACGGGCTGGACGTTCGGGACGCGAGTAGGGCTCAGTACTGTGAGTGGACCCTTTCTCAAAACTCGAGCATGCATAACTGTTTTCTATAATTGTTTTATGATTTTGACTATGACTCTATGTTTATTAAATATGTTTTGGTTGGTTTTACATTGTTGCACGTTTTTCGAGAACATACGGTATTTGGCACGTTTTACGAGAAATGTCGATTTCTGAGGAAAATGCCATGGTTTTGGGATTTTTAAAGGATAACTAGTTTGATTGTTTACAAAGGGATTTTGCAACATGAATTGGGAAGTAAATGAATTGGGTTTTGATGCAGGAAAGTGGATTCCGGATTTGGGTTCGGAATGCCGGTTCTGGATGCCGGAAAGGTATCGGACCAGTGATTTCGGATTCGGGTTTGGATGTAGATTGGTAATTGGATTTCAAATGGTTTTGGGATTGGATTTGCTGGATCTGGATATTGGGTTTAAAGACCCGGATATATGTGACGGGGGACCGGCCGGATTGGGTTTAAAGACCCGGATTGAGTTTAAAGACTCGGGAGTTTAAAGACTCGGATATATTGATTTTCCCCCGTAGGCCTTGAGTTTAAAGACTCGGATATGATTAAGGCCTGGATTGAGTTTAAAGACTCGGGAGTTTAAAGACTCGGATAGGTCCAGCAGGTTTGATCGGAAAATGATGATTTGATGTTTATGGTTTCTGATACGGTTTTATGATTCACCTGCTGTGGTTTTTCTAACTGTTTTATAGTGTTTCTGTTTCTTATGATGCAGTTTATGGTAAATTGATTTATAACTGTGTTCATAACTATTGGTTGTGCATGTGGTTTTCAAAACGGAGGGTTAAAATCGGTTTTCTGATAACTGTTTAGAACTTTTCTTTTATGGTCCACTCACACTTTTGTTTTAATTTGCCCTCCAGGTTGTGGAGTTAGCGCGGGGTCTTGACGTCGAGGCAGAGTCCGAGGCATAGACGTGAAGGATCCCATAATAGTTTAAAGTTTTCCATGTGCGTGTAATTTATCGGTTTTTAGTTCCTTGTATTTTCGTACTATGCTCTGTAAACGTTAACGTCGGAATATTTTGTTTAATTACTCCTGCGTCTGATTGGGTTGCGTGAGTGTTACTTGGGTGTTGTGTCGGGGAGTCAGACGGGAGCGGGATTTACCTCGGGTTTCGGGGTGAAACCGGGGTGGGTCCTGACAGAGTCTGCGAGAAGACTGAAGACTTGAAGAGTCCAAGCCAAGACAGAGGTCCAAGGACAAAGGTGATTCACGAATCGCGAATGGTAGAGTTCAATTTATTTGGGTTCAATTTTCTAAATTCTGATTTCGAGTGACTAGTAATCTGGGTCTAATTTGGGAATTAATCATATTATTAATTGGGTGTAAATGTGTAATGTAAATTGTACTATAGAATATAATGTTTGATTGTTTTTTTATCGTTTGGAACTTTGATTTATGAATTATTGCGAATTATACCATATGATAGTTTAATTGGGTAATGCTAGTTTAGGAGTATGATTGATTGTTTGAGTATTTCACAGGGACCATGGTTTGGGTCTGAATTGGAACGAATTCTTGGTTTTTTTTTAAAACCGTCCAGTTATCCCTTTCGGCCGCCCAGAAGCACCCAGGCGCCGCCTTCGCCGCATAGGCCTCGTGGATTTCCTCAGCCGCCTAAGGCTCTCCCGCATACGGGTTATTCGCGGCGGTTTCCCTCCGCCTAGCACCTAGGCGCCGCCTAGGCCGCCGTTTTGAACATCGGTTTCAGGTGAAATGTAACGACCCGTCCAGAATATCGGGATTGAATATTAATTAATTATGGTTTAGAATGACTAATCTGGGATTAGTTGAGTGAAATAGGATGAATTGTGCAAAATGACCGTTTTGCCCCTAGCGTGGGCAAAATGTTGACTTTTAGTTCGGGCGGTCAAACGGACTTTGACCGATGACTGTGATGTAGTTCGGGACGTCACGAGTTCATAGACAGGTGGCACGTTCGATTCCGACATTCGAGGAAAAAGTTATGACATTCGGAAGTTGAGGTGTGACAACCCGTCCCGAATTAGCGGGATTAATTACGGATTAGCGAGACTAATCGGAGATTAGAGGAGGATTAGCGGACGCTCGAGCGAAATGACGATTTTGCCCTTGACTTTTCATTCGGATGGTCAGATGGACTTTTCATTCGGATGGTCAAATGGACTTTGGCCAATGACCGTGATGTAGTTCGTGACATCACGAGTTCATAGACAGGTGGCACGCTAGATTTCGACGTCCGAGAAGGAAGTTATGACGTTCGGAAGCCCAAGGGCATTTTGGTAATTTGGGTGAATAGGAGGTCAAAAGTTGACTTTTTGACCGGGAGGTTCAATGTCCGAGGGCCGAGCACCGTTATGTAGATCACGACGATACGAATCCGTAGATAGGCGGCACGTCGAATTCGGACGTTCGACGGAGAAGTTACGGTTCATGGAAGTACTATTGCACGAATTTCGAGACGAGGACCTTTTGGACTTAAGTGGGGCCCAGATTTTTATTCCCAGGACCAATGGATAAGTGACAAGTGTCACTCATCCACTGGGCATCATTTTGCATTCATGCATCCATCATTCCCATGCATTTTCATTTTCTTTGTTCCCAAACAACCCGATCCATCCATTCTCCCCAAATCCAACCCTCCAACCCTGTGATCATAACTGAGAGACCAGAGAAGGAAGAGAGGACGAAGAGGACATGATGACCGGCCAGGGAAGTACAGCCGTGCACGGCGGCCTTGAAAACCGAGAGGTACTCGGTTTACCCAAATCTCCTTTTTTATTTCGATTTAAGGTTTTAGGTTGTTTTAAATGATTAGGATGGAGTTAGTGAGTTAGTTAGAAGATGTTAGGGAGGTTTTGGGTGGTGGTTTGGGCTGAGCAGCCGTGTAGGCTGATCGGGAAAAATGAACCGTGAGGTTCAAAATTAAACCATGAGATTTTGATGGTTTTAGTTGGTTTTAAGGATTGGGTTAGATAGGAAATGAGAAAAGAGGAATTTAGAGATTGAAATGGAGGAAAACGGACCGGAAAATAGGAAGAAAATGGCTTGGACCGATCACGCCGGTCCAGTTGCAGGGGTTGGACCGGACCGGCCGGCCCGGACCGGCGGCGAGAGCTTGATGACGATCTACAGTAGTTGGCGAGTGTGCCCACGCGCAGGCAACTTCCAGGGGCGCGTGAGGGCGCGTGCTAGGATTTTTGGACTTGTGTTCAACACACGAAACCTTCTATTCGATGTAACGATCATTTTGAGACTGGTTTCGTGTCAATCAGACATCGTTTCGATATAGTTCGGGACGTCCGAAGGTTTAGGTTCGCGTTCAAAAATAGTTAGAAATTCCAGAAAATTACGGGACTTTAGTGAGGGGTTATTTAGGTAGTTAGTAACCATCTAAATTAATTTGGGCAGGTTCGAAAATCCCGGAGGAGACGTTTGACCCGGGAGACGATTATGACACGCGTATCAAGGCGCAGCTTCGGACGGTCTGTGAGTGGACCCTTCTCTCGAAATTGATGCATGCATAAATGTTTTATAATTGTTTTAATATATGTTTTGTGATTCCATGAGTGCATGTGTTTGTGGTAGCCTAGGATTTACGTATTTGCACGTATTTCGAGATTTACGGTTTTATACGATGCATATACGTTCTAGGTTTTCAACGAGGGTTTAATAAATGGATTTCGGATTTAGAAATATGAAATCGGGCACGAGACCCATTTGATTTATGAACTCTCGGACTTGTAGTTCATTTGATTTGACGAGGAATCGGACCAAGGGTCCATTTGAGCTATAAGATCGGACTGAGGGTCCATTTGGTTTAGGATTCGGGTTTGAGGCCCAGTTAGTGTTACTATCGGGCTTGATGCTCTGTTGATTTACGATATCGGGCCTGAGACCCATTTAGTTGAGATATCGGGCTTAAGGCCCCGTTGGTTGTAAAATCGGACGTGAGGTCCTGTAGAGTAATGGTTCGGGCTTAGGGCCCAGTTGATTGAAATATCGGGCTTGAGTCCCAGTTCAGTATGTGAAATGAGTATTCGGACATGAGACCCTATTGAACTGAGGATTTAGGCTGAGGCCTGTGAAATCGATTTGAATCGGATTCGAGGAATCCTGTTGAAATGAATCGGGTTTGAGATCCAATTGAAAAGTGATTTGAGGAAGAAAGAAAATAATATTTGAAAATGTGATTGAACCCTCCATGATTTATATGGTTTCCTCCAGCGTCGACCTGGAGAGTCATGATCCATAGACCAGAGTGGGTATCCCCATAAGGATCCCGTTCTAGGAGTGGTGATTACTTATTATGTTGTAGACCCGGACCAGATTCCGGAGAGATATGTGGACTAGATCCTGAGAGAGAGCTCGGACTAGATCCAGAGATTGAGCTTCCCAGATGGAGATTCCTGGGAGAAGACTCGGAGTGAGAACCCGAGTAGTGTGCACACTAGTATAGATTTGACATCGTGACTATATCGGGGATGTGATCCCTAGGGGCTGTGTGCCCCGAGTTGGCATCTTCTCTGGAAGTACCTAGGATGGGTTATACGTACGAGTACGTATGTGATTTGGACAGTGTTTTGGGGCGAGACCCCGTATTCGATGTTTTAGAAATGTTTTGGGGGCGGAGACCCCGTATTGTACGTTTGGTATTTCACTGTGAATTATTTGGGCTGAGTTCCCACGTATATGACTTTACGGGTGTTTGTGATTTTGGGTCGGGGACCCAAATGGATTTATGGTTCATGACGGTTTATGGGAACCAGCATGAACCCTTGAAAGGTTTTTATGGGTCATGACGGTTTATGGGGCCGGACATGAACCCTTGAATGATTTTGAGATGTTTGACAAATAGTTTTATAAATGTTTTGTTAAATGGTTTTTGGAATGCATGCATATGCTTTTACGAAGGGCATAAAATATCTTCTTATGCGAAAATATTTTTAATAAATTATTATTTTGTCCACTCACGACTTTTAATGTTTTAATGCCCTTCAGGTTGATCGCGGATGCGGGCTGTAGCAGAGACGAGACATCACTCTCCTCCTCCTACGATCCTGATGCACTCTGATAGTCCCGGCGAGGGCAGAGATGCAATTTTCCCTGGTCTGACACGTGGTGTCAGACGGGATCAGGCGGGTCCCACGTTAATCCCGGGGGATTTGGTACCGGTCCTGACATGAGGGGTATTTTGGTAATTTGGCTAAAAAGGGGCCAAATGTTGACTTTTGACCTGGGAAGTCCAATGGACGAGGGCCAAGGACCGTTACGTAGGTCTCGTCGATACGAATCCAACGACAGGCGGCATACTGAAATCGGAGATTCGACGACGAAGTTATGGTCACGGGAACGAACTCGATTAACCGAACGAACCGGGATTTCGATTAAAATATTATTTTATTGTGAACGGTACCCGAGGATTGAACACACCTGGATAAGTGACAAGTGTCACTCATCCCTTAAATTGAGGCTTAAACTCAGATCCATGTTTTGGGGTAAACATCATTATGATGTTTTATTATTTATTAATTAATTGTTAAATCATTTT
This sequence comes from Prinsepia uniflora, assembly GCA_032719365.1. Classification (NCBI taxonomy): domain Eukaryota; kingdom Viridiplantae; phylum Streptophyta; class Magnoliopsida; order Rosales; family Rosaceae; genus Prinsepia; species Prinsepia uniflora. The sequence continues at coordinate 3,490,434 of CM064873.1, forward strand.
ATTTTCCATTAATCCTTTCTGTCTTCAAACTGTGCACAAAATTGGGAATCAGAAATTGAGAGAATTGAACTCCCTTCCACAACCAGTTCTGAGGGGAAATTTAAGAGCTTATTGAGACTGACTCAACTGGGTAAACACGAGGGACATAGAGAAGCTGGAGAGTGAGAATCGAATTTTCGAATTTTGGGGGGGATATTCGAATGTTGAGAATTGAGCCGTGAGGATTGAAATTGAAGCTTCATTTAGCTTCCTGAGGTTGTGACGAGTAGTTTCAGATCAAGAATGAAGAGAATTGAGGCCCAATTGGCTCTGAACGGGTCTGGTACAGTGAGCACGGTTCGAGCTTTAGTCGTGGAGTTTGAGCCTTGGATTGAAGCAATTGAGTTGGGGAAACTATTTCTCTTGGTCCATTTAAGCTTCTGGATGGATCAATTGAAAGAAATTGTGTGACATTGAAGGATTTCGAATGATGAACAGGGTTCGAATGTTCTTCGAATGATCATCTTTGATCTTGAGGTTCGAGGTAAGATTGACTGTAATTAAGTTCACAGATCCCTAATTGAAACTAATTCGATGTTAATGGACATTTGAATTGTTGAAATCGGTGTCGAATTGACAGAGAACAAACCGGGTCTGTTCGCGGGCAAAAGGACCCGTTTTACAAACAAACGGGTGAGGAAGACGGTTACTGTAGTTGGCGCGTGGGTTTCACGCGCAGCCACTCACGGCGACGCGTGAGGGCGCGTACGGCCTAGTTTCAAGGTGAGGTCAACATGACTTTGAATCCTCTCAGTGTAACGAACATTTTGACGCTGGTTTCGAGGAAATCAGATATCGTTTTGTTAATGTTCCGCATATCCGAAGTTTTGTTTTACGTTTAAAATACGTATTTAAATCCCGAAAAAATTGGGGAAAATTATATGAAGTATTTTGAGATGTTAGTAACCCTCTATAATGATTTTGGACAGGAGTTGTGATTTCTAGAATTTACGGAAAAACGTGCAGCTCGGAAACGGACCGTTTTGGACGGTGTGTGTAAGTGGACTTTGTTTTCTAACCGTGATGCATGCATATATGTTTTAAATGCCTTATTACATGATTTTATATGCTTTGGCATGATTGCTGTTTCAATCCGGTGATTTCTCGATTTTATGGATTATTATATTTTGGCACGATTTTCGAGAAATTATGAAATTGGTTGAAAATGATGTTTGGACTTGGTTTATGAGTCCGGGATTGAAATTGATTAAAAATGATGTTTGGACTCGAGTTATGAGTCATGGATTGAAAATGATGTGTTGACTCGGGAATGAGTCAAGGGTCGATTTCTTGGATTTACGTGAAAATGGCAACTGAAAATGGCGAGTCAATGATGATTTCTGAATTATTTTATTTTTTAAAATGTGATTTTAACGGTTTTCGTGAAAATGGTAATTTGGGCTTAAGACGCAGTCGAGAATGATCTTGACTTTGTATGAAGATATGATTTGATTGAAATATTTTGGGATGTAATTCCCGAGATGGTTTTCATTGTGATTGTGAAATGCCCAAACGGTCGGAGCTTGGGGGGATTACCCAGACGACCGGATGTTGGGGGATATGATTATAGGATCGTGAGTTGATCCTATGGTAGTCAGCTTCTCGGATGTGACTGAGCCTGGATGTACCACTCGGATGGGTCTGAGCTTGGGGATGTGTTCGCTCAGATGTGATTGAGCCCGAGGATTGAACCCAGAGGTGTCCGATCCCGAGAGTGTGGCTGGATATTGGCCTACGCGTAGTGCAGCACTTGTGAGTAGTGCAGATGTGATTGTGTGATATTTTGTGCACTTGTGAGAAGTGCGGATTGATTTACTGCGCACTTGTGAATAGTACTTATTGATGTTGTTTGTGATGACGTACCGATATTGAGTACAGGTTTTTGGTCTTTGTGGCCAGGTGATTATGTTTTCACATGTTTTGGCCTGAGAGCTGGATTTGATGTTTTATAACATGAACTGATTTGGTGAACATGAGTTTTACGGACCATAAGAAAATATGTTTTGATTTTATTGGTCCACTGTTCATACTTGAATGATTTCATACTATTACTCATGTTTTACGATATGCATGCAAGTTTGTGAAAACTGGAGGGTAAGAATGTAATTTTGGTAAATGTTTTTATCAGAGGTCATTTTTGTCCACTCACATCTTTACTGTTTTATGACCCTCCAGGCCGTGGTACGACGTTCAGGATTGATCGCGAGGCAAAGGTAGCAGCAGAAATCAGCGCAATTATCCCTTGTCTAGCAAGCACTGAAGGGTAGTTTCGGACCTTTAGTTGACTTGTCAGACGGGAGCAGGACTGGGCACGGTTTTTGACGTCCAGTTGGGACGGGGTCCTGTCATGAAACCTCAACTTCCTTCATGCTATCAGAACAAATTATCTTACGTGTAATGCTTAACCACCATACATGCTCCACCCTTGTAAGGGCTTATAAGGAGTTGAGTCTTTCCTTTCATTATCAATTGGTTTTGGGGTGAAATCCAAGCTTCATTCATGGTATCGAAGTAGACTATCTCCCGTATAACGTTCAACTATCACATGTGCTCCACTCTTGCAAAGGCGTATAAGGAACTCAGTCTCCCATCTCATTGTCAATGGGTAATGTTATTTGGACACACTAAATTGACCACATTTATTGACCATATTGATGTGGCAATTAATGAATGGTATTATTTTAATAAGTTAAATTATTTTATATTTATATTAGGTCATTCATTGATTGTCACTTCAACATGGTCACTAAATGTGATCAATTTAGTGTGTCTGGATAACATTATTCATTGTAAATTGGTTTTGAGGTGAAAACTCGACTCCCTTAACTCTCACCACCACACTAAATTATAAACCGTTTTGGAGTGAAATCTCAACTTCTTTTGGTTTTCACAATTCATAAATATTAGGCTACTTTGAACTTAATAATTAAAACTCTTGGAAACTAGCATTACCCATTGACAATGAGATGTGAGCTTTTCATGACTTTTGCTCTTTCTTATGCAAATATAAATTGTGACTTACGGAGAGAACTGAATCACGAGCTGCAATGGCTAGGATATCAGCGTAAGAAACAACCCCGGGGCAGGCACTTTCTAATTGAGATTTGATTGTGTCAATCACTTCAAATCCCCTCAATGAGTTTGTATTTGGTAATGCTGTCTTTTCCCCAGTGAAATTTGCAGTGTATAAATAGAGGATTTAGTTGGTGGATTTTGAGCTGTTTTGGCAATTTCATAACTTAGTCAAAGTCCCTAAAACTGTTTTATCCAAACTCTACTTCATAGAGGACTCAAATTGCATGAGATCTATTCATTTTTTTTATTTAGTGGAAAGACCTATCATTGAGAAATATGCAGGGATGAATCTGAGTTTTGTTGTGACAAATTTTCAAGGGAACAGACAGGAAGAGAGAAAAAATAAAACCAAACAGTAACAATGATTTGATTTTTGACCATCAGAGTGTGTGAACATGTTCTTCAATTGAGGAATCTAACTTAGTCTAACAACAGTTTGATGGCACTAACTACAATGTCTTTTGACTACCTTTCGCATTATATATGAAGACAAAGTTGACCGGAATGTTTTGCATTTGCCCCAAACTTTAGAATCTTCCTACACTCCGAAGAAATGAAGTTTTCAAAATGGCAGTGGAAAGACAGATAAAAAATAGCGATTTTCACGCTTCAGTTTTAGTAATTTGTGCTGTCAATCGAGTATCTTAAAACAATTTTTTTCTGTACTACAGGAATGCAAGAGTCTGAAAATGGAGTGCCCAAATTATTGTTGAATACGAAAGATGGCGAAGTCTAAATGCTTCTTATTAGACGTGTTATGCAAATTTCGTCGTATTTAGAAGATTAAATTCAAGTTTTCCGGTTTGGGTTTGAATATGGATGCTTCATGTTTGACATCCTACTCCATTAAAATCAATACGAAAAGGATTAGAGGATGAGATAACGTTGACTGCGGTGGACCAATCCATTAGCTGCAGCAGAATGAACGATATGCCACCCTCTAGTCATTTTTATGAATCATTTGTCTTTATTCATGATTACCCTCAAACCGTCGAAGTTGAGAGGATCGTCAATTTCAGAATATTGCTTCCCTGAAAGTAGGAAGTAATAAAGTTGGGGAAAAGAAACTAAGATTTTCTCAGTAGATAAAATTTCTTCCTATAAAAACTTAAAAGATACAACAAATCTTATTTTACTTCTATTCAGAATCTCATAATTTCATCTCAAACTGCAACTTGTCTATAATATTAATCACAATGTAAGTTTTCTGTCTCACTAAAGCTCTGTGTCAAGGAAACAAGATGATGGTGAACAAAAATGAGCCAATCAGGCTAAGGCCTATTCCCCGCTGCGTCTTCTACTACTTGGCAGAGAATCAGAACACAAACTCTTCCTCCGCACCAATAGCTGGTAATCTGTCTCCCATCTCCCGGAGAGCAGATGCTGTGGCATCGCTAATGCCCAGCAGATATTGCAACCGTGATAACTTTTCAGGTGCCGGGTCACTTTTCAAGTATATACTAAACAGATCAGCTAGCTCGTCTCTCACCTCCCATGAAAGTGTCTTGGCAGGTACAGCTTTGTCACAAGCCAGCAAGTCATTTAGAGACGAAACCTGCAAAAGCAGAAGTAAACATCAACTTTGCCACCTTTCCAGTCAATTGAATCTTTCCAGCTAAAGTTGGCAATTAGAATTTACAGGACTATAATAATAAAAAATTAGACAAAGTTCATACCACTCCTTCACAATTTCTCTGCCTCAAAAGTGACACAGCTTGGATCAGTGAGTTTGATAATCTGGTCTGTGCAAGCTCTCGAACCACATTCTTAGCCTTCTCAGCATTAATATTGAGATCTACTGGGATTTTCTCATAGACTTCCACCTCATCAAACTCTCCAGTGCCCGATGAGAATAACTCATCCACGGTTTTTTTGAACAGGTTCTCTCGCAAGCTCTCGGATATCATGCTGTCTAATTTAACATTTGATTCTTTAAGTTCTCTTATCTGCTTAATGTTGAGCTTTCCCTGACCAATAGCAGTTTCAATGGCAGCCGCCAGTTTTGTAGTTGTTATATTCTTTATGATCTTTTCCACATATTGCGGAGGCAAGCCAACTTGCTTCTGCAACTCATTAAGTTGCTCCACCCTAGCTTTTGTCAATTGTCCATCAGCTAAAATCACCTCTGCTTGTTGCCGGAAAGCTTGCTCAGCCAGGCCCCTGTGTACTCCCACTATCTCCGTAGTGCTCAAACCCAGTATCCCTCCAAGCTGATTTAGTAACACGTACTCTGAATCATCCTTCTTTGTAGTTATCTGAGCACCAAAAGGGATCCTCTTCACTTCACCGGTTATACAGAAAAGTAAATATGTCTTGTAGAGATCCGTCCTCTCTCGTTCTTCAAGGTCATCTTTAAGAGTTATCTCAGTCTGGCCAGGCTTCCCCAACTTTGCAGCAAGTTCCTTGTCAGGTCTTATCTTCCTAAGTGTCTGAATAGATTCCCATTCGTCGTCTACTTCTACCGCTACCTCTAGGACTTTATCTTGTGCCTTTACTGGCTCCTCCGTAGAGGCATCAGATGATTCCCCTTTTATGTCTGCCACCAATTCAGTCACAACCAATGTGTTGAAAGCTATCAGTTTTTTAAGTTCTTTTGCAGCCTCTGTACGGCTCCCAGCTGACCGTGCTCGTTTTATATAGTTAATAAAAATCTTCCGGACCTGCATAAATAGTCGAAGGAAACGAAAAAGAAGAATATGTTGAATTTGAATTAAAAAATTCAAAATTATCAACTGCAGCAAACAAAATTTTAATTCAAAATTATCAACTGCAGCAAACAAAATGGATACTTACTGCTTTGCCGGCAATAGACATGGCAGCCTCCCTGGACAATCGCAAACCATGAGCTGCCTTTCTCACAGCTTCTTTTACATCAGCATCGTAGCCATCAACACCAGATGCAATTGCATCTTTCACAACCTGGAAAAAGTGACAACCAAAATCAGCATAATGCTTAATTCAAAATAGCATACTATTTTGATAACATATTAAAACATCTGAATACTTCATGGTATTTGTAAGTGCAGATGAATGGTCTTGAAAAAAAAAATAGTACTGTTCCATGACAACCAGGGATCTCAGATAACAGAGAAAAGAACATTAAAGAGAAAATGCAGTTACCTTTTCAAACAAACTTCCACAGATATCTGAATGTGCAGCTTCAACAGTCGGCTGAGGTATACAAAGCATAACTCGTAGTCTTAACAAAGCAGCAACATCATCCTCATTCAGCTCTCCATCAGCAACACACTGCTGTAACTTCTGCCGGTAGATTTCTGGACATGAAAAGCAAGTCAGATTCAAATAGGAAAAAAACCAACCATCCATTAAACCAATAAGGTAACGTTTGGCTCATTTGAAAGCACCAATGCATGACATAGTATTCCTAAATGTTCGTTCAACTGTTTGATTGACAAAAAAAGGATTGTTTTTCTTGTGGAATGTTCATTCTCCTGTCTACTATCTTGATCATTCCATACGAATAAATTGACATCCAATATTGCCTAGATAGTACTAAGTAAACAATGAACGAGGATAGTAAGATCCGCAATAGATATTTCAGAACAAGCTGTTCAAATGACAAGGACCATTACCTTCATGAATCTCACTGGCTCTCTGTGGATCGAAGTGCAGCTCCTCACAGATATTTTGAAGGAAGGCTGCTTTGCTATCTGCTGCTTCTAACTCACCGGCACTAACAGCCTGTGAAAGGCGTTTACGGTATACCTTCGAAGTAACATCAAGCACAATGGATTCTGACTCTCGCTTGCCTAAACCAAATATATTTCTTAACTGATTCAACGCAGAAAGCTATGCAGGCAAAAATTCAGATGTTAGAAACATTCTAATAAAGAGCATAAACACAACCAAAGACATATACACCAGCTTTACTAACCTTACTCTCTTCAAGGCGGCCGGTGGATAAAGAATCTGTGACATATGCTCTAAAAAGCAGTTTCAAGTCATCCATCTTTCTATCGCCATCATAATCACCACCTAATTCAAAGATGTCAGTGAGTAGAGCTGGGGTGTCCAAAACTCAGCCATTAGAAACATACAAGCCAGAAACCAGTAAAGATTCTTACCAAGTAAAGAAACTGGCCCGACCCCGGGTGCAAAGCGATCTGCTTCTGGCTGGTTCTTTAGTGAGATGAGCAAACTATTCAATTCTAGCATCTTATCAAGCTCTTCCACAACTTCTGTGACTCCCTTACTAAAAGACTAATTTTATTAGCAGTCAATAGTGTAACCATTTGAAATACCATTAATCTCGTTGGATCTCAGAACCCTTAACAAAATTCAAAAAAATAAAATATCTTTCAAAATCAATATGTAGTATAAGCTCCACTTATTTGTGGATGGGAACATACGTTGATCTTGATCTGGACTTGAGTATACTGAGTGCTGCTGAAATATTTGCTTCAACTAGTTTTCTTGCGTGTTCCTTGAACAAATCCTCAGCGTGCTGCATAGAACAGAATTATCCGCACTGAGAACAAACTATAAGCAAGCTTCTCTAGGTCTAGCAACAACATAGTAAAGAAGGTACCTCATCAGAAAGCCGACAAGTCTGTTGGGATTGTTTAAGCCTAACAAGCTGCTCCACATTAATATCTGAGAAAAATATAGTTAATTTTACCAGCATTTAAGCATAAAATAAGTAGGGAGTGTTACAATTTTGCATAGAATATAGTAGATACATCTGATAAGATGCTCTTATAAAATACTAAGAAAGAGATTTGAGCAAGTAACCATATGCCAGCACTGTCACTCCCTTTGAAATAATTAACAAATTGTTCCTGTTAAGCTAAGGGAGATCAAAATTGGTCCTTTGAGGATAATAACTAGGGTGCTGTTATTGGCACATCTTGCACTCCAATCTTGTAAGTAAACAAGGAAACAATTTTTCTTGGAGGAGTACAAGATGAGTTTTTTGGAGCGCCAATAACGGCTCCCAATAACCGATAATTAAACTAATTGTTTCTTGTATCTCAGTTGCCTGGGCTTGGTCTATGTTTGGAACGAAAAGTAATTGCCAAAGGCCTTAATGGATAGTATGGTTACCTCTGCCAACTGATTTTAGTTTGGAAGAATATAATCTCTGGGCATTATCACGGATAGCCAGCTCAACCTTCCACGAAAAAGAAAATCGCCAGTCACTCCAAAGAGAGCAAAAATCGAATACTTAATAACGATACATACGATTTTGACCCAACTAAGTTCAGACGAAGGTAAACTAACTATTGAAATACAAATAACAATGGCTCCCGGCATACAGGACAAAGTACGACCATAGTACCAGTGAAATCTATTGCTCATCGTGATACCTGAGATTGGGTGATCTTAAAAACACGCTTCCAAGGTAAGAGGAAAGATGAAGCATCTCCAAACACAAGAGTTGAAACATATATCAGCTTCTGAAACGCCTGCACTGGAGACTCACTAATAATGGTCAAAGCTCTGTACCTCAATTATTCAACAATGGTAAGTAAAACAAGCTCAAAGCTTCGAGCAGAAACGACCTACCCGACGCTGCTCAAGATCGCCCTCACGGTCAGTCTCAAGCCTCTGTCTGAAAATTCGCCTACCAATCTGAAAGAGCCCACGAACTCGATATAAGATGGAGAAACAAAGTGAATACATTTTCTTTCACAAACAGATAAGTAATAAAAGACCCACCTCCATATGCATGGAAGCTGCTTCAGGGTCATCGATACCCAGAGAGTTTTTAAACTTGACGATTGTGTCAACTTCGTCTCCACTAAGTTCTTCAGCTCCAGAAGGAAGAACAGAAGTGACAAAACGACAGTACAAATCACAAAGCTCGGCATTAAACGCCTCGTCTTGCTTGCTCACACCATACCTGCAAAAATTAACAATTTTTAAATACAATTCAATCGGACCCGCTACAAATTGAACAACCAAGTTGAGCAATTTTGCTACTTGATTCTCACTTTCGAGCAATGCCTTCTATGTCCTCCTTCTTAACAGATTTGGGGTCGTCTAACTCGGCAACGTAATTGTGCAAATCCACAGCGGCAACCTCAGGTGCACAAGAATTCAAAGCGTAGACAGCGGCCCCACCGGCAGCTCCAAGCACTGCTGCGCCACCAAAAGCGGCGTTTCGTGACTTGCCCACCTTGAGACCCAATCCGTAACCCGCAGCCACAGCTCCGGCGAAGACAATTGCCGAAGTCACTAACCGAAGTGGCGGCGAGAGCTTCTCCACAACAGGTTGGACGCCAGTAAGCTCTCTTTTGCCTCCGAAGACATCGGGAGGCGGCGTTGACGAGGCACCTGTTGACTGTTCCGAGGGGGTGACCGTGTTTCGTGGAAATGAGACCCTGAAACGACGTCTTCGGGACTGAACGGAAGTTGCGGCGGGGAGAGAGATGGGGTTGAGGAAAGGCGAATGGAGAACAGAACGCTGCGGTGTGAGAGTAGAGGGATTCATGGGTCCCTCTGTAATGAGTTAAGCGGAGACGACGACGTTTGGGAGGAGAGTGTGAGAGTGGAGTGTGGAACAAAAAGGGTCTTTCTAGGGTTTAACAGAAATCCAGCGATAGAAGAAGAGAAAAGGGGTGAAAGTGAAGATAGAGAGCCGAGCAAGGAGACAACAAATCAAACATTGTGATGGCTTCCCTACCGTGATCTACAACGTTAACCTGCTTAGGATTGTATGGGCCTTACCATGGCGCTAATTTTCATGGGCCTAAAGTATAATTGTATTTAAGAGTTAGGCCCAAGATTGATTAGGTCATCTCCAGCCATAAGGTTAAATTTGGGACCAAGCTACACAAAAATAGTTAAAAGTAACATTTTTACCGAAATTCCGTCACTAAACTATTATTTCAATATTTTATCATTAATTTTTAAATATATTTTAAATGTAATGGTCTTTTTTTTAATGTGCCTGTGAGTTGGGAAAATGCAAATTCATCTTGTTCACCCTCCCCAAAAACTTAAATCCCTAGCCGCCCCTCCGAAAAAACTTCTTTTTTTTTTTTTCAAAAAACTCATTCTTTAACTTATTTTTTTAAGTCTAGGGGGATTCCTACATGTTCTTATTTCAGATTTCACAAAAGTTTGTTCATCTTCAAACTTAATTTTCTCGTCTATCATTATACTGTTGATTTAAATTACAGGTTTTTGTGTCCTGACGAGTCACATTGCTAGTGAATTCTTGTCTTTCATCGGCTTAATCTGTCTTCACTGGGTTTTAACTCGTGATGTGGCCTAATGGGTTTTGATCAAGCGATCGCAGTCCACCATTAATGGTGGTGATCTCAATCACGGTGGATTAACACATTTGCGATATGACAGTTGACATTATCCTTGTTGTCGTCAAAATTACTCAGAAACAATAATAACTATAGTGATAGGCAACGATAACGATGAAAGTGACCCTTTTGTACATTGTGTTGGGATATTTTTTTTATTTTGTTTTGTGCAAATAAGTCGAACATCTCTTATTTCAGATTGGTTGTGTTAAGATTTCCTTTTTGTGGGATTGTAAAGATTATAATTCATATAGTAATGGCCTTGACGATGGTTAAAAAAATCAAATTATATTATTATGTGCATTATTCTCTCTAAATCGTTACGATAAATATCAAATTTGATAACTAACCGTATTTATTTATATTTTTCGTCAAGATTATTACAGTCTAATTTATTTTTATTTTACCTATAAAATTTCGAATATTTTAAAAAATGCAAATTAATCAAGCCCACATATATAGCCTTTAGGAAATTGTTTTTTTGGGGATAAATTTGGAAAGTGTTGAAACTGTTGGCCCTTGGACAAAAAAAAAAACCATGATTTTTGGCCTTGCGGTCGTATGATTTTTCCCCAATCTTGCTACAATTTAGATCTTTTGCTCATGGTTGGAGCTTGGAGTGTATTATTTGTCCTTAAATTTGATGCATTTTTTTTTTCACTTGTTTTTTTTTCACTTGTTTTTTTTTTTTCATACAATGACAGTTAAATTATATATACAACATTGATTTTGCATTGTATAAGTGCAGAACATTATCATTAGACACTGGTGCTAATAGCTACAATTTTTTTTTACAGTTTTGCTAATGAACATTGTAATTTTACTCAGAAGTTAATCCAACATACATGCTTATACTAGCAAGTATAGTCAATTAGTCATGTCTCTCTCTAAATATTATTCTTATTATTTCTGTTTTTCACGATTGCATTCAAGTAGGCCACGTGCCTATCCTTTGTATTACATGGTTCAATATCTAATAAAAGAGCTCCTCCTAATAAAAAAAAGAAAAGAAAAAAAAACGTTCAGTTGGCTCCACCGAAGTAATATCTCATTTACGGTAGAGCTCCACCGCACCCTTTTTGTCACTAGTCACTACTACAAGTAGGCAGCGGGGCTCTTCAAATTCCCGAGACGGCCGTCTCTTCACTGCGACTCCCGTTTTTGCTGTGGCTTCCAAAATACCCAACTTGGAGCTTCAATTTTTCAAAACCGATTTTACCCCCAAGACTCAACCTTGTTTACTGCTGTTCATCCTCTCTCTCTATCGCTCAACAAACCTCAACCCACGTTGACAAATGGCAATCCGTTCGAAAGAAGAAAGTGGTTCTCCGGGTCGGGTACGTCGGCACCGATTACCGAGGTCCGTTTCAAATTTCACCATTGTTATTTTCACATATATTTCAGGAAAGTTCATTAATTTGTTCTTTTTGTATCCAATCCTTTATAGCTCCCTCTTGTGTTTTCTTCCAGGCTTGCAAAAGCAACTAGACAAAGTTGAGAATTCGTTATTCAGTAAGTTTCTTCGTCCTTTCCCTTGCTAGTTACCACCATTGGTTTTAGTGATCATTCGTTCCTGGCAAAGTTGCTTTTAGCTTGACAACAAAGGACTTCATTTGTCTATTTTTTTAGTAGAGCAATCAAATCCCCAATTTTTACATAAAATTAGTTATGTTAAAAGTATTGAAAAATTGAGTCATTGACATGTAACTTTTTGGAATTTGAATCAGCTTACTAAGCATGGTTGGGATGTACCTAAAAAGCGTTACAATTTTTGAAATGTAGCCATCGAAAAAGAACTTGAATCTGCCATATGTAATGCCGGAGGTATCCGCGACAGTAATCTCGGGAATCTTAACAAGATTGCTTGGGTCAGAAGCAGTCGAACCGACAAAGGAGTAATGAAACTGACTTATAGCCAAATTCTGTTGGTTTTTGTAATCTTATTGTTTGCTATTGAATATATGAGGATGCTGGTTCTTATTTCGTAATGTTGAAATTACTTTTACATAGGTTCATTCATTAGCGACGATGATATCATTGAAAATGGAGATCCTGAAAATGCTTGGGAAGCAAACCCTTATCTCACGTATCGAAGTTTGATATCATTGCTCTCGTGAAAATGATATCATTGCTCTCTTGAATCACATTAACTCTTATCTTCCTCATAATATCAAAGTTTTTAGCATTTTGCCTGCGCAGAGGTGAGCCCACTAGAGCTTGAGCTGTTATTCATCTTTGTCACATACATTATATAATACCGTCATTTGTATGGAATTAGTGACAGATTTTTGTATTTAGACAATGGGATGAGGACATGCATTTCCTTGTTAATGAGATTGTTCAGTTTGCAGAACTCAACTTACATTTTCCTGAGATAGTTTTGTTGTTGCACAGGCATGCATTTGCTACTCTACGAGTCTATTTCTGGTCGCCAAATTGATTGTTTGTTTTTTAGGAGCTTTGATCCGAGAAAAGAGTGTAACCTCCGCATGTATTCATGCCTCCTTCCTGCTGATGTTATTGGAATCAAAAGTCACTTCACCACAGCTGAAATTGATAACCACATCTCAGACTTCAATAGTATACTAAATGCTTTCGAGGTATGGTATTTTTGTCTTCGTACTCATTTCTTTTGTACCGTTGTGATTCCTTTCAGCACCTAATTTAGTATCTTTCTTAAGACATGCCCCAAAACATTCCTTGAGTTGAATGGTCTGTATTCATGAATGCAATCTGCAGGGAGAACATCCTTTTCATAATTATACCGTACGATCTAAATACAGGAAGAGGATTTCCGGAGAAAAATCACCTAGAAATAGCAATGTGTCAAAAACAGGGAGATCAACTGGAGTGGTGTCATCCTCTGCGTCTGAGGAAAGTGATGGCGAGAGATATATTGATGAAACAAGTGCATCAAAATCTGACGATGAGGCACTGAACCAAAACTCATATCTGTCTAGCAGTGGTGAGGAAAACTTAATCAATGCTTGCGAGAAGCACGGAGATGGTCTGAAGGACCCAAGTGTTGGTTCAGTCATCCGTGCAAAATGGCTATACGAACCTGATGAAAGAGATAGAATAGGTGCTTCTCATTTCAGAAAGAGTTTTTCGTTTTTTCTGTGGAAAGCTGGAGAGATCAGTTGGACGTGATTTTATTGAGGTTTCCATATGGGGAGAGTCTTTCATGTTACATCAAGTAAGTCATTTAGTGTGACCCTGAAACTTATTTATAGCTTCGATTTGTTCTTACTTTCCTTTGGCTGTTTCTTACTTGGAGAAATAATATAATAACAATAATTATTATACACTCATCAGATCCGGAAAATGGTTGGAGCTGCTGTGGCCATAAAGCGTAAGTTACTCCCAAGAGATATTTTGACATTGTCACTGGCCAAGTTCTCGCGGATCATCCTACCACTTGCCCCATCTGAAGTTTTGGTTTTAAGAGGAAACAGGTTTTCAATTAGAGAACGACCTGGAAATATAGCAAGGCCTGAAATGATAGCAATGGCTGAATCAGAACTCAGAAGAAATTGTGAAGGCGGTTGATGAGTTCTACACCTCTGTTATTTTGCCTCAAATTGCAAAATTCTTAGATCCGTCGGGACATCCTTGGAATGAATGGGTTGACAACTTAGATAGAAACACAGGCATTCTACATGCAGAATTGGATGAAGTCAGGAAAGCTTGGAAAGTGTGGAGGGATAAGTTCGACAATGTTACCAATGTGACAAGATAGATGGTGATGATCGCAATGAATGTCTTCATGGCATGGTTTATTCAGATTATGATGAGAACCCTCCAGTTGTTCCATTTGAAATTACAACGATGTCATACGAGCTCAAATGGGGGAGGTGAGATTTATGGCTTTATTTATTTTGTGTTGAATGACACAAGCTGTATATGTAAATGACTAAATGGAGATATTGTTGAACAACTAATGACTTTTCAGACTCTGGTTATATGCAGGTGCAATGGATCGAAAATTCCATCCATCCAAGGCAGCCCGGATATTCAGTTCCATTGCTGACTCGCGATCAAACTCTATTTTCCATGAAAAGAAAAGAAAGACAACTGCCGGGAGTAGGTCATACGTTGTTAAATTATTGATCTCTGTGTTTACTGAACTCGTTTGATTACAAACTTGACAGCATACGAACTTCTTGTTTACTTTCCTATTTATTGCATGCCATTCCGTATTTCTTGAGCAAAATACTTTGTATTTTTTATTTTTTATCGAAATGGAAGTTGTTGACTCTTTCATTGGTTATTTTGTTTACAGATCTTGTTTTTCATGTTTGTTGTGATTTTACTGGCCATCAAGCTCAAGTGTCGAGTCATGTGTATGCTTTTGGAACATGTATCCAACTCAGATAGTAGAACAAACCAAGATAGGGAATGATATCATTTCATGCATCAATAATTCTCCAGCTCTTTTGATATACTTTTCAATTTCGAAAATTCTACAAAATGCCTCCCAACTTCCTAATCTCACCCCATTCCAAAATGAACTTAGAAACCCTTATGCAGACCTTAAATGGCAAAGGTTATACTCAAACGAACCAACTAGTTCCATTTGTATTATCATGATTGCGGCCTAAATGGGCTCAATTATGACTTAAACGAGTACAATTACTATATAGATAAATTCAACTACCACATAAATGACTCAAATTACAACTGTTATTATTGAAGCAACCTCAAATATTGCCTTTACCAATAATCAAGTCCTCAGTTGAATACATCGCATCTACCTAGGAGCATTAGTCAATCTAAGCAAGAGCGGGCATTCATCTGATCCACTGAACCTATTTGCTACATACGAAATCACGATTATTTAGTTCCACTAAACCTAGTTACTACATACAAAACTACAATTTTCATATAAACTAACAAGTCTAGTTACTACTTTAATCAGTTGTATCACTCCGTATATGAATTTCAATTATTATATTAATGATTCAAATTTTACATGTGATTCAAATTATCACGTAAAAGATAAATATACGTAATACAATTCCCAATTACCAGCTAAACATTCGATATTTTTGTTCAAGTGATAGAGCTCACTTTTTTGGTAATTGGGAGTCATTTAAATCGTGATAATTGAACATTTTTAAGTCGTAAATGGAATGTTTTATGTGCTAATTAACTCTTATTTATATGATACTTAGTTTCGTTAATCTTTTACATACGCCCTGGCCTTGGTAATGCATGCCATTCTACCCAAAACAGGCCAATCCTTGCCAAGCACAATCCTTTTGATTATTGCTGGCTTCGATTTTGATTATTGCGTCTAGCTTGTCTTCACTTTGTATTTTTATTTAATCAATAAAATTTCATATCTTCTTTAAAAATAAAATTTAAAACAACAAATCTTTATATATAAGTATCCAATATCAAACATATTTATTAGAGCAACAAGGATTGATCGATTCAATTAATATAATTAAGAGAGCAAAATAACTCATTAATTAATTAATTAATCCTTAATGTATAAACGTTCTTGGTGGGGTAACTTCACTCCAGTTTTCAATGGCTTTCACCACAGCGTCTTTCACTACCTCAGCATCTTTCTCATCATTATCCTGCAACACCAGAACATTCAGCACACTTAATTATGATTAAAAATAAATCAATCATATATATATATATACATATACATGCATGTCTAGAAAAACATAGGATATATATATATATATAATGTGCATGCGTGTGTATTGAATGTTATTCTTACATGAATTGTTCCAACTGCTTCTAGAAGGAAATGGTTGGAACAAGAAACCCTAGCTTGGTGGACATCAAGAGCGAGCTCCTCGAAAGCTTCCAATACGAAAACAAGCAACCCACAGCAGCTTCTTTGACTCCACATCTTAATCACAAACCCTTCCTCTCGAGCTTCAACTTTCACTTGCTGAAATCAATATTTATATTCATCGATCAATGATCTCCTTGTACTTAATTATACAGCTTATAATAATTTGTGCTTAATTTGTACCAGATGGAAGGGGTTTTGAGGAGCTGACCGGGCAATGATCTCTTGACTCATTTGCTCCACTTTTCGCTTTAATTCTTGTACATACTTTGATGCATCCAATATAATTGATGCGGTTTCACTATGCTGCAGCTGCAGCTGCACACATATATACAGATCATTAGATGTTTTTTGTTAAATTAGGAAGAGAATGAATGAATATGATGTGAACGTACGTACCGAATGAGAGCGAGAGATGGAACGAAGGGAGTGAAGTTTGTTGGATGATGATGATGGTGCGCTCTTGTGCACCTTGGAGACCATGGCTAGGTTAGCTTAGCTTAGCTTAGCTGCTGCTTATATCTCAGCTGATAATGTATCTCTGATTCTTTTTTTCTTTTGTGCTGCTGATGTCTGTACTTATAAAGCGAATAAGCGCGTTGTGGGTAAAAGTGGCGGAACAATTATTAATGATTTTTACTTATCAAAAGTTTAACTTACCTACTATATTTTCGTTTGACACATTAGTAAGACTAATATTAGCTAGTAGAAAGCACGCAGAGGAAAAGATGCATCATGTAAAACTCCAATTTATGTGTGTATATATTCTTTTATTTAAGTTTTGGTGTTGCTAATAATTAATTGAATCTTCGGTGTAATTGAAGGAGAGATTAGTTAGGATCAAACAAGTTGGTTCAGTGATTAGGGCGTTCTCAGGTCTAGTATGCTCCCAGCTAGCTTTAGGTTCGATTCATCTTGTGTTATATCCTGATTGTAGCCAAGAGTATGTTGCAACGCGTATGTAAGTTTTCTCGCCCACAGTAAAGATTAATTATTAATAGTTGTCAATTTTAAGATACTTCATGTCAATGACAAAAAAAAAATTAGGATTAAGTACTTTCTAACAAAATTATTTGCAGCAAATTTATAATTACTAATTAGGAAAATGGTGATTATGGAGACCATATATATCATATAACGTCGCAATATATATATATATATATTAATTGTAAATTTTATTAGTACGTAGTACGGATGGATCCTATTTGTATGAATGATGAACTCCACTTATGTAGTAATTTAAATATGTAATTTATGGATAAATCATACTTGTATTAATATGTGATTTTCAATTATTATTTTTACACGAAATGGACTGCTGACATAATTAAGATCGGAGTATATCAAATTTCAGTTAATTATATTCAATATACATACTAATTGATCATAAACGTAAAGTTGAAATCGATCACACTATATATATATATATATGATACATACATCATACGTACATAGCATAATTAGGTATATAAGGAGGTAGATTAATGTTTTCTAATCAATAATTTATATGCTTAGTTTAAATAATATATGCAATTCGAAGTAGCATAATTAGGTATATATATATATATATATATATATATGTAAGTTGTAAAATCTCCTTTTTGCCTGGCACTATATATATAATGTGAATTGTAACACATTCAATTCTCACTGATTTTGATAAAGATTGGATATGCCTATATGGACCATATTGTTGAGATATGAGGAAAATGTCTCGTATCGGAAAAACATAATTATAATTTGTGTCTTATATGATCTTGGGCTACTCCCCCCACTGCCAATTGGTTTTGGGGTGAAACCTCAATTTCTTACATATATAGTATCAGAGCGGGATTATTCAACGTGATAAGCTTAACCGTCACACGTACCCATTCAAATCGTTGGGGTTATTCCACGTGATAGGTTTAACCGCCACATGTATCACACGTACCCATTGAAATCATCACGTGATAGGTTGGAAATCCGCCACACCCCATGATAGGCTGGAAAATCAGCCACACGTGAGGAAAAACACAACTACAGTTTGTGCCTTATATGATCTTGGGCTACTCCCCTCTTTGCCAATTGATTTTATGGTGGAATCTCAACTTTTTACACATATATGGTAATCATCATAAATATGGAAAATTGGGAATGTGTGGTTACATGGAATTAGAATAATGATTGGATAAAGAAGAAGCACTGAAAGTAATTAGAAATTGCTAGCTAGCTAGGATTAGAACAGAAGGTCATACGGAGTGAAAATAATTTAGTTACGAAACGCTAATCTTGTAACGTTATTAGTATTTCACACTCTATTAACACAAAAAATAAAGGACGAAATATAATATAATATATGACTGAAATGAATAGTACGTGGGGACATGCATTTTGGAAATAATGGAATTTTTGAAACAGACATTTTGCATGGCGATATAGTAGCGATGGAGCGACTAGCGAGCACTGGAGGATGGTGGAGTGGTGGGGTTAACGTGATAGATGAAGCAGGAATCTACTCTCGTGATTGGGACACCATCGAAAAGCAGCAAAGGAAGCGCCAAACTATGTTCAGTCTTTGTGTGTTTCATCTATGCATGCCTCCAAACTTTCCTCACGGGCTCTCTCTCTCTCTCTCTCTCTCTCTCTCTCTCTCTCTCTCTCTCTCTCTCTCTCTCTCTCTCTCTCTCTCATTTGCCCTTACTAATTCCTGAATTTAATTAAAAATTGGCAATTTGATGGATCCCATCCCCTAGTATATATATAAGGCCCTTTTGCTTTTTGAAAATGGCTAATGGCGAATATATGCATGGCCACCGCGTCAAGTCACAACAATACACGTACAGCTAGCATGAGCTTTTGAAAAATGTGTGTCGCATTCACTTTAGTTAATTTCCTTCTTGTACGTAAACGATGGCCCTTATTCCCTTTCCTCCAATATCGCTCTAGCTAGCTAGCTCTAGCTCATCAACACTACTAGTACTACCGGCATTATTGAAGAAACCCATGCAACAAACGTATTTTGAAGTCGATGGTCCTTATCAAGAGGCTAAAATTGAACAAACGCATAAGATGCTTATGTCTTGTACACAAGGATGAAAATATCGATATCGACGGATATATCGCTAGTTAAATTTACGGATATCTCGCCCCAAATATCGGTATCGATATCGATATCGTTTACGGTCAACAAAAATGACGGAAATTCGGTTTTAAAGTTGGAAATTTGGAATGAAACTTTGAGAAAAACTTAAGTATGCAATAATGGTTATATAGGACTAATAAAAACTATAAAATGACTTTTATATAATAAATATATGATGAATAAGATGTAATATGATTTTGACGATAACTAATAATATAAAATCTTAAATATAAACATAAATTGAGGTGAGTTACTATAATTGAATGTTAAAATGGTTAAAAATATAACAATAAACATACAAAAATTCAATGTAAGAAAAATGATAAAATAAGTTTAATATATTTAAAATTGGGAAAAAAAAAGAATGAAAAAATAGGGTCAAATTTTGTTAAAAATTGAAAGTAATGGATATATATAAAATTGGACAAAAAATGAAAAAAAAAAAAAGACCAACCTTTGAAAAATTGGAATAAATGAATAAAAAGAAAAAAAAAGGAAAAAACCAAAAAAACCAAAAAAACCAAATGTGGCAGCTGGTTGGGGAATAAAAAGGAAAAAATAAAAAAAACCGAAGGATGTGCAACTGGGGGTCGAACCCGAGACCCCCCCCAAGGACATAAAAGGCCCACGCCAACTCTGCTGGGCTTCAGTTTATTAATTTATCTAACGTTAATTATATATGTATAAACATTAATCTGCTAACAAAGTCTCCCCCTACCTCCCGCCGGGTCTGCAACTTGGGTTTTTCGACCCGGCGGCATGACCCGATGAAATAACCTTTGTTTTACGTCCGATTTTCACGATTTAATAGTGCATTTTCATCGTTTTGATCTCAGAAATAGATCTGTGGGTTCAAAACAAGAAATCATTTCGAAATTTCGGCCAATTTCTTCCCCCCCTTCTTATGTGTCGCCGGCCGGAAATCGCGATATATCGGTCGATATATCGACGATTCCGGCGATATTTACTTCCCTGCTTGTACACTATAAATCTGCACAATTGATTAGGTACATATCAATTCATCGATTAGGTACATATCAATTCATCGATTCTTAGCCAGTATGCAGTGGCCGGCCTATATATTTTAAATTTTTTATAAGATCGAAGATTGAGTGAAGTTGTAAGGCTACATTTAATACGTCGTATAAGAGACTTGATAAAATTATATATATAGTATAAAATCAGTGTATAATATCACTCGTATTAATTAATTCTCGTATAAGTTAAAACGATCGAGTCCTTTTATACAGTCCATGCATGTTAAAATAATACTTTTGAAATTGTCATTATTAAAGAGTTGGATGACTAGCAATCTTAAAAAGTGTAATAATAATAATAATAACAATAATAATAAGTTATTTATTAATAATTAATTTAATAAATAGTAATAATAATATACATAATTAATATCTATGGTATAAATATTTTTTATTAACTACTATAATATAATCTAACAAATATAATATAATCGGCATTTTAATCCAATAAAGTATCAAACGCCGACTAATGAGATAATTAATTGATTACTTGCTTAATGATTACAATTTACAACCAAACAATATGTACCCCATGCATTCTTGCACCTTCCTCTTGTCCCTTTGCATATCTCTTTTAACATGCCCTACCTCTTTTTTATTCTTTCCTATATTTCAAGTCCCAATTCATTAATCCCAAATTGAAACCCTACAATTGAGAAGTGCAAAACCTAAAAATTAAGTTATTAGACCGCCAAATTGTTGAAATTTAATATACAATGAAGTCCCATAAGATGTTTCTCAAACGATCGAGCTCATTTGAAGAATCCAATGGACTCTCCATATTTACATGATGCAAAAATTTCATTAGTAGCAGCTAGCTGCCATAAGATTTTGAGTCTCCTCTGCTATTTCATCACCAAGACATCTTGAAAGCGAACCGTACGTATTCCATGAATAAAATACATATCTAGTGCAATATTGTATGAAATATATAACAAAGATGGAGTGTTAGCGTATATTTCTATTGATCAGTCATATCATACAGGCCCTAGTCGGGCATTCAGTTGCTTCGATTTGAACTATACGAAAAATCCAATCATATATATATATATACCCAACATCCCAAAATTCTTTAATTTTTTTTTTCCAAGAATTTTTTTTTCCAAAATTCTTTAATTAACAAATAGCCGGGTAGAAAATTATTATTTATTATTGCATTGCAGAATATTTGAAAATGATCTTATTCTCTAAGTAGAAAATAAATTATTTTATAGTTATATATAGTATTAATTATAAATTAGTCCAATTTTTAAGCTTGACTTATAAATTAGTGCACTTAACATATAAAATAGTCCATTTATTAATTTTATTTTTTAGATTTTTACTACGTTCTTTTTGTGGTTTTGTTTTTTTTTTAAATTTTAAATACCGTTTATACCATTTTTTCAGATATGGATGAGAAATTTTCAAATTTTAAATATTATTATTTTATATTTATTTTCAAAATTAATTAAATTAAGATAATTCTAAGTAAATTTCAAAAGATTTATTTTATATTTGACTTATCGGATAACATCTGATACTTTTAAAGTTAGAGTCATAATTACATGTACGTAATTTATCTTATTACTTGTTGTAGGTAAATTAATAAGAACATGTTTATTTTATTTTCTTTTGAGGGAGGAATATTAAAAAAAAAACCTATTATGATACAATTAGAATTTCTATATATATAGGTATCTTATTTATATGGGAGAGTTAAGTAGGTAATATTATTTAATTTACATGTAAGTCTAGAATAAGATATTAATAGGTATATAAATATAATATGTAATTGCACACTTATAATTATTTAAAAATAACGGGCTAAAAAGAATAATATAATTTGACAAACAATAAAACAAATTATTTTTTATTATCTCTATTTAATATGATGGATTAATTTATAAATTGAACTAAAAAATTGGATCTATCTATAATTATCCCTCATATATATATAAGTTCAAATTATGAGGTGGGTCAATTAAGGAGGAGATAGTATTAATGTCCATATATAAAGAGGAAGGCCATGGCATACACTCAGCATGATGATCTGTACGTACGTGCATGTCTCTTATGCCAGCATGTTAATTAATTAGGATGACGATGATTAATAATTAACGTATACGTGAGGAATGGCAGTTCAAACATAATATTGTTTCTCGTGACATTTATACTTTTAGTATAATTTGGACAAGTTGCTCCTCAGATTTCAAGGTACATTCTCAGTCATATATTCTTTCCGATATCCAGTGTATATATATATATAGCAATGCTGCCTACTATTTACTAACACATCTGTAATTTTTGGACACAAATTGTCGTATAATTGTAGGAATATTGGGATCCAAAGAAGAGAATCTGCCTTGTAATTATATATATTTCTCTCCTCGTAAAATAAATAATTTCTTGCAACAAAAAATAATATGATTTTCAAAAATTTAATTTCATCGCGATTTCTTTCTAAAAAATTAGAAGATAAAAATTATTCTAATTCTCATATATATGCATCAGTGAAAATGCAATATATATATATGGTGGATCAATAACACTACAATTTTGACACAATTTTTAAATTATTAGATCTCGAAATTTTCTATGGTTGAGATGTAGTTTGATTAGTCATATGAAATTTTAACTATTTAAATCCAAAAAAAAAAATTATTCTCTCTCCTCTCCTATTAATTACTTCCATTAATTTTTTCTTATTTTTCCATTTCTTCAACTTTATTTCTCTCTCTATGTTTTCTCCTCTCTCTTTCTTCCCAAGTTATCCTCTTCGTTCTTTTCGGCTTTTTATTGAATCATCCTCCAGCTTCGTTTAATTAATATACTACAAGCCAAATTAAAAATTAAAAAAACTTCTATACAATAAAGTTTGGATGCAAAAAACAAACAATTTCATCGACAAAGCTACCACTGTATTGTAATCTAAAAAGATTATGTACATATTTTTACACTGGGTTGAAAAAAAATCTGAAAATTCAGGAAAAAAAAAAGGTAGAAAAACTGGTGCATACAACATACATTCAATGTAAAAAGGAAAGGAAAAAGTCAAAGTCTCTATGTTAGCTATTGAAAAAAATATATTATCTCCATTCATATATATATATATGCCTATATATATGGCCTTCAATGGTGAAGAACTAAGATGGAGAAGAAGATGAACAATTAAAAATCTGATGAGAGAAAGATGAAGGAGAAGAGTGAAAAAATAGTGAGATATATGGTTTTCAATGGTGAAAAACTAAGTTTGGAGAAGAAGATGAAACAATTAAAAATCTGATGAGAGAAAGATGAAGGAGAAGATTGAAAAACTAATGAACCCAAAAATTTATGAGAAATTAATGAAGAGCAATTGATGCAAATGGAGAGAGTTTTTTTTTTCTTTCAATTAATATGTTATTAGAAATTTTGTTCCAAATTATTAATTTTCTAAAATAATGAATGTAATTTGACAAATCTCAACCATTGAAAGTATATGAGATTTATTGATACAGAATTTGTGTTAAAAGGTTTGTCAAAATATAGTGTCATTTTTTTTAGGGGCAATTATATATAGATCCTTTTTTAAAGTCCAAATTTTAAGTTAATCCACTATAATAAATAGGAACTGTAAATAAAAAATAACTTGATTTTTTTTTGTTTGTTAAAATACAGCATTATAACTAGTCTCTTAATTGTATAATAAAGGTATATTATACGCAATATACCTCTCTCAAATAGAATAGAAAAATCAGAAATATTCCAATAATTATTAATTTACCTAGGAAAGAATAAAACAAGCGGATAATTAAAAATTTACCTATGAAGGAATAAAACCAAAATTTTTTATAAAATAAATAAAGTACCTGTGAGTCTGTAATTATTCAAAAGTATCAGCTAATATATGTGAAGTTTGGTGGATTGAAATGATTTTCATTCCTAAAATAAAATTGAAAATATGAAATTTAGTTAGAATTATCATATCAATAATTTAAAAAAAATAAATATTAAATATTAATATCTAAATTTTGAAAGCTAAGAATCCATATCTGAAAGGGTATAAACGGTATTAGAAAAAAAACAATAAAAAAAAAATCAGTAAAAATCTTAATAATACAATAAATGGACTATTTTATATGTTATACTTAAAAATTGGAGTAATTTATAATTATTTCTTTTTTTATTACAAGAATTTTTTTTGAGATGTGGAAATTTTGAAATTTTTTCATACAATATATCATTAGAGTTCGAATTTAAGACCAATTATCTACAAGTTAACGCTAAAACTAACTGAACTAAACTCACTTGACAATTATAATGTCATTTGATCTGTCCCCATATAATATATATTACAATAAGGGGAATTTTTTTTTAAGAAAAAATAAGTGGCCATTATTCTATGTTATTCTTGCCTCACACTCTACAATAAATAGATACCACGACATAACTTACATGAATTATTTGCAGACAATTAAAATATATATAATTGTTAATAGATCCAAATTTAGTTTGTCAAATTTTGTTCTATAATTAGGACTATAGCTCACGTGAGTTAAATATATGTTGGGAGTACATTCACATGCAAACCATAGAGTAATAATTAACAGCGTATAAAGTCCAAAAGAAAATGCCATGACATGACATAACTCTGGCTCTCTCTCTCTCAATTTTCATAACCTTCATGTGGAAGATGACTTTAAAATCCTTATTAATGTTATAAATGGATCCATATATATCTATTTTCTGACATCTTCATACAATGATTGCTTGGATCAAGAATCTCTCGCTTGAATGTGATTGTATTTTCTTTAAGTATGTTTTTAGAAAAGCGAACTTTATTACTGATACTTTCGCCAAATTATGCTACAATTACTAGGATAGCCTGTTTTGGAAGGTCTACCTCCCAACTAGTGCTCGTGGAGCATGATTGTTTAACTTTTCTGATGGTGGCCTTCGTGATTTTGCACTGCAAGTGAAAATGAAAAGTTCTACAACATGGCAATAAAATGTGGATATGCATGGATACATTTTTTATAATTGGGTAAAATATGTTGGTATACAATATCGATACTTTTTTTACAACATAACAAAAAAGTGTCAATTTGTATAAACACTTTTCGTAGAACTAGCTAGGCAAAAAATTGTGTATATGCATATAGACACGTTTTCGGGAACAGAGCAAAAAAGTGATCGATATTTATATATCGACATTTTTTCTTCAACACGGACAAAAAAAGATGTCAATTGTATCGGCACTTTTATAGAACTGGGAGAAAATTGTCAATATTTTTTTTTGAATTTGACAAAAATAAGTTAATATATATCGATACTTTTTTATATTAATTTGACAAAAAATATCGATACATATTAATATTTTTTCTACAACCTTAAAAAAAATGTTTATATGTATCGACATTTTTATTAGAAGGCATAAAATTGTAGATATGTATATCAACACTTTTTCTAGAATATGGAAAAAAAAAATCTATATATATAAACATTTTTTTCTACAATATGGCAAAAAAGTGTATATCAACACCATCTAAACTTTTTCCAGGTCTTGACACAAAAGTGACGATATTTTCTACAATAGATCTTCTGTCATATCAGGTAGTCGTTACTGACAGTGCCAGCAGATTAGACTACTAGTGCTGAACTTGCCTGCCGAGTATGCCTGGCGATTGGCCATGACTTGGGTCTTGTTAGGTATATGTTGTTTAATTAGCATTGCCCGCTGAGTTATTAGGCCGTCATGGTGGACTCAGGGTTGCCGTTTGACATGTTTGTCGATCGCACCTAGCGACATATCGTATATTTGTGGTGGGTGCTGTTTATATTTAGTCTGGTTGGTCAATATGATATCAACACATATATGGAATATTCTTGTACTCTATGAGGTTGTACTCCATGAGGCTAGTTAAGAACTAACCAACAATATTTATCTGGATCATCTCCACATCCCAAAAAATGATTGTGTCGACAAAGGCTTACCTGCTTGTACGGTGATATATATTTATGGAACTTTGAAATTTTGGGTCTCAAGAGACACAGAAATTGATAATTCAATATTCATTCATTCAGCTCCCATTTTTGTGAACTCTCAAGGGGATCCCATCCCAAAAAAGTTCACGAAATATAGCGACCTTGATTGGTTGTTGGAGCCAATTATATATGTTGGTCTAATTATATATGTGGGTCTTTAAAGTTTCAAGTAATGCTTTTTTATGCATGCGATATTTTATAATTTTAATGTATTAATATAAGTTTTATTTACGTTACAAAATTAACTTAATTAAAATTATTAATGTGGTATTGTTCATGTATATATGCTGCCAGTGTGAACAATTAAGCAGTTGGGCGTCGTCCCAGTACGTGGTCTGAAAATGACAAAGATACGGCATGACTCGATAACTCTGGAGAGTTCCTAAACCACAAGAAATGCTCCAGTGCGTCAGAAATTCTACTGTGGAAAATTCCCAAGCCTCAAAATAGGAACCAGCGAATGACCTATTGATGACGTGATCAATACGCAACAACAATATTACTGGTCAGCCATTAAATTATGCAGACGCAATTCATTGTTAAACTCAATAATACGTTGTAATCCTAATTTATCTAGGATAATACTTTCATTTTCATTATAATGAAATTTCTCCGTATTTTTTTTATTTATTAAATTATTTTTGTACATATATCATAATTCATATTATTTGTTTTCTAAATTATCATATCAAGATCATATCTATAAAAAATAAAAAAGATTGGAGGTATTTTAGCTATATATATATATCAACTAAATAGACGGTTCGACATAACGATCTTAATTCCTACTAAAACTGTCGATTTATTTGATACATATAAAAACTAAATGACCTCCAATCTTATTGATTTTTTTACAGAGATGATCTTAACATGATAATTTAGAAAACGAATAGTTACGATTGTAATATATATACAAAAACAATTTGATAAATTGAAAGGACAATACAAGAAGATATCACTAGGGTATGTGGGATACAAGTATTTTTCATTTATTTATGTACGTACATGAGTTAAAAATTAAAATTTATCCCTTATAAAATAAGAAAGTATACTAATAAATTGTAATAGGAAACTGACTTCACACCTATTTTATTTTGAGGAAATATTAAAGAGAAAGTGAAATACCGAAACTATAATATGGACTGCAAATATTAGCTCACATTGTACAACATACTTTTTTTTTTTTGGCAAAAGTATAACATATATACTTGAGTTTGCATAATACTTGCTCACTAATTCATGTAAATCTCGTTATTTTAAATTATAATCACGTAATGAAATGGAGTCGTTAAAACTGATATTACTATTATGTACATGAAACTGACATTGCTATTATGTGCATGCATGCATATTTTGATTTGCTTTTATCGCCCGTTACGCTATAATTACATGAAAAATGTAATTTCCTTAATTTCATGTGTCTTGCTTGAGCAAGCACGAGAAAATTGGATCATCTATCAGCTTATAGCCTAGCTAGTGTTAGCAATGCAAGATTCAATCCAGTCCACATCACTCAAGTGAGCATCATGACTCTATGATGATGCAATGTAGCCGATCACTACAGATGCCATCTCATAAGATTAGTTAGAGTTTGTTATGTATGAGCTGTAGTTAGTTGTAGACAGTTATAGGTTCTTAGTCTCCAAGCTAGAGCAGATCAAGTATATAGCTAAGTTTCAATGTAACAATGTTTTCAATCTAGCAAAATCAATAGAATCGTATTCCTCCCAATTCTTCTTCTCTCACATTCTTTCTTCCTTCTTCTATAGTCTTTTCAATCTCCCTTTTATCTTTTTCTTTATACTCAGGTCTGATATCCAAACATGGTATCAGAGCAAGCTTTCATGGTCTTGGCTAACCACCATATATGATCGATTATGGTGCTTCCGCTGAAGAAATACATATCAGTTCTTCTTCTTATCTTCTTGAACTCACAGATCAGTTCTCTTCTTGTTCTTCTTGAATCTTGACTCTGTGCTTCTTGATCTTTCTTTCTTAAATCCTCAACTGTTAAACAGTGCACTCTACGTGCTTGTATTTTTGCCTCTCTCAATCCTTCTCCTCTGTCTGAATCTATATCACAGTAGTGTAGAACCATGGTTACTGCTTCACAACTCCAAATCCTTCAATCTCCAATTGCCTCTCTTATTCCAACAATTGGAAATACTGTCACAGTTAAACTCGATGATCACAACTTCATCACATGGAATTTCCAAATGGAGTTGATGCTGAACGTCAACAACATCATGAGGTTTGTTGATGGTACTCAGTGCTGTCCTGATCGTGTGCCAACTGAACCTGCTGTACAGAATTCCTCTCTGCCCTCTGATGAATATCTGGTATGGAAAATGCATGATCAAACACTAATGCAGCTAACCACCTCCACTTTGTCTCCTGCTGCAATTTCCTGCATCATTGGATACAAAAGTGCTCAAGAAATGTAGCTTAGTCTTAGGAACAGGTTTGCCTCTTCAATAAAGACCTCAATTTTTCAAATGAAAACTGACCTGCAAAACATCAAGAAAGGATCAGAGAGCATGACTCAGTATCTGCAGAAAATTAAAGACTCAAGGGATCTTCTTGAGTCCTGCAATGTCACTTTTGGTGATGATGACATTGTAATTCTTACTTTAAGAGGTCTGCCTGCAGAGTTCAATACTTTTAGATGTGTCATTCGTGGCAGGGAAAGTTCAATTAGTCTTAAAGATATCAGGTTCCAGTTGTTAGCTGAAGAATCTGTCATTGAACAGTCTGCTGAAAACAGTTTTCTCTCAGCTTTACATGCCACAAAGAATTCTGGTTCTAGTTCCATACAAGTTGTACATGAGATTGGCTCCTCCACCTCTTTTCCTTTAAATGCACTTCCTGTCAGTCCTAGTCCATCACAATCATCTCAAATAAGTTTTCAACCTCAACAACATACAACTGCTTCTGTTGATCAAGGTCATTACCCACAATTTTCTATTAACTTTCAGCAGTATGGGTTCACTGGAGGGTATCAACAAAACAGTAGCAATTTCAGCAATAATTACAAGGGAAATAGCTATAAAGGCAGGAACAAAGGCAAATGGAATCCCAGTTTATAGCAGCTCTGGTCCCAGATCATGAACAACTCAAATCACAGCAGAAATAGTGTTGGCATTCTAGGGACACCAAACGCAACAACAGTTCTTTCCTTCTCCCATCTGTCAAATATATGGAAGGAAAGGCCACACTGCTGCTGATTGCTATCACAGACATTAGAATGATCCAACTCAAACTGGTGAGGGAGAGAAGTGTCAAATCTGCTGGAAATTTGGCCACTCAGCAATCAAATTGTTATCACAGAGGGAATTATTCATATCAGGGATATCCCCATCTCAAAATTTTACTGCCATGAGTGCTCAAGGACCTTTTCCTTCTCAGTAGCAAGGATATTGGATTACCAACACTGGAGGCTACAACACACATGATGACAGGGGCCCACCCATAATCCCTCAGGATTAGGGACTAAACCCTGCTCCAGTCTGATTACCCAAAAACGAAAGACCGAAACAACCTCACGAAAACCACAAATTACATTGTCAGACGCAGAGGAGAATTTAAAACATCCAACTAGTCAACCGTTATACAGAGCATAGTACCAAACTAAGAAAAACAAAAATCCGATACACAGAGTACAACGCACAACAGAAAATTGGAAACACTCCGGGAAGAACTCTCGAGTATTCTATGCCTCCGACGCTGCCTCAACGTCAACCCGCCCGCGCTAGCTCCACGACCTGGAGGGCAATTAAAAACCAGAAAGTGTGAGTGGACCATAACGAATAAAAGTTCAAAAACCATTTCATAAACAAACCAGGATTTGGCCCTCCGTTTTGAAAACATGCATGCATAACCCATTAATTAAACACAGCTATAAACCACATAGTAGTCATCATAAAAACGTTTATAATTCACAAAATAGGCATCATGAAAACAATACGATAAAAACATAAATACAAGTCATCATTATCCGATCAAACCTGCTGGACCTATCCGAGGTCTTTAAACTCCTGAGTCTTTTAAACTCAATCCAGGCTTCAATAATCTGAGTCTTTAAACCTCCGAGTCCTTTAAACTCAACAGGCCTTACGGAGGAAGATATCAATATATTCCGAGTCTTTAAACTCCGAGTCTTTAAACTCAATCCGGGTCTTATAAACCCAATCTGGGCCCGTCCCCCGTCAATCACAATATCCAGGTCTTTAAACCCAATAACCAGATCCAGCAAATCCAATCAAAACCATTTGAAAACCATTTCTAAATTCATATCCAAACCCGAATCTGAAATCACTGGTTCGAAGCCCTTTCCGGCGTCCAGAACCGTCATTCCGAACCCCAAATCCGGAATTCCACGTTTCAACTTTAAAACCAAATTCCGTTTTCCGAAATCCGATTCTAAAACCAAAAATCCTTGATCATCGAAATCATGTTCCAAAATCCCTTTATATCATTGAAAACCGTTTATCGTTTGAAATTCCAAAATCATAGCATCATAATCAGAAATCAAGCCTTTCTCGTAAAACATGTCAAATACGTAATTTCCCGAAAAAACGTTGCAATTAAGTAAAACAGTTATAGCATATTCAAATAACCATGAAATCACATATAAAACCATAAAATAAGTAATTAAAAGCAAGTTATGCATTCTCAGTTATAGAGAAGGGGGTCCACTCACAGTTACCGGGCACGTCACTCGCGTCCCCGAACTTCCTGCACGTTCCTCGACCTCGTCGGGGATTCCCGATCCTGTCACAAGTCACCATACTACGTCACTAACACGTTAACGAAGGTTCTCCTAATTTTCCCCCAAAATTCCCCGGGTTCTAAACGTAACGAACTGAGACCTTAAACCTTCAACCTCGCAGAACTAACTCGAACCGACGTCCGATTAACCCGAAATCTATCCCAAAAGATCCGTTACAACGTCTAGACCAAAAACCTAGTTGAACATCTCCCTGAAAAACACTGCACACGCCCCCACGCGCCGCCCAAAGTGGTTGTGCGTGGGCCTCACGCGCCTGCACACAGTCACTGTTCATCGTCTTCCTTGAGACGTGCACTGTTCCAGACCGGCGTGGCGGTTCTCCTCCGTCCGTCCACCATTTTAGTCCCTCTTTCTACCATTCTCTTCGTCCTCTACCCAGTAATCCATTCCCCTCAACCAAACACGACAACACGACCTACACTCACCTCACTCCCAACTCGAAACAGAAACCCGTCCAAAACCCCTGTTCTTCAATCCGACCAACCGTCTACTCCCCCGTCACGGCTTCGATACCAAAAGGTTCCTAAGGACCTAAGGATTCGATTAGAACCTACCAGACACCTCGACGCAACCCCAAAAGCCACAACTTTCCAATTGAACCAAAACGGAAAATAGAGCAAACAGAGGGGAATAAGAAATTACCTGCTTGCCGTCCACCACCGTGCTCACTGTCGCGTTCTGCAGGGTTCACAGGGCCCTCCTAGCCTTCCCTCGATCCTAATTGGATCAACACATGGCAACACCACCACCAAGTTCCCTCAACACTTCTCTGTTTTTCTGAGAACTCACCCCTCACTCACCAAGTTTTCCTCACACGAGCTGCCCTCCCCAACTCACTCACCACTTCTCTCTCAACTCTAATCACTCACTCAGTCACCAGAACACACAAGCACACATGGTCACTCGACCAATTTTCCCTCAATCTCAGTCTCTGTTTCTCCCTTCTTCGAACAAACACGATGCACACACAAATACTTGCACCGTGCACAAGCCTAGAACCCACTACATGTAACGACCCGTCCCGGAAATTAGGGTTAAGACCGTGATTAAGATGGGATTCGTGGAGTGTAATCGGTGATTGTAAATGACGATTTTTGCCCTAGGTTGGGCAAAACATTTGACTTTTAGTTTGGGGCTGTCAAATGGACTTTGACCGGTGACTGTGACGTATTTTGGGGACGTCACGAATCCGTAGACAGGTGGCAAGCTCGATTCCGACATCCGAGGAGGAAGTTATGATGTTCGGAAGGTTGAGGGCATAACCGTAATTTGGCTAAACTATGGGGGAAAGTTGACTTGTCGTACGATCGGGTTTTGACACGTTGACCGAGGATAGTTAAGTAGATCTTGTCGTCCTGAATTCAACGACAGGCGGCACGTGTTTATCGGAGTTAGGATGTGTGAGTTTACGGGTCTAGAAAGGTAGTGGCACAATTGTAATTTTGGGTTCAAGAAGGGGCATTTTGGTCTTTTGGCTGTGGGGGCATGGTGTAACCGGATTTGGACACTTGTCCAGGGCAGAGAGGAGATTTTTGTGTGAGGCTTGAGGGGATGGTGACACATGGGGCTTGACTAGAGGGTTCTAGGGAGCACGGTCCAATTATTTGGGGCTGAGTGTTCGTGTGTGTCGTGTGTGTCGTGTGTGTCGTATGTGTGTGTTCGAAGAACAGAAAACAGAGGGGGAGATTGAGAGAAAATTGAGAGGTGCTGGTGAGTGTTGGTGTGTTCTGATGAGTGAGGAGTGACTCAGAGATTGAGAGGGAAACAGTGAGAAGGTTTAGGAGGTACAGTGGTTGTGTGTGGGTGAGATGTGAGCCACGGGAAAACCAGAGAAAACAGAGAAGAAGTGGGAGATCGTGGTGGTGGTGTGGCCGTGTGTTGGTGCAATTGGACTCGAAAGGGAACAAGGACGACTCTGTGGACTTCAGGGAGTGCGGCGGTGAGCACGGCGGCGCTCGACGGCAGGTAATTCCTTCTCCCTGTGTAAGTGCTCTGTTTTGCCGTGATTTTCAAACGGTGAGTCGTGGACTTAGGGACTGAGTAAAGGGATTTGGTGAGTTAGGTGAGCTTCAGTGAGGTCTTAGGAAGCTCTGGGTGTCGAAGCCGTGACGGGGGGTGACCTGGTTGGCTGGATCGTGAAACAGGGGAAGTGTTCGGGTTTGTTTTGAGTTTGAGTCGTTGGGTTTTAGACCGTGTCGAGGTTTTTGGAGTAGGGGAATGAGTAGCTTAGGGTTGGACGATGAAGATGGTAAAGAGAGGAGCAGTTTTGGTGGCGGGACAGCGGAGAACCAGCCACGCCGGTTCGAGTTGCAGAGGCCGGTTCGAACCGGGTCGACTAGAGGTTGCTGGTGACACTGTAGCTGGCGCGTGAGGGCCACACGCAGCCACTTTGGGCGGCGCGTGGGGGCCCGTGCGGCGGCGGTTGGGAAAATGGTCAACATGGTTTTTGGTCTAAGTGTTGGGACGAGTCTAATGGAGTTGGTTTCGGGTTAATTGGACGTCAAATCGAAGTAGTTTCACGAGGTTGAAGGCTTAGGGTTCCGATTCGTTACGTTTAGGACCCGGGGATTTTTGAAAGAATTTAGGAGAGTCTTGGTAGACGTGTTAGTGACGTACTTTGGTGGTTGTTGACAGGATCGGGACTTCCCGAGGAAGCTGAGGAACGTACGAGACGCGATTGAGGGCCGGTACTGTGAGTGGACCCCTTATTTAACTTAAGCATGCATAACTGTTTTTAATTACTGGTTTTAAGGTTTTACATGTGGATTCATGATTGTTGAATATGTGGTGTTGGTTTTACATAATTGCACGTTTTATGAGAAAGTTCGTATTTGGCACGTTTTACGAGAAAAGTGTGATTTCTGAATATGATGTTATGGTTTTGGGTTTTCAAAGAATAAATGGTTTAAGCGGTGATAAAGGGATTTTGAAACATAATTCGGTGATTAAAGATTTTCGGTTTTAGAATCGGATTTCGGAAACGAGATTTGGTTTTAAAGTTGAAAAGTGGGATTCCGGATTTGGGTTCGGAATGACGATTCTGGATGCCGGAATGGCGTCGGACTAGTGATTTCGGATTCGGGTTTGGATGTGGATTTGGAAAAGGTTTTCAAATGGTTTTGATTGGATTTTCTGGATCTGGATATTGGGTTTAAAGACCTGGATTATGATTGACGGGGGACGGGCCCAGATTGGGTTTAAAGACCCGGATTGAGTTTAAAGACTCGAGAGTTTAAAGACTCGGATATATTGCTATTTCCCCCGTAGGCCTGTTGAGTTTAAAGACTCGGGAGTTTAAAGACTCGGATATTATTGAGGCCTGGATTGAGTTTAAAGACTTGGGAGTTTAAAGACTCGGATAGATCCAGCAGGTTTGATCGTATAATTATTGGTTGAAACTGATGTTTATGATACGATTTTACGATGCTTATGACATGATTTCTATAATTGTTTTTATGATGACTCTACAAATGTTTTATGACGATATTATTTATAACTGTTTTCAGCAACTGGTTATGCATGTGATTTCAAAACAGAGGGCTAAAACCCTGGTTTTATTATGAAATGGTTTTCGGAAATGATTTTATTATTTATGGTCCACTCACACCTTCTGTTTTAACTTGCCCTCCAGGTCGTGGAAGCTAGCGCTGGGTTCTGACATCGAGGCATTTTCAGAGGCATAGGGTGACCCCGGAGTGTTTAGATCTTCCGTTGTGCGTGTATATTGTGTAGCGGTGTTCTTTCTTTTGTATTGAGTACTATGCTGTAAACTTTAACTTCGGGATGTTTAAAAGTTCTCCTGCGTCTGACTGTGTGTGTTGGTATGTTTACGTGAGTTTACTTTGGTTTCGTGCGGGGAGTCGGACGGGAGCAGGATTTACCTCGGTTTTCGGGGTGAAACCGGGGTGAGTCCTGACACTACACACACCACACGTGTCCACAATCCCATGGTCCCTCTCAAAATATCCCAATCAGCCCTGTACACTTGGCCGTATCCTGTTTGCATAAATCCCAATGTGCAAAAAGACCAAATTGCCCCTATGAATCAAAATTACCATTTTGTCCCTCACTGTTCTAGACCCGTATCTCGCACGTCCAATGTCCGATGAAGGCATGCCGCCTGTCGTTGAACTCGGGACGACGAGATCTACCTAACGATCCTCGGTCTACGTGTCAAAATCTTGTTACACGAAAAGTCAACTTTTTGCCCGAACCAGGGGCAAAATCGTCATTCTACACTAACAGGCCTAAAGTAACCAACTAAACATCAATTAGACTCACTACTCCGTTACTAATCACTTCCTTAATCCTAGTTTCCAGGACGGGTCGTTACACATGACTTCTGAACTCTCTCAGATCCAAAGACCTTATCCATCTGAGCCTACTGATGTCATAACCACTGCTGGGGGCACAGGTTTGAAAGTGGCACATGTTGGACAATCTACACTTGTCACCTTTCAACCTACACCTCACTGTTTTGATTTACATGAAGTTCTTCATGTCCCACATATCTCTGCTAATCTGCTTTCTGTTAACCAGTTATGCAAAGATAATCACTGTCGTTTTGTTTGTGATGATTCCACTTTTCTCATACAAGACAGAACCATAGGGACAACACTCTTCCAAGGACTGAGTAGGAAAGGCCTCTACCCACTTCCTTTTCCCAACATCTCTCCAACTCATTCATATCCTCAGGTTGCTTTTCTTAGAAAAACAACACAAATTCAGCTATGGCACAGAAGGTTAGGCCATCCCTCCAATCAGATTGTAACCTGTGTTCTTAACAAAGCACAAATCCTGCATTCTAAAGATTCCACTCAAATTGTATGTGAGTCCTGTCTTGAAGGGAAATTGTCAAAACTGTCTTTTCAAGTTCTAGTAATAAATCTTCTATCCCTTTTGAGGTTATACATTCAGATGTATGGGGACCATCTCCTGTTACCTCTCTTGAGGGGTTTAGATACTATGTGAATTTAGTTGATGAATGTACCCGTTTTACCTGGATTTTTCCAATGAAAAACAAGTCAGAATTTCATTCTATCTTTGTTCATTTCTGTTCTTATGCTTCCAATCAATTCTCTGCCTCAATTAAGACCCTTCAAAGTGATGGAGGGGTGAATACATGAGTCAGGCCCTTCAACTTTTCTTGTCTAGTAAGGGAATAATCCATCACAGATTTTGTCCTTATACACCAGAACAGAATGGTCTTACAGAGAGAAAACATAGACATATCCTAGAAACAGCTATAACTCTACTTCAAACTTCAAAACTTCCTGCAACATTCTGGTTTCATGCTTCTGCAGCAGCAGTTTACCTTATTAACAGAATGCCATGTTCTAATCTTGATATGAATTCTCCTTTTGAATCTCTTTTTCACAAATTACCTCTCATAACTCATTTGAAAGTGTTTGGATGCTCATGTTTTCCTCTTCTTCGACCATATAACAATACCAAGTTACAACCCAAAACAAAAAAATGCATCTTTATTGGTTATGCTGAAAAATACAAGGGTTACATGTAACGACCTGTCCCGAGAGCCGGGATTAGCAAAGTCATTAGTAACAAATTAGTGAGTCTAATTGGTGTTTAGTTGGTTACCTTAGGCCGTTAGTGTAGAATGACGATTTTGCCCCTGGTTTGGGTAAAATATTGACTTTGAGCTTGGGCGGTTAATTGGGCATTAACCGATGACCGTGACATAGTACGGGACGTCACAAGTCCGTAGACAGGTGGCACGCCCAATTCCGACATCCAAGGAGGAAGTTATGATGTTCGGAAGGTTGAGGGCACTTTCGTAATTTGGTTAAAATAGGGGGAAAAGTTGACTTTCCAAACGACAGGGTTTTTACACGTAAACCTAGGACCGTTAGGTAGGTCTCGTCGTCCTAAGTTCAACGACAGGCGGCAGCTCTTCATCGAACATTGGACGAGTGAGATACGAGTCTGGAAAGGCGAAGGGCAAAATGGTAATTTTAGTTCACAGGGGCAATTTGATCTTTTTGCACCTTGGGATTTGTGCAAAACAGATTGGGACAAGTGTACAGGGCTGATTGGGATATTTTGGTTTGGGACCACATGGCTGTGACACGTGGGGTTAGGCTAGAGGTTTCTACAAGTTGCACGGTGCAAGTATTTGTGTGTGCATCGTGTTTGTTCGAAGAAGGGAGAAACAGAGACTGAGATTGGGGGAAATTGGTTGAGTGGCCGTGTGTGTTTGTATGATCTGGTGACTGAGTAAGTGACTAGAGTTGAGTGAGGAGTGGTGAGTGAGTTGGGAGGGCAGCTCGTGTGTGGAAAACTTGAGAGTGTGATGGGTGAGTTCTCAGAAATACAGAGAAGGGTTGAGGGAACTTGGTGGTGGTGTTGCCGTGTGTTGATCTAATTCAGATCGAGGGAAGTCTTGGACGGCCCTGTGAACCCTGCAGAACGTGGCGGTGAGCACGGTGGTGGACGACAAGTAGGTAATTACTTCAGCCTGTTTATATGCTTTGTTTTTCCTGAGTTTTCAAACGTTGAGTCGTGAAGGTAAGGGCTGAGTCGAGGTGTCTGGAAGGGTCCAATCGATTCCTTAGGTCCTTAGGAACCTGTAGATGTCGACGTCGTGAAGGGGAAGTGTACGGGTGGTTAGATTGTGGAACAGAGGTTTGTGTTGGTCACGGGTTCGAGTTGGGACGATGGATTAAAGGTAAGATTGTTGTGTTTGGTTGAGGGGAATGGATTCCTAGGATCAGGACGAAGTTTTTGGTGGAAAGAGGGACTGTTTTGGTTGCGGGTTGACAGAGAACCGCCCTCGCCGGTTCAGACCGGTCGAACGACTGAGGAAGATGATGAACAGTACTCTATGTGCAGGCGCGTGAGGCCCACGCGCATCCACTTTGGGCGGCGCGTGGAGGCGGGTGCGGTGGTTTCTGGGGAAACTTCCAACTAGGTTTTTGGTCTAGATGTTGTAACGAATCTTTTGAGATAAGTTTCGGGTAAATCGGACGTCGTTTGAGGTTAGTTCTACAAGGTTGAAGGTTTAGGGTCCCGGTTAGTTACGTTCGAAGTTCGGGAAAAGTGGGGGAAATTAGGAGGACCTTCGTTAACGTGTTAGTGATGTAGTTTGGTGACTTGTGACAGGATCGGGAATCCCCGAGGAGGTCGAGGAACGTGCAGAACGTTCGGGACGCGAGTGACGTACCCAGTAACTGTGAGTGGACCCCTTCTCTATAACTGAGCATGCATAACTACTTTTCATTATTTGATTTATGGTTTCGTATGTGATTTCATAATTATTTGAATATGCTATAACTGTTTTACATTATTGCACGTTTTTCGAGAAAGAACGATTTTCAACACGTTTTACGAGAAATGCTTGATTTCTGATTATGATGCCATGGTTTTGGGATTTCAAATGATAAATGGTTTTCAATGATTATAAAGGGATTTGAGACATGATTTGATGATCAAGGTTTTCGGTTTTGAAATCGGATTTCGGAAAGCGAGATTTGATTTTAAAGTTGAAAAATGGATTTCCGGATTTGGGTTCGGAATGACGGTTCTGGATGCCGGAAGGGCTTCGGGCCAGTGATTTCGGATTCGGGTTTGGATATGGTTTTCGAAATGGTTATTAAATGGTTTTGGAATGGATTTGCTGGATCTGGTTATTGGGTTTAAAGACCCAGATATTGTGATGGACGGGGGACGGGATTGGGTTTAAAGTCCCGGATTGAGTTTAAAGACTCGGGAGTTTAAAGACTCGGATATATTGATATTTCTCCAATAGGCCTGTTGAGTTTAAAGACTCGGGAGTTTAAAGACTCGGATTATTGAGGCCTGGTTATTGAGTTTAAAAACTCGGAGTTTAAAGACTCGGATTATTGAGGCCTGGATTGAGTTTAAAGACTCGGGAGTTTAAAGACTCGGATAGGTCCAGCAGGTTTGATCGGATAATGATGACTTGGAATATGTTTTATCGTACTATTTTCATGATGCCTATTTTGTGAATTATGAACATTTTTATGATCATTATTATGTGGTTTATAGCTGTGTTTAAATAAATGGGTTGTGCATGCATGTTTTCAAAATGGAGGGCCAAACCCTGGTTTGTTTATGAAATGGTTTTTGAAACTTTTATTTTTTATGGTCCACTCACACTTTCTGGTTTTAACTGCCCTCCAGGTCGTGGAGCTAGCGCGGGGATTGGCGTTGAGGCAGCGTCGGAGGCATAGAGTACTCGAGAGTTTTCCCGGAGTGTTTCCAATTTTTCGTTGTGCGTGTACTCTGTGTATCAGTTTTTTTCTTTCTTAGTTTGGTACTATGCTCTGTATAACTGTTGACTCTGGGATGTTTTAAATTCTCCTGCGTCTAGCAATGTAAATTTTGGTTTTCGTGAGGTTGTTTCGGTCTTTTGTTTTTGGGTTGTCATACGGGAGCAGGGTTTAGTCCATAATCCTGGGGGATTAGGGGTGGGCCCTGACATTACATATGTTATGAAACTGTGTCAAAAAAACACTTTGTCTCTAGGCATGTTCTGTTTGATGAAACTCAATTTCCCTACTCTAGTCTCAATCTTCCTCCTCAAACCTCTATCTCTAAGAACACTGGTGTGCTACCCTCCTCCATACAGTCACTGAAGAAAATATCGGAAAAATAGTCGATATATCGTTCGATATATCAGATTTTCCGTCCAGCGGCATATAAGACGGGGGTGAAGGAAAATCTTCCCCCAAAATCATTGATTTCGGAGAATATCGAAGAATATTAGTGATATTCTCTGATATTCCCCAAAATCAAGGATTTGCAACAATAGTCCAGAAATTCAAAATGAAATTTTTTCACGAATGAACATATATATTCAGAAATATTCACGGATGAACCAAAATTCAAAATCAGAGTAACGTCCAATAAGCACCAAAATCAGAAAACGGATCAACATTTCCAACAAGCACCAAAATTCAAAGAAGAAATAATGTCATTCACGGATTTACAGAATTTGAGAGGATTAATTGAGTTTGCAGCAACCACTCACTGACCTTTGCAGTTAGAATTTGACTACTAACCTCAAGGATTAATTGAGTCAACTACCAGCAGCAGCCAACTCCCTCCCTCTTCAATTAACACCCTCATAGTGCCGCCCATCTCTCTATCACAAACGCATTAATTAGCAGCAGCATCCAACCAATCAACCTCGATGGCCTCACCCAGTCAACGGAGGAGCAACGCCCAGTCGAAGGAGGAACAGCACCTAGCCGACGGAGGAGCAGCACCCAACTAACAGTCGCCGTCGATCTCTCTTTCTCAGACTTGAAGCGACCGTCCATCGAAGCACCCAGCCAACCAATCGACGTCGGCCTCTCTTTCTCAGACCCGAAGCGACCGTCTCCAGGTCCTCCTCGACCTCTCTTCTCTGCCCTTTCTCGGTCTTTGGCTCTTTGCACGCAACAAATATCTTCACGGACGGACTCGATGAAAGTTGAAAGTTTTAGACTTTTAGTGTCCTTCAACAATCTTAATTTATTAATATTATTTTATCTATTGTTATTCTTATTTTATTTTAATATATTTTTACTTGTTTTATTTCAAAAGTTATATTTTTATTATTAATTATTTTACAAATATTGTTAATTTAGTGTTAATCATCTTAAAAGAATTGTTAAGTTATATTATTAATCACTATCAAAACTATATTGAATTTAGTATAATATTTTAAAAAATAGTTCCTCAAATTTTTTATTTTGAAATTAGTATGATATTTTTAAAGGGAAACAATAATAAGGATTGAGTGCACAATTGTTTAAAAAACAACTCGTTTTAAGAAAATAAAAAAAACATATTGAATGGAGTAGAAAATATGAGATTAACGTACGGTTAATAAAAATTCGTTTTACGTTCAATTTTCACTAATTAATGTCTAATTTTCTAAATTATTATGTAAATGTAAATTCCTAAATTCTTTAAATTATTATGTAAATGTAAACTAAATTATTATGCTTATT
Organism: Prinsepia uniflora; assembly: GCA_032719365.1. Taxonomy (NCBI): domain Eukaryota; kingdom Viridiplantae; phylum Streptophyta; class Magnoliopsida; order Rosales; family Rosaceae; genus Prinsepia; species Prinsepia uniflora. The sequence goes on from CM064873.1 coordinate 3,531,573, forward strand.
GTTATGTTTTTAACTATTTTAACTTTCAATTATAGTAACTCACTTCCGATTTTATATTATTAGTTATCTTCAAAATCATATTACATCATATTATTCATCATATATTTATTATATCAAAGTCATTTTATAATTTTATTACACATTTATAACCATCATTGAGTACTTAAGATTTTTCCAAAATTTCATTCCAAATTTCCAACTTTTAGACCTAATTTCCGTCATTTTTGTTGACCGTAAACGATATCGATATCGATACCGATATTTGGGGCGAAATATCCGTAAATTTAATTAGCGATATATCCGTCGATATCGATATTTTCATCCTTGCATACAGTCTTCTGTTTTTCCATCCTGGTTTCAAGTTCATCCCACTCCTACTCAGTTCACTCAGACTCCTGTGGTTTCTGCTTCTGCTGAGGACAATGAGGTACACCCTACCTCTTTATCACCTTCTCACTCACCTGATCTTTCCCATAGTATATCAGTTAATCAAGCAGATTCCTCAGAACTTCAGACATCCACTGGACCTGACTCTTCATTTGTGCATCCCAGTAACAACACAGATACTGATTTTCAGCCTCAACTTCTGGAAGTTGTTATCCCAATCCCAGGTGTTAACATGCATCCAATGCAAACCAGATCCAAGAGTGGAATTGTCAAACCTAAAGCTTTACTGTCTGCTTACACTTCCTCTCTCCTGCCACTGATTTCACTCAGGTTGAACCTAGTACCTACAAAACAGCATATGTGATTCCCATCTGGTAGCAGGCAATGCAGGATGAGATGAATGTTGTATACAGTCATGAAACCTGGACCCTGGTTCCTCTCCCTCCTTCTAAGAACCTGGTTGGGTGTAAGTGGGTGTACAGAATCAAAAGGAACTCAGACGGTACTGTTGCACGTCACAAAGCAAGGTTAGTTGCTAGGGGTTTCAGTCAGGAGGAAGGCCTTGATTACAGTGAAACTTTTAGTCTTGTGGTGAAAACCACTACAGTTAGGCTAGTACTTGCTTTGGCTGCCCAATTTCAGTGGAATCTGAGACAGCTAGATGTTAAAAATGCTTTCCTGCATGGAGAGCTTAAGGAGGAGGTTTACATGTCTCAACCACCTGGTTTTGAAGACATCCAGTATCCTGACTATGTCTGTAAACTGCAGAAGTCCCTCTATGGCCTCAAATAGGCCCCTCGAGCATGGAATGACAAGTTCACTGGTTTTCTGCCTGAGATAGGTTTTCAAACTACTTGGGCCGACTCCTTCCTATTTGTCAAGCAATCTTCTTCTGCTTTAGTTGTTCTCTTGTTGTATGTAGATGACATAATCATTACAGGGAGTAGTGATCAGGCCATTTCTGAAGTTATCTCAGCCTTAACTGCTGTCTTTGATATGAAGGACCTTGGCAAGCTGCACTATTTCTTAGGCCTTCAGATTGAGTACACTCCCACTGGTTTTTTCATCTCACAAGCCAAGTACATCAATGATCCGTTGTGTAAAACTTCAATGCTTGACAGCTCTCCTGTGAACACACCTAGTGTTCCTAGTTCAAGGCTAAAGAGGGATGTTGGTCCTGTTTACAGCAACCCCACCAAATACAGGAGCATTGTGGGTGCTCTCCAATATCTGACCTTCACTAGGCCTGATATTGTCTTCTCTGTAAATCAAGTTTGTCAGTATATGCATGCTTCGTTTGAGTCTCATTTCATGGCAATCAAACGAATTCTGAGGTATCTCAAAGGCACTCCTCACCATGGCATCAGTTGCAAGCCTGGTTCCCTGGATTTGGTTGCTTTTACTGATGCAGAATGGGCTGGAGATCCCGATGACAGACGCTCCACTACAGGGGTTGTTGTTTATCTTGGAGAAAATCCAATCTCCTAGATGTCCAAGAAGCAATCAACAGTTTCCAGGCCGAGCATTGAATCTGAGTAACGTGCCTTGGCCATTACTGCTGCTGAGGTTTCCTGGATCAGACAGTTCCTATGTGCTTTACACATGCCCCTCCTAAAACCTCCTCTTATCTACTGTGATAGTACTTTTTCCACAAGCCTCTGTGCTAATCCAATCTTCCACTCTCGTGCCAAACACATTGAGATTGATTACCACTTTGTGAGGGAAAAGGTGGTTCAGGGTGATTTGAATGTTCAGCACATTCCCTCAGGTGATCAAACTGCAGATATTTTCACCAAGGCCTTGGATGATGACCTGTTCTCCCTGCACTCCTCCAATCTGATGCTCGAAGCCTCTTCTTCATCAGCTTGCGGGGGCATGTTAGCAATGCAAGATTCAATCCAGTCCACATCAGTCAAGTGAGCATCATGACTCTATGATGATGCAATGCAGCCGATCACTACAGATGCCATCTCATAAGATTAGTTAGAGTTTGTTATGTATGAGCTGTAGTTAGTTGTAGACAGTTATAAGTTCTTAGTCTCCAAGCTAGAGCAGATCAAGTATATAGCTAAGTTTCAATGTAACAATGTTTTCAATCTAGCAAAATCAATAGAATCGTATTCCTCCCAATTCTTCTCCTCTCACATTCTTTCTTCCTTCTTCTATAGTCTTTTCTGTAACACCCCGGAAATTCGAGGATTATAATAATGTAATTTAATGTATGAATTAACGTTTTTACCCTTGTGTATGGTATGACCAAATTGTTGACTTTTTGATTTATGGGTCAGATGGACTTTGACCAATGACCGTGACATAGTTCGGGACGTCACGAGTCCATAGACAGGTGGCACGTCCAATTCGGACGCTCAGGGAAAAATTTATGACTATTGGAAGTTCAGGGGCATTACCGTAATTTGGACTTTAGGGGCGAAAATGTTGACTTTTCGTTTGGCAACTAATTTTCACATGACTCAAGGACCGTTAGGTAGGTCTCGATGCCCTGAGTCCGTAGACAGGCGGCACGCCGAAATCGGACTTCGTATGGCTGAGTTACGGGTCTAGAAAGTGAAGGGCATTTTGGTAATTATTGAACCAGGGGCATTTTGGTCATTTTACCCCTGGTTACTGTAGCAACCGCGGGGGGACCATGGGCGGCACCACCATGTGCGGTGGTTCTGAGTCCCAATTGTTTAATCAATGTGTGGGTTGGAAAGCTGGGATTTGTTTATGCCCTATAGGCATCAGCACATGGCTGGATTCATCCAGCAAAGCCACCATTTTTAATTTGAAGATTCGAAGCTTTTCGGGGGACAAATCTCAGTGTACAGTTTGGACTCCCACGAGCAGCTGGGACGGCTCAGTTGGTTTAAACAGAATGGAATTTGAGTGAACTTCACTTTGCTGTTGAGGGAGCTGGAAATTGGAGAGAAAACCAGAGATTGAGGTTCAGGAAAATTGGAGGGAATTTTGGATTTCAATTTATACGGTCTGTTGGACCAACCTAAGCACTGAGTGAGCTTTCTGGGAGTGTTTAGAACACCTCCATATCGAAATCGAGGGCAACCAGCCACGGTGGTGCTGGGATGGAGGCTGCCGTTTTCAGAGGAATTTCAGAGGTTTGGACGGCTACTTCCATGTAACGTTTTGTTCAATTGATCATTCCTTATAGTTCGTATTAGCCCTAGGATGCTCCCTGTTAAGTTAATTGGACAATGGTTGGGAAACCAGCAAGTTATGGTGATCGACCCGTTTGGTTGATCGCGGGTCGAATGGTCGAATGGTCGATTGGGGACTTGTCGAGGTAAATTATTGACTCAGAACCTAAATTAGATGTTTATGGAAGATAATAGAATCAAAAACGAAGGAAATTGATTAAGGATTGGTGGTTAATTAACCGGGTCAAGCCGCGGGTGGCAGGCCCGTATTACAGACAAACGGGTGAAGGTGGTGACACTGTAGCAGCTACAGTGTCAGGCGCGTGACTTTCACGCGCAGCCACTTTGGGCGGCGCGTGAGGGCGCGTTGAGCCTTATCTCCAATCACGATCAACATGACTTTTGTTCCTCTCATCATTCTGAACATTTTTTATGAATTAACCATGTTGATCTGAGATAGTTAGGAGGGTCAGTTTAGGGCCGGTTGTCTCGGGAAACGTGTTGGACGGTTTCCCCGAGCCGGTTTCTATTTCGGACTTTTTGGATAAATATTTAAGACTTGTAGTGACCCTTATGTAACGACCCGTCCCGGAAACTAAGGTTAAGACAGTGATTAAGATGGGATTAGTGAGGCTAATCGGTAGTTAGGTGGTCTCGATAGGTCCGTAAGCCTAGAATGACGATTTTGCCCCTGGTACGGGCAAAAAGTTGACTTTTAGTTCGGGTGGTCCAATGGACTTTGACCGGTGACCAGGACATAGTTTAGGACGTCACGGATCCGTAGGCGGGTGGCATGCCCGATTCCGACATCCGAGGAAGAAGTTATGATGTTCGGAAGGTTGAGGGTATAACCGTAATTTGGGTAAAATAGGGAAAAAAGTTGACTTTTTGTACGAACGAGTTTTGGTATGTTGACCTAGGACCGTTAGATAGATCTCATCATCCTAAGTTCGATGACAGGCGGCACGTGTTCGTCGGACTTACGAGGTGTGAGTTACGGGTCTAAAACGGTAAGGGCAAAACCGTAAAAATTGGATTAAAAGGAGGGGCAGTTTAGTCTTTTAGTTGCCTGGGGATTTGTGCAGAGAGAAGCAGATGAAGGGCTGAGATTGGGCCATGTGGGAGAGTATGGAGAGGATTTGTGACATGTGGCAGGTGTGTAGTGGGTTCTAGGGGGTTCTCATGTGTGCACGGTCCAAATAATTGGGGTGCAACCGTGCAAGTGTGTGTGGTTGTTCGCAGAGAAAAACGGAAACAGAGAGGGAGCAAATTGAGAGAATTGATCCGTTATGGTGTGTGTGTTGGTGAGTTGTGAGGGTGTGAGAGTGACCAGAGAGGGAGAGTGAGACAGGAAGAAGGTTAAACGATGTGAAGGCGGTGTGTGAATGAACTGGGAGCTACGGGAAAACCAGGGGTGAAAAGCAGGAAGGTTGTGAGAATCGTGGTGGAGGCGGCCGTGTACGGTGCTAGTGAACTCGAGAGGAGGTGGAGACGACACTGTGGACTCCAAGGAACGCGGCGGTGAGCACGGCGGTGGACGGTTGCAGGTAATTTCTAATCTCTGGGTCTATACTCTTTTTTTCCCGTCGAGTTCAAGTTGAAAGTCGTGAGTCACGGGGTTGAATCGAAGCTTATAGGGAGGTCTAGGGGACTCAGGGGAGTCCTAGGAGGTCACTGGTTGTGCTGCCGTGACGGGGGGTGCACGGTGGCGGTTGGCACGACGTAGGGGACTCTGTGTGCTCTGTTTTTACCCTGAGTTTCAGACGAAAAGTCGAGGAATTAGGGAGTGAGTCGAGGGCTTCGGTGAGTTGGGTGTGACTCAATGAGGTCCTAGGAAGAGTTTGGGATAGCCACCGTGACGGGAGGTTACTTGGGTGGCCGGAAAGGAAAACAGGGCAGGCTTTGGGTTTTCCTTCGAGCTTGAGTCGACGATGTAGGGGCCGTGTCGAGGTTTGAGGAGTTGGGGAAAGGATAGGGTAGGTCTGGACGAAGCTGAGGGTGAAGAAAGGAGGTGTTTTGGTGCGGGTACGGTGAAGAACCGCTCTCGCCGGTTCAGGTTGCAGGCTACTGGTGCGAACCGGGTCGACGTGAGGTTGAAAGTGCACTGTAGCAGGCGCGTGAGGGACACGCGCAGCCACTTTGGACGGCGCGTGGGGGCGCGTGCAGCAGTTTCCGGTGAAGGTGTCAACATGGTTTTTAGTCTAGATGTTATGACGAGTCTAATGGAAGTGGTTTCGAGGTATTCAGACGTTGAATCGAAGTAGTTTCGCGAGGGTAGAAGCTTAGGGTCCCGGTTTCTTACGTTTAGGATTCAGGGATTTTTGAGGGAATTTAGGTGGACCTTGGTAAGTGTGTTAGTAACGTAATTGGGTGGTTATTGACAGGATCAGGATTTCCCGAGGAAGCCGAGGAACGTGCAGGACGTTCGGGACGCGATTGAGGGCTCGGTACTGTGAGTGAACCCTTTCCTTAAACTCGAACATGCATAACTGCTTTTCTAGAATTGTTTTATATCTGTGATTTCATGCTTGTTGGATTTATGATGTGATTTTACATAATTGCACGGTTTTCGAGAAATAACTGTTTGGCACATTTTACGAGAAAGTTTGAATTCTGCATATTAAGCTGTGGTTTTGGGGTTTCAAACGTTAAATGATTTTCAATGATTATAAAAGGATTTTGGAACACGATTTGATGCAATGATTTTCGGTTTTGAAAACGGATTTAGAGAATCGAGATTTGGTAGATTGGAAAAGTGGATTTTCGAATTTGGATTCGGAATGACGGTTCGGGATGCCCGAAGGGCATCAGACCGGTGATTTCAGATTCGGGTTTGGATGTGGATTTGGAAAAGGTTTTCAAATGGTTTTTGATTGGATTTGCTGGATCTGGTTATTGGGTTTAAAGACTCGGATATATTGACATTTCCCCCGTAGGCTTGTTGAGTTTAAAGACTCGGGAGTTTAAAGACTCGGATATTATTGAGGCCTGGATTGAGTTTAAAGACTTGGGAGTTTAAAGACTCGAATAGGTCCAGCAGGTTTGATCGGAAAATGATGGTTTGATAGTCACGTTTTATGATACGGTTTATGGTGCTTATGATATGATTTCTATAACCGTTTTATAGTATTTATGTTTCTTATGATGTTTTATGGTGATTGATTTATAACGGTTTTAATAACCGAGTTATGCATGTGGTTTCAAAACGGAGGGCTAAACCTGATTTTCTTATAAAATGGTTTTAGAAACTTTTCTTTTATTTATGGTTCACTCACACCTTCTGTTTTAACATTGCCCTCCAGGTTGTGGAGCTAGCGTGGGGTTCCAGCGTCGAGGCAGCGTCTGAGGCATAGAAGTCACGTGAGGGATCCCGGAGTGTTTTAAATTTTTCGCGTGTGTGTATTTCGTTTATCGGTTTTTCTTTTCTGTGTATGTGGGCTTATGCTCTGTAAAACTTGACTTCGGGATATTGATATACTTTCTCCTGCATCTGAATGTATTGTGTTGGGGTGTCAGACGGGAGCAGGATTTACCTCGGTTTTCGGGGTGAAACCGGGGTGGGTTCTGACACCTTACGTGTGATTTGGACTGACAGGAATTGTACGATAATCCCGGTACAAGTTCGTACGCGCAGGTTCACCGCGGGATCGTACTGTGAGTGGGCCCGATTTCATTAAACCTTGCATGCTTAAATGTTTTTCCGATTTACTTATATGTTCACATGCTGGAATCAAGAAATGGTTTAGATGATATTGAAATTATGGTTATGGCACGTTTCTCGGTATTTGGGTTTGAAACCCGTCTGATGGAACTTAACGATCGGTTTGGATTTTATCTATGTATATATATGTGTTGCATGTGGATATCAATAAAATGTATTTGGTACTGCACTGTATAGATCCATTCTTATGATACTGTCTCCTCCGGATGTGGTACCCCAGAGTGGTCATAGTGCATTGCCTGCGAGGGGTCATTCTACGGAGGAACTGGACAGTAAAATGACTCAGAAGCAGGATTGCTTATTTGACGTCAGGGACGTCGAGCGTCTAGGACGCTAGGCATTTGAGATGCCGTACCCAGACAGGGTTCGGGGATTGGATTCGGAATTGAGACCCGAGTGGCACGCGTAGCCTTGGGACTGTGACCTTATTGGACGTCAGGGACGTCAGACATCGGGGATGTCTGGATTGGAGTGTATAGTGCAGTGGGTATAATTATGTTTATGGTTTTATTACATACCTTATGGTTCATATTATATGATTTATGGTTTTAAATTCTGATGCATGCATGTTTGGAAAACGGATGGGTAAATTATATGTTTTACTTATTAAACGGTCTTATAAACTTGAGTTTCGGCCCACTCACCCTTAATGTTTTGGTAACCCCTCCAGGTTGTGCTACTGGGGTAGAGGAGGATCCTGAGGCTGAGGCATAGATCTACTTCCGCGTAGCTGATCTCCTGTTGGGTGGTTTGCCCGCAGGTTTATTTTAGAGTCGTGCTCGCAACTTGTAATTTTGGATTTCATCCCTTGTCTGACATCTGTTTATTTCGGATATGATGTAAAACTTTAATTTGGTTATTTATGCATTTGAATGTTTGAGGTTAAAATTGGTATGTTATTTTGGGTGTCAGACGGGAGCAGGGCACGTCCCCATGTGGTCCCATGGGGATCGGGGCGGGTCCTGTCAGCTTGGTATCAGAGCACTAGGTTGTGGTCAGCATGCTAGACTAGCGATTAGTACTAGTTACTTTTCAAGTTTAAGAATAACGTTAACTGATCTATGCCTCTTGACAGTTGGTTATGCCTCCAAGGAGGATTCCTCATACACGAACTGACGAGGATCTGGAAAGGGAAATGGAATGCGCAAGCATTGAGCGGGCTCAGCGTGTGGGAGCCACACCTTTCAACGGGGGATCAAACCCCGAAGATGCTCATAATTGGATCACCAAATGGGAAAGGATCTTCACGATGATGCACTGCCCCCGGGCGAACGGGTGACCTTGGCGGCCTTCTTACTGGAAGGAGGAGCCTACCAGTGGTGGCACGGCCTTGAAATGTCTGGATGGTCTGTCCATACCACTACTTGGGAAGTTTTCCGTTCCCGATTTCTGGACCAGTACTACCCGCGATCGTTTCGCGGGGCACGGGAGGCAGTGTTCCTGCGGCTGAAGCAGGGGGATATGTCCGTTGCGGACTACGAGCAGACTTTTGGGAAACTTTCCCGGTTTACTACATCATTCGTGAGCACGGAGGAGGACAAATGCCAAAGGTTTGAGCTTGGACTCCGAGGGGAGATCCGGGCAAGTGTGACTGCTGCTACTCATGCTTCTCTGAGAGATATGGTCGACGCTGCGGTGCGTGTCGAGGCCAGTCTGGCGGCACACCAGACACGACAGCCTACGGGCGAGGGGTGATGTCAGGATCGCCCACAACGTGGGCCAACGAGCCAGAAGAACAACAAGGGAGGAGGCTACAGGGGAGCACCCTCATCCTTCAAGGGTCGTGGCTGGTCAGGTCGACGTGGAGGCTCTCAGGGCAGAGGATCTGGATACAACTCTGGGCAGCGTTCATCTTGGAGCGGTGCTTCTGGTGGGCATTCGGACAGGTCGAGGCTAGTAACCTGTTTTGCTTGCGGAGAAGAGGGCCACTATGCCTGTGATTGCCCACTGTTGTCCAAGAGCAACGACGCTGGGGGTTCTAGTGTGGTGCAGAGCACGGCTTCCCACACTAATGGAGGTCGAGGTCAGGGAGGTGAACGTGGTGCTGGGCGTGGCGCGCGCGGGCGCGGACGGAATGGAGGGCCTAGGGCTCAAGTGTTTGCAATCACCCAGCAGCAGGAGAGGACTGCCCCAGGCGTGGTTACAGGTACACTACATATCTTAAACCTTCTTGTACGTGTATTGATGGATGCGAAGGCTACACATTCTTTTATTTCGAAGAGTTGTGCTGTTATGCTTGATTGTGTGGTATCAGCCTTAGATTGCGAAATGGGTGTTGGCACCCCGATGGGCATCGTGTACCTTGTGAATCAGGTGATTCGGAGGTGCCTGGTAAGAATTGAGGATGTGGATTTGCCAGTGGACTTAATTATTCTGGATATCCACGACTTCGATGTAATTTTGGGATGGATTGGCTATCGGAGCATGGGTCGCTCATCGATTGTTGTAGTAGTCAAGTGATTCTGCGGAGCCCGGGTTTACCGGAGGTTATCTTTCAGAGGGGAGCGTGACGGTTCGCCTCCAGAAGTGATTTCTTCACTTACTGCTACCAAAGTTCTACGGAAGGGATGCCAGGGTTATCTGGCGCATGTCGTGTCGGAACAGGTTGATACTCCAGGTATCGACGAGATACCAGTGGTACGTGAGTTTCTGGATGTGTTCCTGGAAGACTTACCTGGGTTACCACCATCGCGGGAGATCGAGTTTACAATTGAACTACTCCCCGGTACCCGACCTATATCCCAGGCACCATACCGGATGGCGCCGGCCGAGTTACGGGAACTCAAAACTCAGTTGCAGGAGTTGGTGGATTTGGGATACGTCCGACCGAGTACTTCACCGTGGGGAGCACCGGTGTTGTTTGTAAAGAAGAATGAGGGGAGTCTCCGTTTGTGTATTGACTATCGACAACTCAACAAGGTGACACTGAGGAACCAGTATCCTCTACCCAGGATCGATGACCTTTTTGACCAGTTGCGAGGAGCACAGTGCTTCTCGAAGATTGATTTGCGGTCTGGGTATCACCAACTGAGGATATCGGAGGTGGATATTCCGAAAACTGCTTTTCGAACCCGTTACGGACACTACGAGTTCCTAGTGACGCCTTTCGGCTTGACGAATGCTCCAGCAGCATTCATGGATCTGATGAACCGGGTCTTCTGACCCTACCGGGATAAGTTCGTGATTGTGTTCATCGATGATATCTTGGTGTACTCGAGGAGTGCCCGAGCACATGAGGAACATCTACGGTTGGTGTTGGAGAAGCTGAGACAAGAACAGTTGTACGCCAAGCTGAGCAAGTGTCAGTTTTGGCTAAGCAGTATTAGTTTTCTGGGACATGTGATATCAACGGATGGGATTAGCGTGGATCCCCAGAAAACAGAGGCGGTGACTAACTGGGCTAGACCGACAACGGTAACGGAGGTGCGGAGTTTTGTCGGGTTAACAGGTTACTACAGAAGATTCATGGAGGGTTTCTCCAAAATTGCTGCACCATTGACTCGTTTGACTCGGAAGGGAGTGAAATTCATTTGGGACGAGCAGTGTGATCGGAGTTTTCAAGAGTTGAGGGATCGATTGACCACTGCACCTGTCCTTGCATTGCCGGATGACAGTGGAGAATTCGTGGTCTTTAGTGACGCATCACTACAAGGTTTGGGCTGCGTGTTGGTGCAGACTGGCAAGGTTATCACCTACGCATCCCGGCAGCTAAAGACTCATGAGTTGAACTACCCTACCCATGATTTGGAGTTGGCAGCGGTGGTTCATGCCCTAAAAATCTGGAGACATTACCTATTCGGTGCAACGTGCCGGATATACACCGACCACCAGAGCCTAAAGTACCTATTCACTCAGAAGGAGCTTAACATGAGACAACGGAGATGGTTAGAGTTGCTGAAGGATTATGACTGTACATTGAGTACCATCCGGGTAAGGCCAATGTGGTGGCAGATGCACTCAGCAGGAAGTCAGCGGGATCTGTTGCACACATGGGGATGGTGTATCTTCCTTTGCTGGTGGAACTCCGGAAGGCTGGAGTTATCTTGGATACGGATGAGCATGGAGCTTTGTTGGCCAGCTTTCATGTACGACCAGTGCTGATTGATCGGATCATCGAAGCACAACTTCAGGATCTGATACTCTGTATTTACAGGATTGAGGTCGATGCGGATGGGAGACAGGATTTTACCATCCGAGATGATGGAGCACTTGTGAAGTTGGGCCGTTTGTGTGTGCCTGCAGTTGCAGAGTTACGGGCCGAGATTCTGGAAGAGGCCCATAGTTCGGCTTATGCTATGCATCCGGGAGGTACAAAGATGTACCGTACTGTCCGGAACCATTATTGGTGGCCAGGAATGAAGAAGGACATTGCGGAGTTCATAAGCAAATGCTTAACCTGTCAGCAGGTTAAGGCGGAACGGCAGAGACCTTATGGGGCTATGCAGCCACTTCCGATTCCCCGAGTGGAAGTGGGATCACATCACTATGGACTTCGTCTTTAAGTTACCAAGGACTCAGAGTGGAATTGACGGAGTGTGGGTGATCGTGGACCGGTTAACCAAGTCAGCCCATTTTCTGCCAGTTCAGGAGACTTATAAACCTAACCGACTAGCTCAATTGTTCGTAAAAGAAATCATACGATTGCATGGTACGCTGGAATCGATCGTGTCCGATCGTGATCCGCGTTTCACTTCCAGGTTCTGGCGGAGTTTGCAAGCTACTTTGGGAACAACCCTACGTTTCAGTACTGCGTTCCATCCACAGACCGATGGACAGTCTGAACGGACCATTCAGACCCTGGAGGACATGATGAGGTCATGTGTGCTACAGTTTCAGGACTCATGGGATACCCATTTGCCATTGATAGAATTCGCTTACAACAACAGCTATCAGACAAGCATCGGGATGACACCCTATGAGGCACTGTATGGTCGACAGTGCAGGACACCTATCTGCTGAACGTACAACCATACGTCACTGGTACCTCACATGTGCTGTCCCCATGCACCACACGGCCCGCAGTCAATCATGATTCGATACTGGGGTTCTCCTGCCCGATCTCATACTAGACAAATTGATTACTCCACTCATCATCCATTCTGGATCCCATGGTCACCTGACCAGTAACACAACATCAACTCCCAAACACGTCATCCAAGACGTACCAACCCAAGCTCGCTCACCAAGGCGTGTACAGTCATGCCGAATGGGCATATAATCTCATTCACAAATACCGAGGCACACCAACTCAGAATCTATCGGATACCCGCTCAACGGTTACCACATCACCTCTGATTGACTTCGAAAAGAAGCCAATCCCAATCGCACATATCTATAACTGACCAATTAGACCCTGTTGGGTATCCACTCATCCATAAGTCAAGCCTCGAGTCCAACTCATAACCGCTCCCACTCGCTCGAGCACGGATTAACTTCGAAAAGAAGTTCAATCCCACTACCCTCATCTCTAAACATTTATGACAGAGCAATAAGCTCTCCACCTAGCCCGATCAAGGCGATCTCAGTCCAAATTCGTTACCACGTCCAAGGCCCACAACTTCATCAACCAGATCCACCTAGGATCCGCACATGCTCACAGCTGGCAATCCACCCGGAACCCAATAATAGGGTCTCACACCCACTAGATTTCTTGTCAATCACCCAACATTCCTCAACTATTTTCTCCCCCAATCAATCACTCAACAACGTAACACATCCACTCTGTGGATCCCCTCCATTTACCTCATATCGATCCCTGCCACTCCACCTAGGAGAGACCAAGGATGATCCAATATGATTTCATCAACATCCATCCTCTGTGAGTGCAAACACAACTCTCTGCACCCACCGTACCGAACATCCAACATCGTCTGCCACCAAGCAGAAAATGGGAATCCCGTTTTCCCAACTTCGAAAAGAAATGCAACTCCACCCGATGACCCCAAAACACACATGGGTCCACCACCCAACACACGCTCATCGTACTGGTATCCGTGATCAACATCTACCAGGGCAGAAAATAAGAAGTCATCCCCTAATGACTTCGGAATACCTAATACCAATGCGGAAAAGAGCACTCCTCTCGTCCCACAGTCACAACTCCCCTTGGAACTAAGATTCCACCCATGTTGAAAATAAGCACACTCCCCATGAGACGTTAGGTCCAACCGCCGGACTCCCTACATCCGTAACTCACTTGGACAGCCACGAGTCCACAATCAGCCCAATACTCAGACCTCACGTCAATTAATGGCTAATTATGCACATACCCCGATTCCGACTGGAAATTACTCAACTCTTGTCACCTCGTCACTGTTGGGACGTATCCCAATACCTCATAATCTCCGCTGGATCCTATCCAGTCCATGAGTCAACCACTACTGAATCTCAAATACCAACGCACTCTCATCATGACAGAGTCACACCCCAACTCGTGGCTCAACACAATCCCACTCACTGACACTAGCACCAGCGCTAGTACCAGCGCCAACATACAACCCTCCACGCTAGCACATCGTGTGCATAGTGGTTAGCCCTGGATCTCCGCTCATACCGAACGACGATCCCGCATCACCACCCGTACCTCGCAACCATGGGTGCCGCCATTCTGACAATCCACATCAGAAATAATGAACGTTCCCTGAACGCTCCCTGGTCCTCAACCACTACCACTATACCAAGCACCCACGACACTCAGCAATTTCCACAAGATCCATCCCGAATTCCTAACTCACTCAGTACCTGACCAATAACCGGTCCTTGGCATCCTAAGTGCCAATCGTTCCATCAGTCTTTCCGGCTCATCTCGAGTCTTAGTACCTTACCATGACTCAACTCACGTTCCTAACCCAAAATCCTGACTCCTCGTGAGTCCAATCTCATACCAAACCAACCATGTCATCATTGACATATCCCATCCCCGAGCAATTCCCAATGCTCAACCACATTCTATACGACCAATAGGGCCTAAGAGATAGTACAAGTAGCCCAATTATGCGGCGTTCCAGCCACCGGTCACGTCCGTTCCTGCAACCCACACAATTCTATGTCTAGCAAGTCGCGCAAACCACAGTTCACAGGGTACACTACCCGACATCTGACCCTCAAACCAGGGTCAATATCATCCGGGATTTGACACGAGGTCCCAAACGCCCTCGCCTACTCGTCTCACTATCAGGTCGCGCACGAGGCTTACGCTTTGGAGGCATGATGTGGCAACAGAATCAGCAACCTAGTGCTCTGATACCAAATTGACAGGACTGCCCCCGAAAGGGGCATCGATAGCCGTGCCCGGTCCTGCTCCCGTCTGGCAAGATGACTGAAAATCCCAAGTTACCCTTAGTACTTGCCAAACCAGGGATAGCCACACGAACTTACTCATGCCTCCGCCCCTCGTACAGCCTCGAACAACGCGCCACGACCTGGAGGGTCAATAAAAACCAAAAGGTGTGAGTGGACAAAAATTAATCAGTTTAGCAAAACAGATACAATAAATGTTTTTACCTCCGCGTAAAAATGAATGCATGCATACAAAAATCATTTCGCAAATCGGGTAAGATTTTCCACATAAGAAAACCGTGTATCAAATTTCTACATAAGGAAAAACTCGTATGAACCTCAAAATCATTTTCCTTTCTTGACCATCGGGTCTTAGCCCGCAATCATAAACACCGGGCCTCAGCCCAAAACCACGAACCAAAAACCAAATGCACAACATGATCCAAAACCAACAACCCTAAACCGGGCCACTGCCCAACTCAACCGAAACATCAGAAATCATCAATAAATCTCGAGTCAATCATTTTGCTGGATATCAAGT
Organism: Prinsepia uniflora; assembly: GCA_032719365.1. Taxonomy (NCBI): domain Eukaryota; kingdom Viridiplantae; phylum Streptophyta; class Magnoliopsida; order Rosales; family Rosaceae; genus Prinsepia; species Prinsepia uniflora. The sequence continues at coordinate 3,546,655 of CM064873.1, forward strand.
GCGCCCGAGTCTTTAAACTCAAAACCATGCGCATAAACAGGCCTTCCCGGGATTTCAACAAGTCTTTAAACTCAAAACATAATCAATAGGCCTCGGGGGTATCACAATAACCGAGTCTTTTAACTCACGAGTCTTTAAACTCATTAAGGGCCCTCCCCCATCATCAATTAACCGAGTCTTTAAACTCAAAACGTGCTCCAGCAATAGCACCGAGTCTTTAAACCCAAAACAGTTTCCAACGGGTCTTTAAACCCAAAACATTTTTTATTCACAACAACTCGGGATCTATCCCGAAATCACATTTTGTCATAACAGGACTCAGGGTCCGAATTTCCACATTCAAGTTCCCAATTCATACTTCACAAACATAATCAAATTATCATTTTACACGGGGCATGCAAAATCAGACCAAATCATTTTGTTAAATCCTTTTTCATTCCCGAATCCGAATTCGCAATAGTGATTCCGTAAGCCGCCATCCGGAAACATCATCCCGAACCCAAACCAAGAATCCACTTTAAATTTCCGAAAACTGAAAACTCGTTAATCCAAGTTACTTTTCTTCCCCAAGCACCAAACCAGAAATCATCTTATTCAAAAGCCATTTTAATTCCTTGAAATCACTTCATTTCTCAAATCTCATTATCAAAACATCAAGACCACAATCATAATTACCAAAATCACAATCCAAGCAAAACATACTCAAAACCCACATTTAAAATCCTCAAAATCACAAGTCTCATTTTAATTCCCCAACTCAAACACCAACAGTGATCAAATCACAATAACTCAAAATCTCGTAAAACGTACAAATTCGGAACTTTCTCGAAAACGTGTCAAAATCGTAAGTCACACTCGCAAATCATAAACAACCTTCTTAAATCATTTTACACTCATTTCATATAACTTCTTCCATTAAACCATCATTAAGCATACGAGGGACCATAGTCTCGAAATACGTGGAATTTCACATGTGTAGTAAAAAATACGTATAAATACGGGACCGAATACGTATAAATACGAAAATCAAAATCAATCACAACTTATAATCATAATCATAAAATTATAGAAATAATTTATGCATGCATTAAATTTTGAAAGCAACGTCCACTCACACCCCGTCCAATAGGGCTCGGTTTCGCGCCGCACGCGGTTCCGTAATTTCCGACATTTTCCAAAAACCCGAATCCTGCCCGAAAACACATCCCCGGGTCATTAAGGTGTCAAATAACAACATACTAATTTCCCATAATTTTCCGGGAATTAATCGTTAATTACAAACGTAACATATATCTTCGGGCCTTCGAAATAACATTGAAACGGTGTCTGATAAATTCGAAACAAGCGTTAAAATGTTCGTTACAATGTATAGGACAAAAGTCATTTTGAACTTACCTTGAAAATCGGTCCCACGCGCCGTCACGCGCCGCCGCAAGCGGCTGCGCGTGACACCCACGCACCTGCTACAGTAACCCCAACGGTCACCATCTTCACTCGACCGCCTGGTAAACGGGCCATTTGACCCGCGTCAAAACCCGATTCAATCCCTGCGATAAACTAACTAATTTCTTCAGTTGATCGTTTAGATGGACTCGTAACATACTTAATTAGAGGTCTGTGTCCCACATTCACGTCAACACAGTCCCAAACCAACTCAATTGAACATGGGTCCTAATCGGGTTCGAAGTTCCAATTCATCACATAGACATTGTTTTTCTTCGATTGATTAGCTATGAAGCTTCATAGACTCACCCCCACGATGATTGTGAACTCAATTTCACAAGAGCTTACCTCCATGACCACGACTCCAAGCTCGATTTTCTGCAACTCAGTCGTGACTGTCCATGGCTCCCCAAGCTTCGAGCTTCGATCCCCTTGATCTGGATCGACAAAATGAGGTCTCAGAAGACTGAATTGAGCCTCGAATCGGCTTGGGCTGGCCTACATTTGGTATTGAATTTTTGAATTGATTAAGCACAGTTTCGGGTTTCTGGGTGCACTTCACTCAGTCGCCTCGTTCCTCCTCAACAAAACATTCACTCTCCCCCCTTGTCTCTCCCCCAGCAACTGTTTTAGCCACTCGAACCAACATTCCTGCCACCCGTGCCCTGCTCCCTTGCACGAACCAACTCAGTGCTCTCTGTTTCCCATTTCCAACGGCACCCGGCAATAGAGAAGCAACCGTGCACTGCGCCTCACTGTCCCACGAATTCTGTTTCCCACCAAGGCATAAACAATTCACTACGCCAAGCCCAAGCAATTGGTTCCTTAAACAAATCGCCCGTGCTCTGTTTTTCTGAGGAGGAACCAACACCGTACGCGGTTGTCCCAAGAACACAGCCAAAATTACCATTTTGCCCTCTCTTGATAATTTACCAAATTGCCCCTCACGCGTCCCTGACCCGTAACTTGGTCATTCGAGCTCCGATCGACGCGTGTCGCCTGTCTACGAACTCAGGGCATCGAGACCTTCCTAACGGTCCTCGGTCCACGGCCATCGGACCTCCCGATCAAAAAGTCAACATTTTCCCTTATTTCGTCCAAATTACGGAAATGCCCATGAACTTCCGAACATCATAACTTTCACCTCGAACGTCGGAATCGAACGTGCCACCTGTCTATGAACTCGTGACGTCCCAAACTACGTCACGGTCATTGGTCAAAGTCCATTTGACCGCCCGAATTAAAAGTCAACGTTTTCCCCACGACTAGGGGCAAAACGGTCATTTTGCACCGTTCGTCCGAATTCGCCCAACTAATCACCGATTAACCCCGCTAATCATGATTAGTTAGTAATCTAATCCTGAATTCCGGGACGGGTCGTTACATTACCCCTGGTTACTGTAGCAACCGCGGGGGGGACCATGGGCGGCACCACCATGTGCGGTGGTTCTGAGTCCCAATTGTTTAATCAATGTGTGGGTTGGAAAGCTGGGATTTGTTTAAGCTCTATAGGCATCAGAACATGGCTGGATTCATCCAGCAAAGCTACCATTTTTAATTTGAAGATTCGAAGCTTTTCGGGGGACAAATCTCAGTGGAAAGTTTGGACTCCCACGAGCAGCTGGGACGGCTCAGTTGGTTTAAACAGAATGGAATTTGAGTGAACTTCACTCTGCTGTTGAGGGAGCTGGAAATTGGAGAGAAAAACCAGAGATTGAGTTTCGGGAAAATTGGAGGGAATTTCGGATTTCAATTTATACGGCCTGTTGGACCAACCTAAGCACTGAGTGAGCTTTCTAGGAGTGTTTAGAACACCTCCATATCGAAATCGAGGGCAACCAGCCACGGTGGTGCTAGGACGGAGGCTGCCGTTTTCAGAGGAATTTCAGAGGTTTGGACGGCTACTTCCAGGTAACGTTTTGTTCAATTGATCATTCCTTATAGTTCATATTAGCCCTAGGATGCTCCCTGTTAAGTTAATTGGACAATGGTTGGGAAACCAGCAAGTTATGGTGATCGACCCGTTTGGTTGATCGCGGGTCGAATGGTCGAATGGTCGATTGGGGACTTGTCGAGGTAAATTATTGACTTAGAACCTAAATTAGATGTTTATGGAAGATAATATAATCAAAAACGAAGGAAATTGATTAAGGATTGGTGGTTAATTAACCGGGTCAAGCTGCGGGTGGCAGGCCCGTATTACAGACAAACGGGTGAAGGTGGTGACACTGTAGCAGCTATAGTGTCAAGCGCGTGACTTTCACGCGCAACCACTTTGGGCGGCGAGTGAGGGCGCGTTGAGCCTTATCTCCAATCACGATCAACATGACTTTTGTTCCTCTCATCATTCTGAACATTTTTGATGAATTAACCATGTTGATCTGAGATAGTTAGGAGGTTCAGTTTAGGGCCGGTTGTCTCGGGAAACGTGTTGGACGGTTTCCCCGAGCCGGTTTCTGTTTCGGACTTTTTGGATAAATATTTAAGACTTGTAGTGACCCTTACGTGTGATTTGGACTGACAGGAATTGTACGATAATCCTGGTACAAGTTCGTACGCACAGGTTCACCGCGGGATCGTACTGTGAGTGGGCCCGATTTCATTAAACCTTGCATACTTAAATGTTTTTCCGATTTACTTATATGTTCACATGCTGGAATCAAGAAATGGTTTAGATGATATTGAAATTAAGGTTATGGCACGTTTCACGGCATTTGGGTTTGAAACCCGTCTGATGAAACTTAAACGATCGGTTTGGATTTTATCTATGTATATATATGTGTTGCATGTGGATATCAATAAAATGTATTTGGTACTGCACTGTATAGATCCATTCTTATGATACTGTCTCCTCCGGATGTGGTACCCCGGAGTGATCATAGCGCATTGCCTGCGATGGGTCATTCTACGGAGGAACCGGACCGTAAAATGACTCAGGAGCATGATTGCTTATTTGACGTCAGGGACGTCGAGCGTCTAGGACGCTAGGCATTTGAGATGCCGTACCTGGACAGGGTTCGGGGATTGGACTCGGAATTGAGACCCGAGTGGCACGCGTAGCCTTGGGACTGTGACCTTATTAGACGTCAGGGACGTCAGACATCGGGGATGTCAGGATTGGAGTGTATAGTGCAGTGGCTATAATTATGTTTATGGTTTTATTACATACCTTATGGTTCATATTATATGATTTATGGTTTTAAATGCTGATGCATGCATGTTTGGAAAACGGAGGGATAAATTATATGTTTTACTTATTAAACGGTCTTATAAACTTGAGTTTCGGCCCAATCACCCTTAATGTTTTGGTAACCCCTCCAGGCTGTGCTACTGAGGTAGAGGAGGATCCTGAGGCTGAGGCATAGATCTACTTCCGCGTACCTGATCTCCTGTTGGGTGGTTTGCCCGCAGGTTTATTTTAGAGTCGTGCTCGCAACTTGTACTTTGGATTTCATCCCTTGTCTGACATCTGTTTATTTCGGATTTGATGTAAAACTTTAATTTAGTTATTTATGCATTTGAACGTTTGAGGTTAAAATTGGTATGTTATTTTGAGTGTCAGACGGGAGCATGGCACGTCCCCATGTGGTCCCATGGGGATCGGGGCGGATCCTGTCATTTTCAATCTCCCTTTTATCTTTTTCTTCATACTCAAGTCAGATATCCAAACAGCTAGCTTGCATCATGTCGTGTTTGCAAGTTTACACTATTAGGAGAGAAGTTGCGTACAACTTTCCATGCATGCTTGTGAAGTGTGCATTTTTTTGGTAGGACGCGCAACATTTTCTAGCAAACTCACTTTAATTACCCCAATTAACATAATTAAGTAGGCGCCAAATGCCAACTAAAAAGTGGGTTTAACTATATGACTATATATCTAGAGCATTTTGGCATATATGCATGTGAGTGTTTTTTTATTTATTTATTTAACGAGTGAATTTCTATAAAATAGAGTTATATTAGACTCATTGTAAATTCGTCATGTCATGTAAAATTTCAGAAAAATTGACTAGCGTAACAATCTTCTGGCATAGCTTCCGACTTATATCTTGGTATGACCTGAGTAGGAATTGATACTAGGAGTCTAAGACTAATGAACTGTGCATAGTATATTCATTTTAACCAGCAGGCTAGTTACTGAAAGATTGGTGTATCTGCTTGTGAGATTTGGTCATCACAAAACAACTTACTTTCTCATAGACAAGTACTGGGAAATGGATTTTCTACATTGATAGTCGGTGAGATTCAAATATGCAATCTTTCGTTATTACAATAGAATGAGTAAAAATACTATTAGATTATCAATATACAGTAATCAAGAGCGGAAAACAACTTATTCTTAATTGCGGGAGCAATGATATTTTATTTTTTAAACATTAATTCTGATCGATCTACTTCTAATCAACAATGCTGAAAGACCAAGGAAAATTAATACCAGACTATATATGGTATGTCTTGGCGAACAGAAATGCTTACTAGTGTCATCTTCTCGTAAGGAAATTAATGAATGATTTGAAGTGTTTTTTCTTCTAAGTTTCTTGTACGTGATTTCAAGTGTTTTTTTTTTCCTTTTAATTAAGTTTCTTGTACGTGGAGGTCACAATAATAATGCAGATATATATGGTACATATATTTATATATATATATATACTTATTAATTATACTATATCCACCTTGAAACACCAGGATCATTATATTTTATTTTTCAAATGAGATATCTCTTATTTAATTTTTATAAATAGAAAGGACAATATAAAATTTTATTATTGAGTACGTAGGTCCTTAAGCTAATGTTTTGTTGTTCAACTTCAAACTATATATATGAATGACTTGCATTTGCATGTGGTACATTTTGATGAGATGAAGTGTGGTAGAGTCGTAATTGCCGGGTTGGAAGACGGTAACAAAACTAAACAAGTAAGGATGGGAATAAAGAGAAGAGTTTACAAGAGGAAGCCATACTTTTCATCCCAATTAAGTTGAATGCCAAGAGAGGTAAAGGGACGTAGCGATCTTTGAAAGTGAATAAAGAAAGTAGAAGTGCAAGATGCAGAGAAAAGTCTATCGTATATAGCCTCTGGTCGATCTCTTTCCTGTTTTCTGTGCTATCAAAAATGAGGAATAGCCTTTCAAGCTTTATCAACCAAACAATCATGAAACTGATGGACCAAAAATGTAATTAGTATATAGCTACCATGAACCGAAAAAGGTACACAAGCTTTGGCCAAAAAACAAACAAGCTGGACTACTTTCCTTTAGTAGGAGATTATTACGTGATAACTATGATCGATGATGTGCAATGCCAATATCCCATAGAGCTTTTTTTTTTGGGATACAATGCAATCAATATCCAAAACTGACCTTACCAATATGTGTTACACAAACAATACATCGAACGAATAAGTAAGCGAATAGGGACCGGGTTAAAGAGACATGAATACCAATATATAATGTTAGTAATAGATGATAGTAGTTAATAGATTAGAAAAATTATACTACTTAGACATAGTTTTCAATAAATTATTCACATTCTATCAACATTACGTACTAACTTAATTTTAAGTTATAAAATATATGAAAGAAGTTGATGTTCCACCCCAAAATTAATTGACAATGGGAGGAGTAGCCCAAGATCATATAAGGCACAAATAATAGTTGTGCTTTTCCGATCACGTGACGATAAATCAATTGGCAATGGGTGGAGTAGCCCAAAATCATATAAGACACAAATTGTGTGGCAGATTTTTCTGTCTATCATGTGTCAATAAATCAATTGGCAATGTGAGGAGTAACCCAAGATCATATAAGGCACAAATTGTAATTGTACTTTTCCGATGTGGAACATTTTCCTCACATTTCAACACGCGTGTAGTTGTGTTTTTCCAATGTGAGACATTTTACTCACATCTCAACACGCCTCCTCACGTGAGACGTATAGTTGTGACTATCACATGACAATGCGAATGGGTACATATGACACTTGTGGTAGATAAACCTATCACGGGAGATAACCCCGCTCTGATACTATGTAGAAATCGAGGTTCCACCTCAAAACCAATTGACAATGAGAGAAGTAGTTCAAGAGCATATAAGGCACAAATTATATTTGTGTTTTTCTGATGTGAGAAATTTTCCTCACATTTCAACATGTCCCCTCATGTGTGGCAAATTTTTCAGCTTATCACGTGACGATATGAATGAGTACGTATGACACGTGTGACAGTTAAGCCTATCACGTGGAATAACCCCGCTCTAATACCATGCAAGAAATTGAGGTTCCACCCCAAAACCAATTGGTAATGAGGGAGTAGTACAATATCATATAAGGCGCAAATTGTCGTTGTACTATTCCGATATGAGAAATTTTCCTCACATCTCAACACGTCCCCTCCCGTATGACAGATTTAATCTTAACTTCTTACATGGTGAGTGGGTTACCTCACGTGATAGGCTTAACCGCCACACGTGACACTCGTACATTTTCAAATCGTCACGTGATAGGCTGAAAAATTCGCCACACGTGAGGAGGCTTGGTGGGATGTGATGAAAATATCTCATATCGGAAAAGTACTATTACAATTTGTGTTTTATATGATTTTGGGCTACTCCTCATATAGTCAATTAATTTTGAGGTGAAACCTCAACTTTTTACAATATACAATTTGCATTGGTATTGTATCACATTTGTAGCATGCTATCGATACTATTAAGTCTATTATTAAGAAAATTATCTCTTCCTGGTCATAAATGAAATGTCAAATACAACTACATTATTTTAGTAACGAGTTACATTTTGGTAAACAGGTTTAGTACAATAATCTACAACACTAATTCTTTGTGTTGTGCAAAGAGCAATTACTTGTTTCCAATCTTATCGTTCTAAATTTGATGTAAATATTTATAGTAATTAAGCTCGATAGTTTTATTAGGGTCGATAGTTTAAATAATATTCTTATTTTCTCTATTTTATAATAGAAAATCTTAAATTCAATTATCATAAAAAAGAAGTTGATATTTGTTATGCATAATTCTCATTTCAGTATACTTATATCGAAAAAAAAAATTGACATTGTAATCTAATATTTTCTTTAATAGAAACATTTCGTTACTGTATCAACTTAACTAGTTGATTCATAGATATAAATTTATAATTGAAGCCTTTGCATTATATGAAAGGCTCCCAACAAATAAAGAAAGCTTGACACTTGGCAGCCACAAAATCCAACAATATTAATTTTCCATTTATAATAATGTCTTACCTTTGAAAAGTTATATTTAATAGTGTCATTGTTAAGTCAAAAATGAAATAAATGCCAAATGAGACAAGACATACATCACGATTTTGCATTAGCGGTATCAAAAGTTTATCATAACAAAAATATGTGCCACAAACATTTACCATATCAGCGATATTGCGTACTAGAATTGTTGATGCAGAACTCGTCCGGTCTCGTAAAATTCATTCTCGATCCTGTGGAACCTAAATTCATCTGAAAATTGTGGAGCTGCCATGTGGCCCATAATTCCCAAAACGACCAAATTGCCCCTAGCAACAATGCTAATGACTTGAAAACACTCATACATTAAATAATCTATTTACCAGTTAAATATATTATTTAATTCGGTTAAAAGTCCCCGTAATATTAATATTCCCCCGGGAGTTAATTGTCATTATTCTTAGTAACGGACAATTAATATAAATATTAAAACACAATAATTATCATTATTATCATAATGAGTTATTATTATAATTATTAAATAATATATTTAATTAATAATATATTATTTATTAATTACAAATTCAACCGACCAATTAGAACGCTCTGAGGCTGCCAAGATTTTCCTATAAATAGCGGAACATATTTCATTTCCAAGGTACGTCGATTCTTCGCTTCGAAGTATATTATTTTCCTCTCTCAAAGCTAACTTAGGCATCAGAGTGTTCTTGGTCGAACAACCTCCCGGGTAAATCGATCGAGGCAACGATAGCTAATTATTTGCTGTTTGCGGGAATTGTGAGGACTTTTCACGGCGGGTTCGATTTTTGATTCAACAGATCCATATACACAAGAACAGAAATTAAACGGGATTAAGGTTGAATCCCAAGGAGGTGGTTCAACCATAAACGCTCTGATACTTAAGTCAGTTTTCTGAGAGAGAATAATCTGACAGAGTGTTTGTAGGAGTTTTTAATTACTTTCAGAAGTGAGATGAAGTCTTCTATTTATAGTGAAGTCTTGAGAGTCACCGGAGCGTCTGATTAGTTGAAGGAGAAAGTATTAAATAAGTGATTGTACCGAGTGTAATCATTTATTTATTAATGAATAAATAATTCGCTGAGAAATTATTTATTATCGGTATTGATCTGATTAATTAATATATTTAGCTAGTAAATATATTGAATTAATGCGGAGATCGTAACATGTCGATATCGATTTTACCAAGGGTAATATTGATATTATGAAAATGAAAATTGTTAACTACGTAACAGTTCCAGAATTTTTCGGTAATTTATAATTCTATTGGAATAATCCTAATAGTTACAGTAGGATGAAATATCATTCGAATCTCTTTTATCGTAAGTTTATATAAAATATCATTTATATATAAAATAAGAATAATATATTTGTCTGATTCTGACCCAATTCTGTGTGGCCCATAATCATATCATAATAGAATAATCATGATAGTTACAAAATTTATTAATAATATATATTTTCTGTAACATTGATTAAACTCTCTACTCCCTCTCCCTGTGAAAGTGTGAAGTTATTAATTAGCTATAAATATGTTTCTAAATATACGAAAAAAGTAAACTAAATAAAAATCACATAATTAATTCTATGATCTTTGGGAGTAAAATTTTCTTGTTCTTGCATAAAGGGTTAAAGCCAGAGCAGTCCCAATAACACAAAGACAACCCCAGATGATGAAAGTGGTCCTATAGCAAGCCATTCCCATGCACTTCCCACCTTCATGGTTTCCTTCTCGCCGGTAAAGAATTGCCGACAAGTACCCGAAAAGAAACGACCCTACCGATATGTTGGCCACCACCACATTGTGATTGACAGAGAAATTCTTGGTCCCAAAAAGCTCTGTGGTTATGGAAACCGCAATTGAAGTAATAGCCCCAGTGCAAACCCCTATTACGGCTGTACTCACAAAAAGAGACGAGCTTGTTGGGTTTAAAAGCAAGAACAAAACCCCAGCTATGGGTGCCACCAACGTCACTATTAATGCCGGCCTCGAAATCATATACTTGCTCCTTCAAAAGGAAAAGCAAAATCAACTTGGCATGCATAATATATTGACACGTTCTTTTACTAGCTAGAGACTCTGGCATTTTATACGAGACATACCTGGAGAAAAAATAGTCGAGAAGAGAAGGGATGAGGCGACCAAAGAAGCCGAATGAGGATGACAAAGACACCAACGATGAAGTCCTTGACGAGCCACGAGACTCAGCAATTTGCCCCAGATTATTCAAGTACACCAACCCAATTGTTGCACTGAAGAAGTACACGAACAAATATAACCAGAAATCGATCCTTGTCACCATCAACTTCACACCGATCTCTTCTCTAACTTGAACCGCATGAGCCTCCTTATTACCCCCCGACTCTTCTCTCTCTTTCACCGTCTCAAGTTCAAACTCTCGCACGCCGACATTATTGATGGCTTCCTCAATGGTGAAATCGCACACCCTTTTTTCTCTGTTTATTGCTCTCCATTTTGCTGTCACAAATTTTCCCCTTATTTTTTCAGCAATTGGGATCACCAGTGGGACCAATAAAAACAGGCAGGTGCCTATCACATTTTGCAACTGAGACAAACTGCCGGAAAACGACCCTAAGCTGTCCATCACGGAATAAATTCCAGTGGAGATTGTGATCAGAAACATTAAAGTGAACCCAACTTTCATGCTTCTCTGCCCTTCCACGACATCAATGTCTCGAACCAACGGCGCGACGAGTAGACACACGGCAAGTGGCAAAACAGAGTTGAGAAGCAAATAGGCCTTGGCTTTTCTCTGAGGGGAGGAGGAAAAGGCAGCCTCGACAACATCCGTGTAGATTTTGGCACTCAAGCCTTGATAACTCGTTGTGAGCCCCACAGCAATTTGTTGATGACGTGGAAAATTTTTAATGCTAACGGCGTAGCAAACGGTGTTGATCCAACAAATGCTGTTTCCGGCGAGGACGGTGAGGAGGAAGATTTGCCAATAGGCGGGAGATGGGATTTGGTTTGTGATGAAGAGGAACTGGACTCCGTAGCCAATGAGCCCGAGCACCGAGCCGATCATGAGGACTAGCCAAAGGGGGAGGCGGATTGCGGCAAGGCCGGAAAACCAACCCAAGAGCTTACCGGCGTCTGAGGCAAAGGCGAGATTGTTGAGTTGGAGTTGGGACATGGAGAGGACATTTTTGAGCTGCGATGAATAAGCTGGAAAGTTTGAGTTTGTGCCGTTTATGGATTGGAGCCATATGATGGCAACAAGGCTAAGCCATTGGAGAGCTGTTGATGTTGATGATGGTGAAGAGGAAGACGAAGGCATGTTGGGTTCTGATCAGGTGCTTGTGTTGATCTGAAGATGAAGATTGGTTTATATAGTGTTGGATTACCTATATGTTAGGCTGTGGAGATAGGAGGTAACTATGAGGAGGCTCACAAATGGTGGAAATTGAATTGAGATTAATGGTCCCACAAGAGCTTCTGTTTGCATGCCTTTGAGCAAATTTGGGCTAAAGTGACCTATAACTACAAGTCTACAAATTAAATACTAGTGTGAAATTACTTGTTCTAAATTTGGTTTTTACAGATTCTTAATCATATCATAAATAAATAAGAATATATATCCTGATAGTCAAGCACAAATTATTTATTTATTTATTACTGTTTCAAAATTTCAACTCATTACTAAATGGAAATAAATAAATAGGTTTTGGTGAAACAACATAAAACCGAAGGAAATTAGTTGGAGGTTGATTTACTTTTCCAGTGTATGTCTCGAAGTCATGTACAATAAAAGACTATAGAAGAAAGAAATTGAGTTGACAATTGAAATATTATATATCAGGCCTAGACATCTTTTTTTTTCTTTTTCCCATTTCTACATTATGGTGACTTATGAACTACAAAATTCTATGCATCTTGTGGAGTAGCTTTTGTTGAAATTTCAAGTGAGTATTTCAAAATACAACTACCCATTCAACTTTATAGGCCGTAAAAATGAGTGGTAAGACTAATTGATCAATACAGTATACGTATCTCTTGCACCAAAATTTGGTCTCTCATTGCCACCCGCCGATCTATAACGTATCCCTAATGATTCTTAAATTTTCGCCTTTTATTTATATTCTAAGTGCGCACTAAATTATTGTATATTATAATAATTTAAACTATAAGTGTTCAAAAAATTTATGAAGATAGAGTATTAAGGCAAGTCCAAATTACTTATACCTAATCAAGCTTCCAATCTACATTACTCTTCAATTTTGGCCCCTCCATAGTCCAAATTCTAGCTCTATCACTGCTCATGGACCAGTGAAGGGACAACCTAGGCTGGTGCCCAGGTGAAATTTATAGTACTTATATGTTATAGCTCTTCTTGTGACATGATGCTCGACGTCTTTGATCGGTTAGTTTGAGTGTTATTTATCTTTATTATAACCCAGAGCAATATATTTAGTCCACTCCATTTTGAATTTTTGAATCTATGTCTCCCTACTTCACTGACTTATAATAAATGTAATTTAATCTTTTGCTTTGCAAACAAAAAGAAATTATAACATTGAACTGTTGAAGTATTAAGGCAAGCCCAAATCAGTCTTAAATAATCAAGGTTTTCAATCTGTATTGCATTAATAATGTTTCTCAAATCATGGTGTTAGAATAATTAGATTTTTAAATTAATTTTCAAAAAATAAAAATTAGAATGGCGGATTATTAAGGCAATTCCAAATTGGTCTTAATTAATCAAGCTTCCAATAATTTATATTACTCTTAATTACGAGCTCTTCAATATCACAAATTCTAGCTCCTCTATATCACAAAATTCTAGCTCTTTCACTGCTAAATGATTAAGTACTTTAACTTTTTGAGTTTTCCAAAAAAATTATAGGATTGGAGTATCAAGCTATGCCCTAATTGCTCTTGACTAATCAAGGTTCCAATCTATGTGAAATTACTCCATAACTAATCAAGATATTGTAGGTTGGAGAACGGACTACAACGTCATAATTACGAGCAGAGAATATACTTGAAACTTACCATATATATGGTTTTATATATGGGTTTGACATATTCCATTCTATATATCCCCTTTTGTTGTAAGTTACGTAGAATAATTTAAAAAAGAAAAGAAAAAAGAAATTGAGTTGAGAGATGCAAACCCTCAAAAAGGTTTTTTTTGTTTCAAAAGCTCGCTTGTTTAAATACAACGTATTTTTTTTTCAAAGGCTAAAAAAGTTTTTTTTTTTTGTTTCAAAGACTTGCCTAAAAAATAGCTGCACACCATTAAAAATTTATTTGTTTCAAAGGCTCGCCCATTTAGGTATAACCTATTTTTTTTCAATCTAAAATCAAAATTTAATTATCTTCTCAATCATTTCTCAGTTCTTAAACTAAGAACACCAGACTATCTTTCATCCCGACTTGCATCCCAAGTTAGTTTTGAAGATCCCCCAACATATACCTTCATCCTAACTTGTTTCCCAACTAGTTTTGATGGCCACTCAACACCAACCTCATCCTGACTGCTACTCAGAGACATCCAAACACTCATTCTCGGCGTCTTGGCATCTCATGAATACTCTGCCAAGTAATAACATGATTCCAACTGATGTTTATTCAGTTTATGTGTCTAAAAGATATCGCCTACTTATGGCAAGATTGGGAACGAAATAATTTATTTTCAGCACTTCTAATTTACTTTTCGCATTTCAATATTAACGTTTTTACTCTTCAATATTTGTACTTTACTCTAATTACAATATAACCGGATTCCTTTAAGAAGAGACAAGTATTCGGGATCGATACACCAACTAGTATGTCATAGGTCGTGAAATCATCTTTGTGTTTTAGCCCAATGTTATCATCTTGACTTAAGAGCATATCTAATCGCTAAATTATTAAATAACAAACTGCGAAGTTGAATATTATGAAAATCAAACGGTTGGACTAAATTGAAAAAAAATATATATATTAAAATCCTTGGATACATTAGAAGCAGACATATAAAAAAAATAACGGAAACTATTTGCCCGCTTGCTCACAATCACTTGATTATAAGAAAAGTTATTGGGCCGCAAACGGAATCCATGTTCAATTGTTTAGTAGTAGTCTCTACTAATGACACGCCTATTTTAAATGCAGCATGCAATGACCTAATTGCTTATTGATTAGCTCATTTAGGGGAAATCCATGACTTGAAGGGCTTTCAGTCCATTACTTTCAAACTATCCAAACACTCCCCACAAATACGTCACTAAAAGTCTCACATGAAGTACCATCTCCATCACTTCGCAAACAAGGAGTTTATACGCGAAGGTCTGCCGAAGACGACCTCGGGTCCGTTGTGACGAAGACTTTTTAGGCAGAATAACCCTCCCTCTCCCGTTACCTCATCCCCAATCTGCTATTTTTCTTTCTTACTTTTCTTTGTATAATTACTTTTCATTGATACCTACAAAACCTTCTGCTAAAATTTCGTATCCCATAAGAACAATTTCTTTATTTTAAATTCATGAAACACCGAGGAGACGCAACAGTCCAATCTTCATTTTGGATTCATGCCCTTCTTTGTCAAAGCAAATTCCATCCAAGGAATAGAAGTCAACAATCCCTTGGAATACTTGATGGTATCGGTTTTTTTGTTTCATAAGATAATAAGTTTCCTCTTCGGTCTAGGTAACTCTTCGGTCTAGAAGTCAAACTCGATTTTTATATATTTTTTTAGTGAGAATGGCTACAATTTTCTAAATTTCGCGAACTATAATGCCGGAGTATTCAAGCACGTCCAAATAACTCTCAGCTGTTGACAAACTAAAAATGAACCAAAAACAAAATGAAGCTTCCAATCTTGATTCCTTTTAAATTTTGGCCCCTCCAGAAAACAAATTTTAGCTTTGCCAGTACTCATTGGGTAACTTGCATTTCTGACTTTTGGAAACAAAATATTAATTGTACGTAACGTTGAATTACCGAGCCAATTAAAGTCCACATTCTTAAATCTTAACTAATCAAGCTTCCAATCTATTTTAATCTTAAATTTTGGGCACGCTATATATTACAAATTAATTATAATTATATATAGCTCCATCCCTGCTCTATATTAAAGTAATCTTAAATTTCTATTACAAGTTAATGCATAAATCTAGATTATTTTAGATTTAATGTTCGATTCTCATTGAATATTTTCTTTTATGGTTAATTTTTGAAAGTGTAATGAAGTTAATTGGAAGAGTGGATGAGGCTTGGAACCGTGAATTCAGATAAATTAGTCATTCGTGATTAATCCTGATTAATCCCCTAATGATTTGTTGGCTCAAATCGAAAGATGATATTTTATTCATTAGAATAAATTAATTAGGCCTAATATATCTTTTTTCTACCGCCCAGATATGGAGTTTCATGGCATGATCATCAATCTTCTTATCCAAGAATGAACCCTTTTATTTTTAATAACATCAAACGAATTTTTTAACAATTTTTGATTTGCTATCTACGTATTAAAAGTGGGGATCCCCGAGATAGAGCCCTTTAAAAATGGACAACCCAAGTAGTAGCATCGATCCACCAGTTAGCACACACGGCTTATTTGAAAGCCCCTTTTATTTTTAATAACATCAAACCAATTTTTTTTACCAATTTATTATTTGCTATCCACATATTAAAAGTGGGGAACCCCATCCGGACAAAACCGGATGGGAAGGGTCCGGAGAGAATCCGCGTCCCTTTAAAAATGGATAACCTAAGTAATAGCATCCACCAGTTAGCACACACGGCTTATCTGAAAGCCATACAATGTACTTGGAAAGACCAAAGGGATGAAAATTAAAGGAGCTGGCGTAACGATATAGATCATCATATATCTATGTTCTTATTCATAACTCATAAGCACCATAACTCATTGATTTTTTGTTTCCACCTATCACACACATAATAAAAAGCCATAATTGTAAATAAGTTGTAGGGAAATCGACCTTCATTTTTATTTTGTTCTTCCTATTTTATTGGTAAGTTGTTGTATCGTCACTACTTTAATATAAATAATTCTCACATTAATTTTGGTTTAATCTTAAAGGGAATCAAACTTACGACCTATAACAATATATAAATACATACCTTCTAACTATATAATTTTTTACAAATGATTGAAAAATTATACATGTATTGATTTCAATTTTTAATTATAGTTAGACCTATTTAGTCATATATACCGAGTCACTTAATTTTATTTTTTTAAAGGGGAATATGCTTGTCACTTTTTTATTAGGGAGATATACTTGTCACCTTTTTATATATTAGGGAAATATATTTGTCACCTTAACTAACTATGTATGTTTACCAATACATTTTTAACAAATTAAGTTCCTTAACCCCACCCTTTATCCAAAATTAAGGGGAATATCAAAAGTCAAGGAATTAAGCAATTATTAACTGGTTTGACAAAAAAAAACGGCACTTACCTAGTCAAAATTCTCACTAGTACTTAAGAAAGTCAAGTTCAAAGGAATAAAAAGGCACGACGGACGGAGATGAGCGTCATGAGTGGTAATGGAGAAAATAATGAAGACAAGATGACCGGCGAGGGAAATAATCAAAGCAATTTATAATGAGCCTCATCCCAATTTGTAACTTCATATGTATTTAATGTCTCATTCATAACTTCGTGGCTTGAGATGATAAAATTATCTCAGATATTTACGAATATTGAATCAAGTCAACAAAATTGGTGCAAATTTTTGTATGGGGAGTGAGTTTTGGGTGGAAAGTGAAACAAACGAGTATTTTTAGTACAAAGTGAGAATAAAATTTCAGTTTTAAGTTCATTTCGAGTAAAAAGTCTTATTTTATCGTATAATAAGCAATCTTAAATTTGATTATTATAAAAAATAAAGTTGATCGATAACCAATTATGCATAATCGAAACCAAACATTATCCTTCTTTAACATCATTTAAAAAAAAAAAAATCGAAACCAAACACTAGCTAGCTACTAACCATCTAATGGTCATTCAACCTATCCATTAAGTAATAAAATATTTCGGGTTAATTATCGTAAAAGATTAGTTTGTATATCCAATGTATATAATCCTTTTCCCTCTTGTAACTCTGAATAATAAAAAAAAATAAACTAACAGAAACTAAGCTTTAGTAATATATACCAATTTAGTGAGATATATATATCTATATATATTTCGTAATATATACTATTTTAGTAAAATTTCGTAATATATACAAATTTAGTGATATATTATACAATGAAGTTAGTTTCGGTTTCACTACTACTCTTACTCATATTATAACACAATGTGCGTGATAATACGATAGTCAGATCAAAGAATTTATCGTTATCATATTTTAATGAAGATTTCGTGTGCCTAGGTTTGCATATACCTATATATGTATATAGCAAACATGAGGTATGCTCATTAAATAAAGTGCTTTGATATTTTTGATCGATCTTCTTATTGTCTAGGTGTAGGGAGGTAGGACCTCATTTACATCTCGGGGCAGTGGTAGTTCCACGAGCTAACTACTGCTTCTAGCTAGCTACTGATCAATAGTCATTGACACATTACATGCACATGCATTATTGCATTTCCAGCTGATCATAATAACATGTAACACTTATTAGCCCACCGTTATCAACCTATAATTTTCAATTAAACGCAATTAATTAATTTGATAGAGATATATTATTATTTCAAGCTAGCTAGATCGACTTAATTAGAACGCGTTAGACATATTATTATTTCAACGTGCACTAATAAACCTGGCTAAAAAAAAAATTGATTTTAATGTTGTAGGTGTTTTTTAGAAATTCGAAGCTCGATCGATATCCACCTTACAACTATACATATATGGTTATCACTGCAAAATTCAACCTATGGTTGCATGCATGTATATCTTAAGCTAGCTAGCCGACTAGCCAGCACAACAAAGACACAATCACCTGAAAGGATCCTCAGTCCCATCAACAAAGACCGGCGGGCCGGGCCCGATGATGAACAAAGCTCGACCTACAATTAAATTTGAGGCTGTCGATACATAGAGATTACAGGCAGCTTATCAAAAGTGTATATATATACATTAGAGTATTGGCAACATATAAAAAAAAAATTGTCGATCTATATCGGCAACTTTTTAAAACAATGTCACTTCATATTAAAAAAATACAGACAACTTAAAAACAAAGACAACTTTTTTAAAAAAATGACGATGCATATAACAAAATGCAAACAACATATGAAAAAAGGTGTTGATACATATCAACAATATACACAAAATTTATAAATACAAAAGTATCGATATATCAATAGGGACATAAGACTTATAAAAAAAATATCGAAGTATATTGGCATGCTCGACACTCTTTTGATAAATTATCAATACTTTACCGATGTATCTTGACACTTTATCATTAGGTTGTCTATACTTTATCAATTTATATTGACACTATTGTAAGTTGCTTATACTTATTTGTTAATTATCTCTCGGTACACATTTGACAAGTTGTTCATATTTTGTCGATATCTCTCCATATTATTTCGATATGCTGTCCCTACTTTTTGATATATCTCAACATTTTTTTTTATATGTTCTCTGCATTTGTCGATATATCTCCATACTCTTTCGATATGCTATAAAATTGCATATACTTGTCGCTATATCACCACATGCACTTTGTGGATAAGTCATCCATACATTGCAGATATATCTCAACACTCTTTAAAAAAATTGTCTATACTAGGTCCAAATATCTCGACAATTTGAAAGTATAATTATTTGTAATTTGTGTACATATTTCGAAAATTGTCTATTTTATGTCAATATATTTCTACACTTTATTACTAAGTTATCTATATTTTATTAATATATCTTGACACTTTTTCAATAATTTATTTATACTTTATTTATACTATAATCACGTAAAATTACACTATCAAGATAACTTATTATACGTGAACGTGAGTAAATCTACAAACCCAACGTTAACCACAGATTCAAAGAGAGAATGTATGTTACAAAATAAAGTTGGTTTTATAATTTTAAGGTTAATCATTACATCGTGAAGGTATAATTATAGAATGAAGGTAAGCTATTAATCTACTACGTACGCTTGGACGTAATTGAATTAAATGTTCATAGTTGGTCATTTAGTGGTAAACCTTCAAATAGCCGGATCCACCTTGCTTAATTAGCATAATGCCATTTAGTGGGCCGGGCCTACATCTACCCGACTCATTGACCGGTAAGCCACTGCAGGACGCAGACCGGCCCGCCCATTTCTTGATACTTAATTGGTGAATTACAAATTTCACACCCAGCGAAAGCATTTACAGAATCCATCTCAGTACGCTCCTCGTCTTTCCAGTCCTTCGTCGTCTTGATTCCACTCGAAACCCTAATTCTAAACGTAGCTCGAGATGGCGGTGGTCGGCGAAAGCTCATCGCCTTCGTTTAATCCCCCCGAAGACAAGCCTGTAATCGTTAGGGTTAAGCGCAAGGCCTTACAGTCTCCACTAGATGCTTTCTGTGAGTAGGGCTTTGTTTGCAGTTTTATATTTCCATTTAATTATCGATAAAATGTAGGAAAATAGAAAATAAATTGTTTGAACTTGTGAATAGAAAGAAAAACATGAAATTTTGGACTAACTTTGGAACATTGTGCAATGCAGGGCTGGAAATCAACGAGAGACCACAGAAGCGTCCGTTGCTGGATTTCAATAACCTTTCTATTTCTGATTCACCTGGAAATGGTAATAAGTGTTTCTCATTTTCTCTAGCATTGTCCTTTTTCCTTGTATAAATATCTATCGGTGTGTAATAAAAATTGCTAAGTTTACTGATGATGGGATGAACACAAATTGCTGTTATGTTTAGACTATGGTACTAATGTGTTTGCATTGATAGTTTACCAGCTTTTCGGAGAATAAAGTATAGAGTTGTACTGTTCCTTACATTTGTAATAAAAAATACTGCATTTTCTTCTTTTCGAATTTATTGTTTTCTCCATTGAGTTAGTGTAGCGATTTGTAGTTTTGCAGATTTCATTAGTATATGGAAAGTCTTAGAACCCTGAAAATGAGAGTGCTGATTTCTTGTATTTTAATGTAGCAGAAGAGTTAAAGAGCAAGAAGGTTTTGGTACGGCATGTAGAGACAGTAAGCGGCTTTGACACGAGTGTTGATGTTGTTAAATCGGTTGTGGTAAGTAGAAGCCCCTGCTATTGTTTTGTAAAATACATATTCTAGATGTGTAAACTGTTGTACACAAGCATGTGTTCAGTAAGAAGTTTTTCATTCTCGGTGCAAGATGCTGTTTGTGATTCTCATGTCTTCTACCACTCAGAGTTTGGGAAAATGTCTTGTTGTTTCTTTTAGGACCCTAGTTTGTTCGATGCATGTGATGCTAAGATAAAGAGTGAAGAACGCAAAAAAACTTTCAAAAAGGAGAATGTAAGCTCGCTGTCTCCTCCTCATGGTTTTACACACTTCACTACAACTTCGCGCCTATTTAGTGTTTTTATTACATGAACTTACACTTCCATTCCCATTTGAACAGACAAAACAAGATCAGATTTTGTCTAAATCCAGACAGACACAGGAGGTACGTGACATAGTATAAGTTAGTGTTACTTCTCAACCCACGAAGTAAACAATGTGTTATATCTTGTGCATTTGCTTCTAATAGTATGTGATTTGTTCTTTCATCTCGTAAAAGATAACGATTCATTAAATTTTATGCTCTGAGTTTAATTTCTTCGGGTATCCAATGTGTTCTCTTTGTTAGTTTTATATTTTTCTTGTGATAATGATCACATAGCTAATGATGAGTTGCAGCTCTAAATTTTGGGCTACTTTTTACGAGTTTTTTTTTATTAATTAATCTCCTTACAATCATGGATTACTTTTTTATATATTATATTTCTAAACCATTATACTAGATAAGTTTAAATCCCTCCCTTTTAAGTTATAGGCATTGCATATCTTTCTGCTATGTTAGATTACCCAACTTTCTGATTGATATTCTGATGCATTTGTGCTAATTATTGAGAACAAGAACAAGGAACCACATGCCACTTATTGATTACTATTTAAGTGTAAGCAAAAATTTTTTGTGATAGATCACTCAATGCCTCATTGGTGAACATAAGAGATGATCCCAAAACAAGTTTCTCAGAGTAGGCAAGTGTTTCCTTTTGTTAGGTTTTGTTGCTATTTAAAGCAGACTGCTTTATGCTTGTTGATAATATAGAAATGGTCTACCATTATAACCGAGTGCTCTCACACATGCTTAATGAATTTTTTCCGTAAATTCTTCTTGGGTACTATCTCATTTGCTGATCTCCCTGTTAGGCTTTGGCAAAAAATGCACGTTTTGAACAAATATGGAGGAGCAGAAAGGGAAACAAAGAAACATCGCATGATAAATTACATGAAATTTGCCACTTCTATGATGTTATTCGTGTTGATGTTGAGGAAACATCTAAGGAGTAAGTTCTTTCATTGTGAGTTTCTCTTGTGCTTCTTTATTTTCTATAGTATAGTTGAAAATGATATTCTTTCTGATTTTATGCAGTGAGATATCGTTGGAGGACCAGAGGATGCTAAATAGTTACTTGCCTCTACTGAGAGAGTTCATCCCAAGTGCTGCTTTGGACATTGAATCAGACTTACGTGCTAATAGTTCCAAACAAGGTTGTTTTCACCTGAACATATTATAAGTGTTATTAGTTGGTCTTACTAAAAAGATGGTGATATTAGATATTTTCTTTGGTCCCACACTTACGGTGTTACTTGTGGAGATGTATGTTAATTTCAGCCTTTCCCTTAATACTTGTGGCGACTCCATTTGACGGGTTTATGTGTTTCATAGAATCTGGAGATGAGTATGTATATGACTTGTATGCTGTGAAGGAAGATGAGATGGAGATAGCCACTGAAGATTCTTCAAACCCATTTCCCTTGTTAGTATATGTACTATATTGGTTAGGTTTCTACCTTATTTTCTTGCTAAAACCTGATTAATAATATCTCTGGTTCAGAGTACAAGTTGAAGATGAAGATTTCTACGATGGGCCTGATGAATCAGATTATGAGACCGATGATTCAAATGGTGATCATATATAATCTATTCATTTATCCTCTTTCTAACAGCTATCTGTACAAGTACAAGTTCTAACTGGTTTTGGTGGTTTTCAGCTGAAAACAACCCGCTAAATGATTATCCGGAAGAGATAAGTGAAGAGGAAGAGGAAGAGAAAGAGGAGGAAAGTGAAGCCTCAGATGATCAATCAAAAGATGATAAGAGTGACAAATCTTCAGAACCCAAGGTTTTAGAAGCCAATGGCTTTTCAGATGGTGATATGTATGATCATATTGATGATGCTGAGGACTTTGATTATGATTTCGATGAGAGTGATGAAGGTGAAGACCGGAAATGGTCTTATACGTGAACTTTGGCTTTTCACTTTTCAATATCTGCTTTCTGCTTGAAATTTAGTGATGAATTAGTGGTTAGATACGTGAATGTGAACTTGTACATTCTTGATACTTTAACTTCACTGATGAAATCTTTCTTTTGTCATGATTGCAATTCCATATTTCCACTGGTTTGTGGCGAATTTTCGTGCTTGTTATTTAAGAATCATAATTGGTGCTTGTGTTTACAAGAATTGAATTACGAAAGTTCTCTCTAGAAAGTGATGAGAAATACCTTTATAGCACCAAATTGCAGTAACCTCCAATGAGCTATACAAGTGATCTGAAATTAGGGGAAAGGAGTGAGTTGATTTTGTCATATTAATAAATGAAGAGAAATATCACTAAATTCTATATCGTCTTAAATTTCCAATAGTTCAAGTTGTCTAATTTTTATAAAACATAATTAAAATTGTCCGTCGTATTAATAAATAAAGAGAAATATCACTAAATTTAAAGTTGTTGCCCATTTAAGGCTTTTCTTGGGAAACAAGTCTTTTTGAAAGAAATTCAGAAAGGGAAAGACAAAATATTACTCCTTTATTTATGAGATAAAAGTAAAAAGTATTTATTTTCTGGCTGAGCATGTTTTCAAAGGAGAAAAAAACTAAGAAGAATTCTTGGTATTAAAAAAAAGAAAAGAAAAAAAGATTAAAGAGTCCTTGTTGTAGAAGCATAGGGCAAGCAAATCGTTTTGTGTCTCTGTTTTCTGGTTTTATTATCTCCACCTTTACCTCAGCTTCCTCATCGTCAACAAGGTATGCTTGATTTTCTGGGCTGGTCGTCTCGTCCTCTTTCTTACCTTCCGTTTTCTTTAACAAATCCTTTCAGTTTTATTATATCAACCGATTAATCTTTTTTAGTGCCCTTCTATAAGTAATATTTAAAAGAGATATATTACTAAACAAAGATCTTTCTTAATTTGCTTTTTATGATTGCGTTGTCTAAGGAGAAGTGTAGAACCCTAAACTGAAAACATGGGATATTAAATTTATTTGAAATTGAATCATGTTTTTTTTTTCTTCGGAACCAAAAGGAAAATGTCATTTTCACTATATTCTTCTGTTTTGGTCTCTATTTTATATCTATAGAATATTTATGATACTAATGGACTGTAATAATCCGTTTCTTGCAGAGAAAAATGGCAACAATTGCATCTGTGCCTTGCACATTACATGAGATGTTGGTGAAGATGGATCCATTGCGCAACAACTGTGTTGTTCATGTCTGTCAAAAAATCATTCGGCATTAATTTTTTTTTTTTTTACCATAGTATGTTTTAACACATTAACTTTTACTATTTTAATTTTCTAAAATTAAGGATCAGTATTTTCATTGTTATTGAAGGTCTATTATGATGTCCATTGTCAAACTGGAATTGGAAGGAACAAAGCGAGGATACTTGAGAGTTGATGACTTAGAAATCGACGAAAATTATGAAGCAAATATCCCGAAAATTACCGATCATGCTGTCATAAGTTATAAACAAGAATTTGTAATTCTAATGGAAGCAATATTTGGGAAAGACCATGAAAAACCCTAGAGTTATCAAACTTTTTCGCCATGATCCATTGTGAACGGGAATGGTAACAAATTAATTTCTCTGACTCTGTTTTTACCTTTTTCTTTTGTGTTTTTACTATTTTTACTATTTTAAATGTTTTTACTTGTTCGTTAAGGTATTGATTCGAGCAATATTTACCACCCGCTGATCCTATCTTCCATGGAGAGATTTGAGCAGTACATTGACGGAATGCTGCATCTCCAGCATATTCGATCTTCTACAAACCATAAGGTGAAAGTCTTGTTCATCACAAGATGGAATGAGATATTGAAGGAGCTGTTGGTGGATTACAAAGTTTTCAGGGTGTCTTGAGTAGAAAAGAATATGAGGATAGTGTGTGGGGAGCACTTGAATTTTCAAGGGATGCGTGCCTTGAGATTAATGATCTGGTATTACGTTACCTTTCAAATTATTCTTTAATTTATTTTATTGATGATAATATTCATTGGATGATTCATTTTGTTCTAAAATTATTACAGACATCCGAAGAAATCGAAGAAAAACTCAGTTCGTTCTTCCCAAAATTGTTGACACAATTGTATATGTACTTTCTTGATTGAAATGTATACTCATGTGGACTTGAGGTAGTATATAATTCTCTTCAATAATCACCGTAAAATAATATTTTAACGAGAAAAGTTATTCACTTTTTTCTGTTTATTGAATTCAATTTTTTATTGTATTAACAGAGAATAGATCCAAAAAAGAAGACGAAGAAATGACAACATCAACCGGAATAAAGAAGAATAAGAAGATATAGATTATATATAAAATATAAACTTATTCCGCATAATTTTTTAGTTTAATTTAGAAATTTTTTTTGGCACTATTTTAATGGCAATGAATGATATAGCAAAAGTTTTCAATTTTAATATAAATTCATAGTGGCTTTGAATATATGAAGGTTACCATGGTTTGGCTCTAATATATCTTAATCTACTTAAGCTTAGTCCCAAGATAACCTTATATATAAAATCAACCATGCAACTTTATCATATGCTAAGACGATCACCAATCTCATCCACCAAGGGCAAAGTTGTCAAGCACTAGTTTCATTTCATCAATTCCGAAAAAACAATGTGTTTAAAATCACAGAGTTTCTTCTCTCAGCATTTGCGCGAGCTTGTGGAAAAGTTGCTGCAATTACAGAAGGCAAGCAGTTTCATTGCTTGGCGATTAAACATGGGTTCAATAGAGACTTGATTCTCAGGACGTCCCTTCTTGACATGTACTCTAAATGTAGCAAGATCAAAGATGCCCGCCTTGTGTTTGTTGAAATGTCCGAGAGAGATATCATTGCAACTAATAGCATGATTTCTGGGTTGTGTTGGTCTCACTCAACACTGGAAGCAATTGAGTTGTTCAATAGCATGTCGAAGAGAGACGTTGGGTCTTGGAATGCGTTGATTTCTGGACTTGGGCGTAATTCTGAAGGAAGGACTGGGTTGTTTTCCTTTGAGAAAATGAGAATGGAGGGAACTGGCGTTGATGTTATGACCATTGTTAGTGTTCTTTCAATTTGTTCTGATCTGGCAGCGTTGCGTAACGGTAAACAGTTTCATGGTTTGGCGATGAAGTAAGGATTTGAGTTGTATTTACCAGTTGGGAACGCTGTTATTGACATGTATGCTAAATGTGGGCGCATGGAAGATGCCTGCTCATGTTTCAAAAACATGCCTTTAAAGAATGTAGTTTCGTGGACTGCTTTGATTTCTGGTCACGGAAAACAAGGCAAGGGCTTGGAAGCTCTGAAGGCCTTTGACACAATGGAAATGGAAGGTGTTGTTCCAAACAAAATTACATTTTTGGTTGCCTTGTATGCCTGTCTGGATTAGTACAAGAAGGATGGAGGATTTTCAATACCATGTTGCATAGGTACTCAACCACACCCATGATGGAGCATTATACGTGCATGGTGGACCTTCTAGCAGGATCGGGGTGTTTCAATGAGGCCTATAATTTCATAGAAAGGATGCCTGTGAAACCTGATGCAAGGCTTCTCACTGCGTTTTTAAGCTCATGTTGCTCCCACAAGAAGTTGGAGCTAGCAAGAAGTGTTGGGCAGAAGTTACTTGAATCAGAACCTGAAGAAGCAGGAGCCTATATGTTGCTATCCAACTTCTATGGGCTTGTTGGGAACTTGCAAGGTGTGGCAAAAGTGAGAAGATTGATGCTCAATAGAGGAATAAGGAAAGAGAAGGCAAGCACTTGGATTGAGATTAACAAAACAGTTCACAGGTTTCAATCAGGAGACAGATCTCATCACCTAAGCAAAGAGATCTACAACTACTTACACCATCTTGTCAAAAAGTTCAAAGCTAATGGGTATGTGCCAAACACAAGCATGGTCATGCAAAATGTGGATGAACAAAGAAAGGAGGAGCTAGTTCTTGGTCACAGTGAGAAATTGGCAATTGGACTTGGCCTAATTAGTACACCTCCAGGAACGCGTATTGTTATAGTTAAGAATCTGAGAGTGTGTGTAGATTGTCATGTGGTAACCGGGTTGATTTCCAAGATTGAAGGAAGGGAGATTGTTGCAAGGGATTCGAACCGATTTCATCATTTCAAAGATGGATTATGCTCTTGTGAAAATCATTGGTGAGAGTGGTCAATTTAGAGGTTCACTTTCTCACATCTGTGCCTCCCCATGTTCATGATCATTGTGAACCATCTGTGAAATAGAAATAAAAATGCTTCCATGTTGGCTTGTTGCCGAAATCTCAAACTTGACAAGGTAACCAAGGCAATAGCAAGACAAGGTCCTAGGTTTTTGGTTTTTGACCAAAAAAGAAAAAACAAAACGCAAGGTCCTAGGTTGGGCTTTTGAACGAGCCGGGAGATATTCACAGCCTAAAGCTAAGATTTTTCTTTTTTTTGAATCAAGAGTAGTCCGGAGGCCCAAAACTGCCCTTGAGCCTCTAAATCAGGGCCCAGCTCAGCCGAACCGTGTGGCTCCAGCATTCATTTCCAAGTCACCAGCTTTCTCTATTTGTCTTTGATAAAGTTCAAAGCCGGCTGAAGAACCAGGTACTTCTTTCTTCCACCTCTTAGATAAACAGCCAAACTGTTTTTACACCAAATCTATCAATTTCAATTCCAGAAAAAACAGTTGTTCTCGAACCAACTATCTCTGTTTGCTCTTCTAGTGAGATTTTTGCTTTTGTAATTGGTCTCAAATGACGGACTTCCTTCCAACCACCGTTCACCCCACGAATGCACAAATCAATCCCTGTCGATCTTTTTGTGTCTAAGAAACATCCTGGACTGCCACGTGGCGACTTGGGTTTCCTCAATTCGTCTGGTGACACCATTTACAGCGTCACCCATCAATCTTTGAAGTCTTCTTCTAACAAGCGTGTGTTGCTTGATGCCGCCGGAAATCCTCTGTTTGTTTTGTGCCGAAAGGATGTGAGTCTCCTCTCTGGTCCCTGTTTGTTTCCCTAGACAATTTTCCTGGAAAACTCTCTTCGTACCTATCTTTTAGGCACTATTTTTTTTTTTGGGAGGTGTAGAATGGAAGTTGGGAAGGTTTCAAGGGTGGTGATGCTGAGGACAAGGAATTGATGTTCAGAGTGAAGAGGAGGAAAAATAAAATCACCCGAATCGCGTTAGAGGTATATCTTTCTGGTGATAATTCAGAAGATGCAACCTGTGCTTTCAAAATGAAAGGCTTCCCTTTCCAAAAATCTTGCACCATCTATAAAGGCAATGACATTGTCGCTCAGGTATAAAAATCACTCCTTTATGTTCTGTAAACACCTTTACTTTATGTTCGGTTTTCGGACCATAACTTGAAATAGGCTAGACCTTTTGGCCAGGGAATCAGGAAAGGAAATGTTTTGTTTGATAAAATTGATCCAAATGAAGGAATATATAAGTTTATTGCATATAATAATTGGGTTAGAGGAAGTTATGTTCCAAACTAGGTACACCTTTTTGGATTTTTCCTAAAAATAAGTCTTTGATGAATGTTGCATGAAAGTCTATCAGCAAACTAATTGTTTTCTGAAAGAGTGCTTTTGTCGATGTCTGTATCAGAATGGATTGTACATGGTTATTTATATAGAACTCAAATTGGTGATTGCATTTTGAACCCAGTTCATATATCATTTCTATGGTTTATTGGGTTCCATATATCATTTCTATGGTTTATTGTCTGGGAACTTGACATTTTTCTTTCGAGTATAAATTGGGCCCTTAGCGTAGTTAGTGTAATCAGCTTCAAGTTAAGAAATTGTCAGCTTGGTTAATGTGGTGATCTGAATAAATGTCAAATCTCAGCAACAATTTGTGCGTCTGTTTTTAAAGATTTAACCAAGCTATTTGTTGCTTCATTATATTAGACAAGTGGCGAGCTTGTTCCTTCATGTGGTAAAATGATCATGAAATGTCTTGCGTAATCTGACTAGCGAATAAGCATGCACATCCATACATGCTTGTTCCTTCATTATATTAGACGGGTGTTGTGGTAAAATGTTCATGAAATGTCTTGCGTAATCTGAGTAGCAAATAAGCATGCACATCCATACATTCTTGAAATCATTGTTTTTCAAACTTTGCAATGTCGCAAATTCCCAGTGCCGTAGTATACTACTTAGACGTTTCACTCATCAACCCTTTTGTTATTGGAAATTTGTGTAAGGTTCTGTTTCTTGGTTATGGGATCTATTCTTATCTTTTGTGATGTCTTGTTGCAGACTAGTCTCATGTACAAATTGCACCAGCTTTTTTCAAAGAGAGGCATGTTTCGGTTGACTATATTTCCTGTATCTGTCGACCATGCTTTGGTTGTCGCCTTGATTGTAGTATTTCTTGATTGATTGAGGATTATAGGAGAACTAGTATTCAAAAGATCTTCAAAACCCCCAACACAAAGCAATGCCACAACTTAGCAAGGGCAGATTGAACAAGTTTCCACCATAAACAGGCGGGTCAGTATGTGATGTGCTCTGTAACAATTTTTTTCCTTTCATGAATTAGATTATATTTAATTGATGGCGATTTTGCACTGCACAATGTACTTCATCATTACTTTCTGAAGATCTATGATCATGTAGTGTAGGTTTTTGCTTTGGGTTGGAACTGACTCGGTTTTTTTCAATTTATCTCCACTAGACTGTAGTACTTGTGTTCGTGGATTGTTGAAGATCTAATCGACGTGCAGATTATCTTTACAAACTGCTACAGTTTGATACAAGTGTCTTGGGGAATATTGTCCCCATTGCAGACCAACAAATGTGTTAAAAGAATTAATCTGTGCTGATTTGATACAAATTTGTACTTGGTAATATTTTCTTCTAATCTCTTCTCCATTTATGCATGTTTGTTTTCAATTATTGTTGAATGAAGAGGAGGAGCTCTATAATATGCTGGCACGGTTGCAGTGAAGAACATTTGTCTAACTCCTTCAGCTTTAATAATTGGGAATATGATTCCTGATGCACTCTGCATATTAGCAAACACCAACAAACAGATTAGACGTTTACTTTGTAATTTGACAAGCTTGTTCATGAGTAGTGAACCAGACTTACCAAGATCAATCTAGCTCCCATCCACATGCGTTTTGGTGTCTGGAATGGGATCATCAGGCGGCCTAGTCCATAAACAGCCACGGCGAAGAAATGGAGAAACAGACTCGTGGGGTTAGGGTTAAGACCAGAGAGTAGTGATATTGGTCCATTTGAACAGATTCCTCCAAGGCTTAAATAGTCAAAGCATGCTTCATGCATTTCCTGTCTTGCTGGGTCAGGTGATGCACAAAACACCTTGTAAAGGGCACCCGCCAATGTGTTTATGGTAGATGACACAGGCTGATTTCCATGATCCAATTGCACAAAAAAGGAATTAGTGACAAAAATCATAATCTAACTACTGTAACCAAAACCAATAAGAAATATTACGTCAAACTTCTCCAATAGGAAGGTAGAATAAGATTTAGGAAAAAAAAAAAGAACTTTTAAAGAAGGATTTTGGGTAAGGGGATGGATTGAAAGAATATTAAAATAACATGATGGAGAACTCAAATCTGAACAAAGCTCAAATCAAACAGTCACCACAAAAGGGACTCTTATTACTAATCCAAAAGAATAAGAGGAAAAATTGTTGAGGGGAGGAGAGAAAGCGGAAGATGATACCTCTTCGTACAACATCTTCGATTTATCAAAGTTTCTTTGTATAAATGTTATAATCAAAATCATTGAATTTCTAAATCATCATGTTAAGATAATGTCCGTACATAATTAGCAAGATTGAAGATATATCAAATAAATCAAAGGTTTTAATAAAAATTAAGATCCTCAGCGATCCGTCTATTTAATTGACATATATGAATGATTAAACTATCCCAGTCTTATTGATTTTTTTTTATAAAAATGATATTGAAATGATAATTTAGATGTTTATTATGAAATATATAAAGAAAATCGATAAATAAAAAAGGTAATAAAATTCCTATAATGAGATTTCAAATATCATCCTTAAATTTTGTATAAAAAGATAATAAAAAATTATTTATATCAGGAACGATTTTACTCTTGATTAAGGTTTGACTCGAACCCTCTTACTACCTAGCTAGTAGAAATATTTAGATCAATATATTCTTAACAACGTATAAAAATTTGAAGACTGTCGAGTTGGATCACACAAATCCTTGACTGACCCAACTATTACAATTATTAATGTTTTACTATTATTATCTAACTACTAAAAATCTCTTTTTATTTCTTTTACTTCCTGCACCAATCACGATGCAACGCATGATTGGTGACACATTCTTCTTCTGCTATATTGGACTTAAAGGCTGAAGCCCACTATGATTCCAAAGAGAAGAAACACAGAGCCCATATTAATTGGGCTAAGAATTCAACCAACTGGCCTAAGCCCAATTAATCTGAGAATTACAATTTTGCCCAATCTTTGGTGTGGCCAATTTCTCAGTGGCACACGGTTTCGATTTCTTCTCCAAAATCCTTGCAAAACCTTTGGAAATGTTGCGCAATCTTCTTCGACGGGTAACCGGGTCGGGTTGCCCAAGGCCCCACTCATGGAGGCTGACGGCGACGATGAGCTACTCGTCCAAGGACACCAAGTCCACGGTCAAGAAGGAGAAGAAGACCAAGAGCAAAAATGACCCCGCAGCCGGAGCCGACGAAGGCGTATCGGAGGTCGACGCAGCTCTTTTCGACGAGAAGGCTCGTGCTCGCCGGCTCCAAGCCGATGAAAACGACCCCTCCCTTGATATCGGGCCGCATGGTCGACCTCTCTTCACTTCCACTCCGACTCTATCTCAGCTGACGCGGAAGGACGCCTGCTCCTACTTCAAGCTCAAGTAAGACCTGAGCCCTGTTATATACCTAAGTTGGTGTATCTCTGTATGTGTGTGAATTTATTGGGGTGTGATTGTTTTGATTTGAAGGATGGAGGAGTTGAACGAAGTTTTGCCGGAGGGGTTGCCATTGGGGATGGTGAAGGAGTTTGAGGATGCAATGCAGAGTTCTGTGCTAGTTCGCCAGAGCTTTCTTGATCTCCGCGATAATTTTTTGAGGATTGTGGACCCGCCATTAGACTCATCAAGTGCTAAAGGTCTGTGCTTTTTGTACCGTTGATTTCCTTATCAGTTGATACTTTTCTTGTTGTTTGTTAGAGATTGTGCACTTGAAAATGATAGTTTTTGTTGGAGGTTATTATGATCTAACTCCATTTTGAAGACCCAGTTTTGATAAGTATGGATAAACAAGGGTTGAACTATAAAGTTAGAAAGTTTATTTTCTCGGTTTGGCATACATCCAAGGCCTCATTATACTTTTCTCGAGGTTCTCATATCCTTTACAGTAATATATAATCTAAATTTCTTGGTCATGTTTTGCATCATTGTTTGGTGGAATTTTGATGGATGCATACAGATGATGGATCACGTGCAAGATAGGCTTATCCATGTAGTCTTTTCAGGTATAAAAGTTAGAAAGCAGATTGTTTTGGACGGTCCTGTTAGCTGCGGAAAGAGTATTTCTCTGGCAATGTTAGTTCAATGGGCTCGTGAGGAAGGTTGGATTGTTTTTTATGTGCCAAAAGGCAGGGAGTGGACGCATGGAGGCTTTTTCTATAAAAACCCACAAACCGGTCTTTGGGACACACCCGTTCAGGCTCAAAATATTCTAAAGGTAAGATTGTGAAGCTTCCTTTTATCTATTAGCTTTAAGGTTCTTGTCAAGATTTTTTTTATCTGTTATTAACTTACTCAGCATCAGTAAACCTTGTTTTCATTGTATTCCAGGATTTCCTTAAGTATAATGAATCCCGTTTGAAGGAATTGATGTGCCAAGTATTTGATCCTATTCCACTGGGAGAGGGTGCTGGGGTTGGATGGATGAAAGATGGAATTGATTCCATGGAAATGCCTGAAGGTTCAACTCTATATGACCTGGTTGATACAGGAATCAAGCACACTCATGCAGCTGTTGGAGTGGTAGTACGTTTGAGGAAGGAATTGTCTCTTGTGAAAGATATCCCTGTACTTATTGCGATTGATCAGGTGTGCATGATATTCTATCAAGCTAAGTTTTCTGGATGGATTTCATTTATAGAGCTTCGTTAAAAACTGTCAATAGTTTGCTATATTTTTTCTTTTCCTTGTCTGCAGTATAATAACTGGTTTACATTCAGTGAGTATGAAGAGCCAGTGACGGTCCGTTCTACTCAACCCATACATGCTAAAGAGCTTGCTACGGTATGTACCCTCTGTTTGGTTGATAATTATGTTAGTTTGTGCTAGAAATGTGTAATAAATCTTAATCTGCAGGGGACATCACAATGTCCTTTCATTTATGTTCTGCTGGCATCTTAAAAACTAGTATCATTCTCCTTGGGTGTTCTTATTTCATTATGCAATTAAGTTTGGTTTATGTGCTATATGTAGTATGACAGAGACTAATATGCCACATTTGAGAAAATTCTTGTAGGTGAAGGCTTTTAGGTCTATGCGGCATAATGATATGATGGTGGGCGCGTTTTGTCATTCAACAGCAGTAGGAAAGCTCCGTCAAGACTTGCCAGATGTGCCCACAGATGCTCGTGTCAACCTTGGTCGCTACACTTTAAATGAAGCAGCAGCTGTTTGTCATTACTACCTTAGGTATAGTCGAAAGTACTTGCCAAGCTTTGAATGAAACTATTGCATGACTTTATATTGGATTCGGGTGTATATTCTGATATCATTTGTCTTCATCTTGTGTCGTGCAAGTATCAGTGGAGAAATTAGTAAAAGATGATGTACGTTACTTAAAATTAGTGTATATCTTAGTCTTCAACTTAACACGATAACTTGTAATGTTTTACATGGTTTGGTGTCCTTCAAATCTAATTGAATGACATTAGGCCAGCCATCGCATATTGATAATGCTTAAGAGTCCTCAGGCTAGTCATGTCTTGTGCTTCCTGATGCTTTTCTCCCTGCGAATTTCCATACTCTGAGCCTTTCCTACTGTTTTCTATGGCAGACAGCGGCTTATACGCCGTGAAGCATTCACAGAGGAAAACTGGAAGAAAATTTATTACTTGTCTAATGGAAATGGAGCTGAAATGAGATGGCTAGTTCCTTTGATGCGGGCAGATGCTTAGCCTTAGCCCCTTCGATTCGTAAAAATGATTGCTTCCTTTTGATGCGGTGACCAGTAGAAGATTAATTTCGTATCACGATTTTTACAGAACAAATTGGAAGAGATGTTTTCAGCCTCAAATCCCCTTGATTTTTGATCTCATGTATTCTTTAGTATGTTATTGTTATCGCCTTTCTCATGATCCTATCAAAATATCGTGTTTTTGATCGTTGAAGTTGTAGTGGAATCATCCTTTTTCCTTAGCCAACAAGATAAACGTCTGAAGGACGTTCTATCATGTGTAGATCAGTTCACATTTTGTAGCTGGATGCTGAAAGCTATACTATTTATATCAGACATGGTTATTGTTCGGATTGATACGAATATCCTAATCCATATTGTTAAAATTTTAATGATTTCATACGACTTGAATTTTAGAAAAATAGAATTGAAATCATTTTAATCTAAATTGTTAAATAAAAGTTCAGTTTGTGGCATTATGAGATTAAATGAACTCTAGCGTTTAAATGATGAATATTGACGATTGAAAAATGAATTGTGACTTTTTACATTTTAAGTGTGGTTTTACTAAAGTAAGGTTGATGCAAGTTATGCAAATAAGTTGGGAGTTTTGAAGTCCCAATTTTTTTCTTTTCCCCAAAATTTTGAAGTTTAGATTTTGAAATTATGAGATTTATATAAACTATAACATTTGACATTGTGAATTTTTTCCATTTAGTTTAAGTCTTCTGAAATGAGGTTAATATGAACTTTCACAATATGAGATTAGAGTTTATAAGTTCAGTTTTTTTTTCAAAATTTTTAGTTTGGATTTTTTAATTATCAAGTTCCTATAAATTGTAGTGTTAGATATTATGGATTGGATAAAAAAATTCAATTTTTTTCATTTTGAGTTTGGTTTTCCTATTATAAAATTGATGCGAATTCTCATAATATGAGATTAGAGTTTTGAAGTTACAATTTTATTTTTAAAAAAATTTGAGGTTTGAGTTTGAAATTATAAAGTTGTCATTTTTTATTTTCTACCTTTTTAGTTTTGCTTTTCAACGGTTAGGTTAATGTAAACTCTCATAATGTTAGATTGGAGCTTTAAAGTTCAATTTTTTTTTTATTTCTAAATTTTGAGTTTGAATTTTTGAATTATATAGTTCATATTAATTCTAGCGTTTGATATTACTGATTGTAGTAAATTTTGAATTTTTTCCAATTTGAGTTTTCTTTTTCTATGGCAAGGTTGATGTGAACCCATATAATATAAAATTAGGGTTTCAAAGTTCAATTTTATTTTTTTTCAAAATTTTGAATTTTAGCTTTGGAATTAAAATGTTCATATATACTCTATCGTTTGATATTACAGATCAAAGAGAGATTTTGAATTTTTTCTCTTTTGAGTTTGTTTTTCTATGGTAAGGTTAATTTGAACTCTCGCAATATAAGATTGGAGTTTAGAAGTTCAATTTATTTTTTCAAAATTTTGAGATTTGAGTTTGGAATTATAAGATTCATATGAACTCGAAATACTCGAAATTTGATATTGCGAGTTGGAGAATTTATTTTGAATTCTCCTTTTGAATTCGATGTTTATATGGCAAGGCTGATGTGAATTTTTACAACATAATATAGGGTTTTGAAGTTCAATTTTTTACTACAAAATTTCGAAGTTTGATTTTGAAATTATAAAATTTATATGAATTTTAACATTTGATATTACTACTTACAGAAATAATTTTGTTTTCACCCTTTTGAGTTTAGTTTTTTCTATAGGAAAACTCTCACAATTTGAGATTGAGGTTTTGGAATTCAGTTTTTTTTTCCTTCAATATTTCGAGTTTAGATTTTGAAGTTATCTAGCATTTTCTATTACGAGCTAGAGAAATAATGTTTTAAATTTTACTCATTTTTAATTTGGATTTCATATTTTAAGTTTAATGTGACCTCTCATAATATGAAATTGAGGTTTCGAAGTTCAATTTTTTTTTTCCTTCAAAATTTTATGTTTTAAATTTGATGAATTGTAATGTTGTGTATAGTAAATTGGAACGGATTTTGAAACCGCAATCTCATACTTAGAGAAAAATAATTTTGCTTCAAAATTTCAATCATATTGTTATGGTTCACATAAACTTTACTAAAAAAGAACCTAACACAAGAAGGAAAAAATTCAATTTTTTAATATCAAACGCTATAGCTCATATGAACATTACTATTCCAAAATCAAAACTAGAAATTTTGGAAATAAAGTTGAACTTTCAAACTATAATCTCATATTATAAGAGTTTGCATCAGCCTTACCGTTAGAAAAAACAAGCCAAAGAAGAAAATCCAAATTTTTTTCTCCAATTCGTAATATGAAGAGGTAAAGGACATGTGAATTTTATAATTCTAAAATCCAAACCCATAGTTTTGAAGGAAAAAATTTGACTTCGGAACCCCAATCCTAAATGTGAGAGTTAGTATCAACCTTACTATAGAAAAATTAAACCAAAAATAGAGAAAATTTAAAATTCTTTCTCCAATATGTAATTTCAAATACTAGAGGTTGTATGAACATTATAATTCCAAAATCCAAATTCAAAATTTTGGAAAGAAATAAAAATGAATTTTGGAACTCCAATCTTATATTATAAGAGTTCACATGAACCTTACAATAGAAAAACCAAATAGGGGAAATTCAAATTTTTTTCCAGCTTATAAGATCAAAATATAGAGTTCATATGAATCTTATAACTCCAAATCCAAACTCAACGTTTTGAAAATAACAACAAAAAAACTTTAAAACCGAACCTTGGGAGAGTCCACATCAATTTTACAATAGAAAAACCCAAAGTCAAAATAAAGAAAATAGAAAATTCAAAATTCTTTTTTCTACCTCTAATATCAAATTTTAGAGTTCATATGAATCCTATAATTCCAAAACAAAATCTCGAAAATTTGAAAACAAAAAAGTTAAATTGAACTTTGAAACTCTAGTATCATATTATGGGAGCTCATATTAACCTTGCCATCTTAAAAGCAAACTCAAACTGGAAAAAATTCAAAAATTACTCCAATCGTAATATCAATAACAAAATAAGTTGTGAAAAATATTAACTACTAAACTAATATTTGTAAATAAACACCTTAATAGTTGAGTTTGGATTGAATAAACCAAACTAAATCATTACTAACAAAAGAGTTCAAAATTTTAAACCATATGACTTTTACAGTCAAATTCAAACCTAAGAGTCAGTAACGAGTTGAATCAAATCAGCTCCTATTTCAACGGATTTATACGTCCCCCAATTAATTGCAAGATTTTCATGTCTTGAAAACCTAAATGACAACTAATGAATCCCTCTCTGCAAGACATGCGCCATTAGAAAACCTCTTTTCTACTCAATATCTTAATAAGTTTTATTTCATTTATGAGGAAACATACTATACCCTAACTAATCAACCTTGTCAAAAACTGGGATCGAAGTTGGAGAAAATTGTACATAAATGGTGTTTTCAGTATGACATTGGAGAAAATTGTATGAGTGAAATTTCACCGCATGTCCCCTTGACAAAATATTCTGTATAGAGTATATTAAAGGTCAATTAGCTGTGTACTTGAACGCTATTTGATTTCTCTTAATATACAAAACCTTTGTTGACAGTTCGCTTAGACCAACTCAGCTTAAACAAAATCTAAAGCAACAGAGGACACCAAAGCTCCTTCATCTTGATATGGACCCTAATTACACGATCAAGATGTAGCATTCCAAAATTTATAACTTGGGATGGCAAGTATGGTAGCAATACCGGAAAAACTTTTGAGTATATTCAGATCAGCGGAGGTCAGAACGGTGACTGGCACAATGGGCAAGTAGATTTGTGAGAAGTTGAGAACCACTTGAAGAGGCATGCCGAATGAAATTTGTGCTTGCAGGTCCGGCACGCTAGGCGGGGAAGGCTGTGGTTTGAAGTATGGATGACACTGTAACAAATAGGGCACTCGTCCACGCCTTCAAATTCCTTGTCGAAGTTGTGCTTCCATGTTTTGATAGCCTCTGCTAGAGCTCCATTCTGCATCACAAAAGTAAACAGATTAATCCATTTCCTCCATCAGACCTCTTATTTCCACCTTCCCCTTCCCCTTCCCCTCTCCCTCACCAAATTTCATTATTGATCTACAATTACCTCCCTTGCAAACATACCTTCCCTTCAGTAGGGGATGACAAGAAACACACCAGATGCATTAAAAAAAGGAGCTGACCTGACAGTGGTACCCAAAAAAAGGTGTATGGAATGCAGAACGGTTTTTTGTAGTGGCTAATAACAATTCCCATAAAAACATCATCCAGTTGGGTTTGCTGCGGCTTTCATATAAATTTTCATGGACCAAATCAAATTTCATAATAGCATGAAAATGATTTCTAGGTCTTCAACCTTATGCCACTAGATGGGAAATGAAATTCTCTAATATTGGCAAGGTAAATTAGTTCAATTACCTGATTACGAACAAAGGATGCCATAGACATTAACCATTTCCTCTGCTTCACTTCACTAATGCCTAGGCTCCTCGTACAATCAACATCAACAGGCCGTAACGGGTAAGACGAAGGAAGACGGATAACTAGATCCATTCCAGTCTCGTCCTTTGTATAGGTAGCAACAACCTCATTAGCTGATTTGCTTACGCTAATGGAAAAATTCTCGTCAGCTATTTCATTTTTCTTAATCTGCATCAGAATTTAAATTCAGTTACAATTAATCAATTAGGAAGCTGCAAACATGGTTACGAAGCAGCACTATCCTAAAAACCCCACATTTAGCACACAAGAAGATAGCACAACAATATCATCTTTGTCAAGCTGTACACAGATGAGAAGCTATACAAAATTAACCTCCTCTATGAAGCTATACATACCAGGCTTAATTCGTTTGCGATCAGGGGTGGGCTGCACCAAGCTCTTGTGAAGGATTCAATTTCAGCTGATGTCGAACGGTCACGTAAATCACTGAACCAATGCCTTACATAAGCAGGAAGAATGCATAGCATCAAACCAAATATTGCTCCAGAATGCGAAGCCATTTTCACTGGTTCAACAGGCCACATAGATTGTACAGAAGACAATAAAGAACCAGTTGAGATGGCAGATGTTGCTGCAGCTGCAGCTTCTGTTATACCAGCAGGAAGCTCTACATCTTTCTTCTTTAGAAGATGTGCCATGCACAGTTCCAGAGGAATATGCTGAAAAAGGCAATCTAGTATCACTGGATTAGCAGAATCTTGTATATACTGGACCAATCTCTCCCTTTCAGGTGATGATGATGGTAGTGACCATAAGTGCGATAGCAACAAAGACCATGCAAGGAAGACATGAACCTAAAAATTTGAGAACAAAGAAATTAATATACCATAACAAAGAGAGCTAATATTAAGTAAATGAATGTATAATGATACAACATAAGCCATTGAGGAGATTTAGCTTCTATGTGAAAACACATTTACCCTTTTTTCTGCCACCAAATCCATTTCAAGAACCTTTATCGGTAACTTCTCAATCATGCAAGATATTTCCTTTTTTAATTGGACACTTGTTTCCGTCGACATATCAAGAAGGGATGAATCCTCTTCGGTGTTAGTGCCACTAGCCAAATAAGTTTCGTCTTCAACAATAGCTGAGTGTAAAACAGGTTCCGACGAAAGAATAGAATAAGCAGCAAACTGCAATAAGGGAACTGTTTTTGAAGAAAAAAGGATTGCATACAAAGAACTAATGGGTCCTTTGCTCAGCCCCCAAAATTCTACCGACTTCACTGCTCTATCTCTAGCATTTATCGACGAGTTGACAACACTTGAGGCCACCAACTCCCAAAAATGCAAATGGTCAACTCGGGACAACGAAATAAGAGATGCAGCCTCATCACAACAGGAGCTTGCAATGGCCTCTGCAATGCCAGTGCAGAAGAACAGTCGAAGTATACCCTCTAAAATTCGATCTTTGATGGGATCCCATCTTTCTGTTCTCAAGGGGTTTATGTTGTCTGCATCTTCAGCTTGTTGGAAACCAAAAGGTCCACAAGCCAAAGAAAACGATAGAAGGGCATTCTTAGCAATATCTATAGGAAAGGGATCTGAAATATAAACAATTTTCCCAAGCTTATCAAGGATATCATCCAAGTTATCGGAAGTAAAGGTACTAGTGACGGTGTCATTAACATTTTCAGCAACTTCCTCAAGCATTACAACAGCTGACTGAATCCAGCGCCTCAACTGAGATAACACAAACTCCCAGTCTTCTTCATTGAATTCCTTCCAACAATAACCAACTGAAACAACTATTAGCCTTGACAGCAACGTCTGCACAATTGGAAGCTGATTAATTACAGTTGATGTGCCAGGTCCTCTCTGCTTCCGAAATAATTCAAGTAAGAGTGATCTCTCTGCAGGACTGATATTTCTCTCTAGCTTCGCTGTTTGTATGTCCCCTAGTGTACTAAAAGGATAACAGGATATAACCAGCTGATACCAGTCTTCCATATCTACAAGAGGAAATCAAAATGAAGTATTAATACCGTTTACAGCATATCACACAGTAAATCAATAAAATGAACTACATGCACCACTCAATGCCCATCATTGCAAGTGAAAGACGACAGAGGCTTGTGCCACCACTTGAAGCTCTAAAGTGGGACATTCTCTATTAATGAAACTCAAATAATATCCATTCTTAAGCTTCTTTGTAATATATACATACATTCCTAAAACTGAAATGACAACTCCAAAAAAAGTCATTCTGCACTCCAAAGTAGTGAAAAAGTAAAGACAGGATGCAGTGCAGGATGACCTTTTATTGCCATGAGGAAAACTAATGTTTACCTTGTCCCATTTGCCATGTGATCAAAGGGGGAAATGATAAAGCTTTCATGAGCCAACCTTCAATAATTTCCTGCACTTGATTTTCCCTAGAAGAATTGGGTTGTGTATCTCTACTAGAGTCATGAGATCCAGTTCTTCTTTGACTTAATGGTCGTATAAGAACATTAACAATCAGAGGAAGAATCCCCAGACAGTTCGTATTTATTGCTTCACCAACATAAAGTTTATTCGCAAGCAATTCAAGCAGCAGCATAGCTTTTTCTGTTTCCCATATATTATCATCAAATAAATTCAGAAGAAAAGCTACAAGAGCTCTCAAGAATGGTTCTTCAATATCCTCCATTTCACTCATTGAAGCAGGCCACAAATACACAAAATTCTGTGCAACACATCCTCCATGAATAAGAGCTCCATCTAGTAAAATGTTGAAAATAAAATCTAACAAGCTCTCCTGAGAAGAGTAATTTCTGCTCTTTGCATACGCACTCAATGAAGGTAAGAATGAAGCAACAGCACTTCCTCCTGGCCATTGCCATGTGCATAATATTTCAGCAGCAAGCCAGGATCGAGTAAGCTCTTCGTCTGATATTTCCTGGGAGGAAGAGACACTACTCTTTACATGACCAGCAATAACTTTCTCAATACCAACCTCTGAGATGATCTTGACTATAAAGGAAACAAACTTGTGATGGCCAAGGTCCTGCACGTCATATATGTAATATATAAGTATCCACATCCCCAAACAAAATTTTCATAAGCAATGTAACAGTTAGAAAAAAAGAGGAAAAAAAGAGGAGAAAAAAAAGAACTTAGAGTACCAAGTTAGATTAAGTAGGTTGCCAATCTATTACATTGAAGAAACAAAGCACAAACTAGCATCAATGGAGTGCATATAGAGTTAACTACATTATGAAAGCTTAGCTTATGAATTATTAAATTTGACACAGTTCTCACTGAAGTATATTAGCATATCATCCTGCATGGGATTGATTGAGGAAGGGATTGATTGAGGAAGTGCAGAAAGCTCTACAGCAATCCTCAATCACTTCACTACGGAATATACAGATAGATTTGGGGGTAGAATTATATTTTCTCTGTTCTTCATACCTATTAGGAACCCAGAACTTGGGGAAATGAGTTGATAGTGTAACCAATAGAAGAACACAGTAGATATCCAGCGAACATAAACTTAACAAGTGATAAAAAATTAGTACATGTTTAACACGAAAGAACTTTGTGACCAGTAAATCACCAACACCGAGGCCATATGAGGAACGGCCAAGGTAATGAGTAGTGCAAATTTCAAGATTCCAATATCACCAAGGACTTTAAAGTGTAATGTGCTCTAAAGAAGACGTGCAACAGTTTGCAACATACAGAGATAAGCAACAGTTTGCAACATACAGAGATAAGCAACAGTTTGCATTAAATTTCTAGGACCAAAGAAAGAAAAAACAGGAGGATCAAGAATCAATGAAGAATATAATTCAATAATTCCCACTCACATGGATACCAGCAGAGAAGTTCTTTGCAACTAATCCCTCAGGGCAACTAATTGGTCTAACAATCCACAAAGGCCATCTATCACTCTTGCAAAGAAGTTGGTCTAACAGATTTTGTTCCTCATATTGATCTTGGCAGAGACAATCAAGAACTTCAAGCATCCACAAGCAACACAATGATGTGAATTTTTCTGAGTCTAGTTTATCTTCATTGAAGATGGCAGATCTCAAACACAGAATCAAACTACTCCCCAAGGCCTGTCGATTGTGTAAACTGAGGCTTTTCCAGAATTGATTACTTATCTTGCATCTAAAAGTATGAAAAAGTTCACCGAATCCCAGCCTGGCCTTCAGTATTTCCTTTGATTCATCATCAGGGGCTTCATCTCTTATTGTCAATAGTACCAGAAACTCCCAGTCAATTATAAAAATTGCAGATAAGATCTCTGAAACCAGCCCACTTTCTTCACCAAGTGTCTCCAAAGAAAATAAAGTTCCATCAAGTACCTCAAGAGCAAACTGAGCCATCTCAAACATGGTGACAGAATTTTCATGTTCTGGCCCAACATTGTTTGACCCAGCAGTCAATAGGTTGGGACTCAATAGACGACCTGCACTCCTAACCCAATTAAAGGAGGACGACAGAATAAAATAAAGTAACTTCTTCAAAACCTCCTCAAATATCAGGATCAATGCATTTCTAGACACAAAAGGTGTTTGATCGCTTTTTGTTGAACCACCGACAACAGTACTGCAGACAAGGCAAAAAGTTCAGACCACGAAAGCAACACAACATTCAAATTCATAATAAGATTGTGTTCTATTATAGGAATGAAAAACCTAAATAGGCTTCCCCTTTTTCACTCACTATATAGTTACTTTTAAATTGCATATATCGGTAACAGATATACATATAGAAATTGGGTTAAGTGAAGATATTTTCAGACGATGAGTTGCTTTCCTTTTAAATAGAAAATCAGTCCCAGGAAAGAAGAGATTAAAAACCCAGAGCTGGTCCCTTTATAAGAAAATCCATAAGAACAAATACTATACACATACCGCAGAAATTGAGAATTAGATGTTCCAGAAGGAAGGGAACAAGCAATAGAAACAGCAGCTGATTCTAGAAGCTCATGATGCCACTGGTATGGATTGCACTTAGATACTTCTCCTTCCTTCCTGTTTGTAATTTGATCTCTTAGTTTCCCTAAGAGCATAGCCAAAGTGGTTATGGGGTCAGAGTCTAAAGACGACGTTGCAGACTCAGAATGTTCCAGGTCAGTAGCATATCTGATAACAAAATCCCACTGCTCAGAGAAATATTTATCATCGAGCAACACAAGTAACAGATCAAGTCGAGCGCTTAAGGAGAAACTATTTCCACTCAAACACCAAGGAACAAAATTTTCCTTGAAAATTTTCATGAATTGATCTGCCTCAACTTCTGTATCCCCCTCATCAATAGAATGACTACAAGAAGGATTATGTTGGATAAGAAGCTCTCGGACTATCTTGTACGGTCCAAATAGAGAAACAGAAAC
Organism: Prinsepia uniflora; assembly: GCA_032719365.1. Classification (NCBI taxonomy): domain Eukaryota; kingdom Viridiplantae; phylum Streptophyta; class Magnoliopsida; order Rosales; family Rosaceae; genus Prinsepia; species Prinsepia uniflora. The sequence goes on from CM064873.1 coordinate 3,590,878, forward strand.
CGATAAAATCTTCACGCAACTTGGTGAATCCTGACGAGAGTGATAATCAAAAGTTATAGAACATAGTACACAAGCATTTGTATGTACACCAAGAAAATACAACTATTCTCAACCTAACAAAATTCAATTCAGTATTTATGATATCCATCTTTCTATCCATTACCATATTATATCTCACTTTGATTTTGATTTTTTTTTTTTTTTATTTATTCTTTATAACAACTAATTGAAACATTTCCAGAAAGACTGCATAGAATTGGAAAGGAGAGGAATAGAACTTATGGAAAGACACGAACGGTTAGGTTTTCTAAAACATGAAAGATGCACTTAACTATTCTACTGCTCAAATGTAAGGAAAAACAAGTCAACATACAGACACAGGTACTACCGTACTACTATGATGCCAGCCAATAAAGATGCAGGCAAGAGATGATAGATATTCTTAGCTACCCCACATGGACAACAATTTTAAGAAGTGCAAGCTATCCAGATATTACAATCTACAGAAGAACTTGAATTTAAAATAAATGTCTCAATCATCAGAAGTATTGTGCAATAGCTACTTACATGTGATCTCATCAATGGGAAGGACTTCGCCAACATTGGTCCAACCAGATAAACCAAAGGCCAACTTCCACCTTTCTGCATTGCATGTTCTCCAAGTAATGATATAAATTGAATAACTCGTTCTGCATGCTCACTTTCTGTTCCCAAGTTACAAGAATCGTGAAATAACGCCAGACAATTCTCCTGAAATTCTGCAGAGAAAGCTGTGAGCAAATCATGCCCAAGCAAATAAATGCCTGACAGAATCCCAACAATGCAGTTCCCCAACTCTCGCAAGTAGCTCACTGGGTACACAACATTCAATGTCACGGTCTTCTTGTTGAGAGTTACACCACTTTCACAGGAGTCTGCTATTAATTTCTCCTTATATTTTGAGATACTAGAGTAGAGGTAGTCTTGCCACAAAATCTTTACCAGAACATTTTTAATGAGTGCTACTTGAAAATGAGAGATTGAATCAGCTTTATCACAATACCTGGTAGCAAAAGAAAAACAATTCAAAAACCAAAAATACAATGAAACGTCAGAGTTAAAAATAATAGGAAGAAAAAGACAAGCTGAAAAATCCACTGGATCCAAAGCCAAACGAATTCATAGAACACCATGAGGGGAAAAAAAAAAAAAAACTACCTTGATGCATTATGGAATCCCCAAAGAAAGCAGTCTTTAAATGCCCCAAAGAATGTTAGTGTATCTGCATTCAAGGGATGGGATGGATCCCTTCCAGCCCACAGGTTCTGGAAAAATTCAAGCAAAAAAGTTTCTCCCACTACTACTTTAGATGGTATAGTGTCTAAGAATGGAAGCAAAGCCGGATAGGAAACCTGCTGAGATCCAAAGCAACCATTTCTAAGAAAATTCCAAAATCGATTTAGTACAATTTTCTGTACATTAATAGAAGCCCAACTGTCAGGAAATCTATTAGAAAATAGTAAAACTGCATCCCACATTGATGAATGACAAACAGGACTCTTCTCCTGAAATGCACCAAATATTGCAGCAGCAATTGTTTTCATATTTTCTTCACTGATTGCATGAGGAATGTTTCTAATGAAGCTACTTATTACAGAATATGTGGCCGAACGGATAGCAGCATTTGGAGATTTCAAGAAGTCTAAAAAATATTTATGGGTGGTGAACAACTTTTCAGCAAAAGAGATAGCAGTTTCCCTAGCTTTCAAAGCATGTTTTGGTTGCGCAGTCATGTTTTCAGAGCTTGTTCTTTCTTGTGGTAAGCAAACCAAGACATCCAGAAGTGTAGCCAGTGCCAAGATTGATGAAGATATCACCTGCAATCCAACAGGACAGGAGACATTAAACCTGAGAGCTTTTTCATTTTCTGCTCCAAGTTTTCTGAAAGGCATGTGCATGTTTTTAAGTGTATTACAACTATACACCAATTGTGATGAAGACAACATATTCTAAGAGCATACCTGCTGATGCATCTCTTCTAATTCATCCAAAGCATGTTTATCAGACATGTTTTGCGGTGTAAGCTTCAGATTTTCTTCCAAATAGGTAAAGACCTCTGCTGTGCATAAAATTAAAGCATCTCGTCTCTTTTCAGGAGCTGGAAAAGCTGCCTGTTGTCAACAAAAATTATGCAGTCAGGTAAAAAGCTATACTAAAGTTATAAATGAAACACAAAATCTCCAAAAGAGGTTTCAATACATAGGAAATCAACAAGAGGTTTTGAACCAGCAAGGAATAAACGTGAAGAAAAAATTAGAAAATTATGACTATTTTGAGAAAATACAGATGACCTTAGGGTAAAATACTAAAGGTTAAGAGAAGGTAGGACCGAGTGAAGCCCAAGTTTCAAACAGGATGGTTAGTAGGTAGCAAAGGAAAGGAGATCATGATTTCACCTTGGAGTATGGAATAGCACATTTCACCTTGGAGTATGGAATAGCACGTCCAACCGATAAAGATCCATTGCGGGTCTTATATATTCAGCAGGGTTGCATCCAATAAAATGGAATGTATCACTACCACAAGGCTTTCCATTCTATGGAATGGGGAAACTACGGAATCTTTCACACCTGGCAGGGATCTAAGTTCTAACTAACAGCTGAGTCTTCTCCGAACTGCAGGAGATAGTTGCCCATATATTTTATACACTCTGGGCCTTAAATTTCTGTTTTTTCATTGAGAAAGGGTAGAAATAAAAAATTTTGTAGACTACAACACCGATGATTATCATCATTTCAAGTAGAAATCTAATGGCTTTTATTGCTCTGAACTTTAGCATGTTGGAGAATTATCTGATACTAAAAAATGCAATTCACCAATAAATGATAATACTTGGAAAAGGAGAAGAAAAAAAACCTGTAATGATCGCTTTGCAGCTTGAGAAACTTCAGAAACTGGGTCGAACTGAGAAAACCACCATGGTCCCATCAGAGACTTCAGTTTTGGGGCCAAATCTCTCCTGAACAAACAACCAGTATTCTCTCAATGCATTCAAGAAAAATCAGGATAATCAAAATTTTAAACAACTAAATGAAAGTGCATAGTCGGCATAGGATGAGTGTACACATGCAACAACTAATGCATAAACATTAAACGATCTTCAAAACATAGGGATTTAAGAATGTAACAGGAGACTCTATGTGGGGGACAATTCGAGAATGCAAATAAAAGGGAAAGGGACATGGAAATGTAAAACCACGAAACTTGTCAGGATGTGGCAATGTGACAAAATTAAGATATATAAAACCAATCAAATAGCATGTGGGTTTTGAAAATATTGTACTGCTGATATCGAATAGGAGCTTATCCACAAAATGTTTACAATCAACTAATGCATAAGCAAAGCAATGCAGTAACTTTTCCAAGTTAAAACTGACTTAATTTGAAGCACAGCAAAGAATTCTCCTTTAAATTCATAGATTTCCAAAAAGCATGTTTACACAGAACCAAAAGGAAGAAGAATAAAAAATTGGAAAGCGAAAGAAAGAGTTCAAACCCAACAGCAGTGACAAGATTGTTCATTGTGTCATGAGTTGCTCGCCGAACTTCCCTATTGTAGTCCACCAAAAGCCTTTTGTATTCAAATGCCTAGATGAGAAAGAACTGTTTAAGCCTAAAATATGTGAAAAATAAAGTAAAATCTATAACAGAAGAATGTACTTTCCAGTGACTAATGTTGTTACCAATAGATGAAAAACTATACCCATTGTGGAATGATTGGTATAACGTCCTTTGAAGACTTCTCCTTGAGCAGCGCCGATAGAGAGGCCAAAGCTTTAAGCTATGGAGGAGCACAAGTAAAATGAATTCTTATTCACATAGATCATATATAAAGACAATGCCTTGAGGTTTTAAACACACGTGTGCACACAATGCTTACCTTGGTGGTGGGATCTTTCCTTGCAATCCTTTTCAAATGTAGAGCCAATTCACCATCTACGTCCTACATGACCCAAAAAAAAACAAATGAAATTGAAAATTCTCTACCTTGAAAACTTTTAACTTAATTATTTTCCGCAAAAGGTCCGAGCTTATTGTGAGAATTTCAAAATCCTAAAATAAATCTAGAAATAAAAAGAGGTTGTTTCAATTGAATCATACCACAGTTCCTGACTGTGGAAGTGGCTTATTAAAACAATGTAGTTAGCATAGGAGAAAACATACATGACCAGTGCTCTAGCAATTGATTAGATTTCCAATTTCGATGCTTACATTCTACTTCTTAATGCATTAGCCTTCCATAGTTAAACACATGCAGTAAATTGATAATTGCCACCAAAAAAGACCAATAACATGGCAACCGTACCAAATATGGCTTTGAATCTTCGCTGCTGGCGAGAGAAACCTCAAGGCGGGAACCACCGACATAACCACCGAAGCCCACCGTCGCAGTAGAACCCGACGGCACCAGCGACGCCGCCAGACTATCAAAGTTTCATGCAATAAAAATTGGATACATAAACAATATTGAGAAAAGAATTTAAATGTTTCAAAACATCGAGAGCTCAAATATTAAAAACTAATAAAGATAAAAGGTTTAAGAAAATCACCCGCTGCTTGAAGGGCGTGCCTTGCTCCTAGCTGCTTCTCCTTTCTGTTTCCCCATTACTGTTTACTTGTTGAATTAAAACGACACAGTGTGACGAGTACAACGATGGGGCTAGCTGCAAAGCGGGAGACAAAAGAGGCGGGGCATGAGGCTATGGAGCCGTTAATCGTTTAGGAGCGGCTTCGCGGCAGAAAAGCCGTTGTTTTGCTCGTAGGATCGTACCACACGCCGATGCTCCGGACTTGAGAGGGCTCTCGATTATCAGGTACGGAAAGGTGTAGGTAGAGTATGGTGGGGGCCTGAGAGGCTGCGCACCAATAAGACAATAGATATGCAGTGAAATTTCTTTTATGCACAACAATATTTTACTCTAACCGCTTCCCATCACATAGTCTTCCCTTCTTATCTACTATCACCGTCTCATGGAGAAAAAGAAAAAACAAAAAACCTAAACTGTGGTAAGCTACCGAAATTAGTAAACCCGTTCGGTGGTGAGCTGCCGCACGTTCATAAGCTTTTTGGTGCGACCACATGATATAAATCTCACTTTACATTAAAACTCGGTATAAAACTCGAAACTAAAATCAGAATGACTATCAACGAAATCTATCTCAATATCTCAATGTAAAGGAACATTCGTTCAAGCATATACTTCTTTTTCCTTCAGCTAGTTAGTAAATCGTGTTAATTTGATAAAAAAACAATTTAATTTGAACTTGAGTACAGTAGCAGGAGGAAACCATAGACGAAATAATTAGCACAAATGTTGGTGTGGTTTATTCTTGTTATAAGTGACAATCTCTTACGGGCTATACTTCGTATGTTTAAGTACTTGCAAATACTCAACAAAACAAAACAAAGACGGTGTCTGTTTTTCGGTTTTTCTTCCCGATCTATGTAGCTTCATGAGAGCTGCCAACATGCAGTTGCCAACCATTTGGATCTGTTTCCTCCTGAAAACAACACATAAAGTCATAAACACGGCATCTCAACAAATTGCTATCAAGCAAATCCCTATAATTTAACCATCACAGATATTAACAGATCTAGAGAACATGTTTTGGAATCAAGGCCCACGTTTGGACTTCATGTTCTTATGATTATCATGTGGGAAGCAGGTATTATTCTTCGAGAACTAAATATCATTTTTGAGCTGATTTATTATTAGGTTAACATGATGGAGTTGCAATTGAACTGAACTAGAGTACCTGGAATGCTTTGTCCCTCCAGTGAAACACACAATTCCGGCCTTCCATGCACTCGAAAATATGTTTTGGAAGCAATGGCTTGAAGGATGCATGAAGCTTGACTTTTTTTAGGCCTCCGCATGCTAATAGGGCAGCAGCAAGGCCATTCGGAGTCAATCCTCTCAAATGCAAAATAGTCATGTTTTGTAGACGGGTGGTACTGGCAAGCGATAAGAGCCCAGCATCCGTAACCGAACAGTATGACAAGTTTATCTGCAACATGAAGCAATAAATCTTGATCTTAGTTTGACATTCACTTCAGTGTTCAAGACAGAGAATGGAATGGGACACTACCTGTCTGAGGTTTTGGCAAAATTGGCCAAGTGCACGCATTCCATGATCATTAATGTTGAAGCACTTTTTTATGTCCAGAACTTCAAGTTCCCTACATGCTCTGGCAATAGCTGAAATACCTGCTGTTGAGACATAAGGACATCCTCGAAGTTCAAGTGTCTTTAACCTCAGACACTGTGACAATGATATCAATGAAGAATCAGTTATTTTGTCATTGTAAGCGATGTTAATCATCTGCACAGCAGGACACCCGCAAGCAATTTTCGCGAGTCCCACGTCAGTTATTCCCAAGGACCTAAATGGGAGAAAAGAAAGCAAAGAACCGCAATAAGATTACCATCAGAGGAGAAACTTATGAAACTTGCATAAAGTTTGACATAGCATTTTGTTTCTTTCTCTATGTAGTTTAGGTTCTTTAAAGTGCCCGGGGATCATTAATTCTACCAAATGATAGTGTCCCAAAAGATCTCTAAGGACACTTACCTGTACAAATCAAGCTCTTTCAGCTTCGGACAGCCACTTCCGACATGGGTAAGTCCATCATCAGTAATGTTCAAGCAGATCCCCAGCTTTAGACTACAGAGTTTTGAACACCTTGAGATAGACTTTAAGCCTAAACAAAAGGAGGGCAAATTATTAACAAACAGAAAACTAAATACCAAAAGAAATGGTGAGGTAAATTACATGGAAAGAGAGGTTAGATTCAAGGTAAACCTTCATTGTTGATTTCGTTATCTGTGACATCCAATTCCTCCAAGAATTGACAACGCTGTCCAATCAACAGAAAAGCATCTTCAGAAACCAGCCTACAGGATTCCATCCGGAGGGAAGTGAGGGAGATGCACAATTTTGTTATGCAGTCTATCGAGGCAGACGTTATTTTCCGGCAGCAGGTGATATCTAAACTCAGCAACTCTCTGTGGCCTTGCGTGAGGAAGGAAATGCACTCATCTGTCACTCCCAAGCACTTACTTAAGCTCAGTTCTTTAAGTGAGGCACGCCAACTTCCAATTGCTTTTGTCCCAGATGTTGTAACCGTGCAGCCATCTAGTCTAATCGATTTCAATCTTGAATAATTAACTAAGCATTTTCCCAGGTCAGTTGTAACCTAAACCACAATTCAAATGTCAGAAAACTGTAGAAGCATAGAATCGTTACTAGGGTGATTGCCACACAGGGTTTAAAACTCACAGAAGGACCATTGGCTAAGACAAGCTGCTTCAGATGTTCAGCACCGTTCGTCAGGGAAGACAAACCCACATGACTAACATTCTGACAATTTTTCAAATTAAGCTTCTGGAGAAGAGAAAAGTAGTGAAAAATTTAAGACGCAAACAGTTGAAATGAGCCAGCATTAAAAAAAGTTTCTATATTAGTGAACAATCAGAGAAGATCATTGACCACTAGTAGAGTAAAAAATTTAAGACACATACAGTTTAAATGAGCCAGCATTAACTAAAGTTTCTATATTAGTGAATAATCAGAGAAGATCATTGACCGCGAGTCTTATGATTTCTGAATGAGTTTTGACCAAATAAAAGATGTTTATGATGCGGTCATTCACCACCAAGTCTGAGAAAATTGGGCATTTTCGGAAAACTATGACTCCCTTTTGTTCAGTAAAACTATCATATATTGCGAAAAAGTAGCGTCTTAAACTTATTTAACTAAAATATCAGCAAGAAACTGAAATGTACCTTCAGGGACTTGCAACTATGCTTGAGCTTGACTAGGCCTTCATCATCAATTCCGAGGCATCCTTCAAGAGCCAAATTTTCAAGATGTTGTAGTTGCAGTATTAGAGGAAGACATTTTTCTGTAATCTACAGTGAAAGCAGAGATTTTTTTGAGTGAAAAAAACGTCCAAAATATTTTTACAACCAGCAAAAACAGACCAAGAAACTACCTAAGTACATATGTGTGACTGTTAAACTAGAAATTGAAACCATTTCAATCAGGCACACATTTCTCCGTATTATTTCTTTTCTACCTAGTTTTATAAACGTTTACATATTTAAGGAAATGTCACACACACCAGCAAATCAAACTCAGATCAACGAGACCGTGTTATAATTATTACATATCATAGCCAACTATGTTGAGCAATTTCATTTACAGACTTACAATTGACTTTTGTGCTAATAGATTGGCCCTTTTTTTTTCCGTACTAATAGATTGGCCTTTCAATACTAGCAACTTTTTGACTAATGATCCCCCAAGAAAAAGTTACCCCTTCAAAGTTCAAACAATCATGCATTATGGTGTCCTTGTGCCTTAATGGGATGCAGAGGGTTGTACTTCCTTCTATAAGCTAACACTTTGATTATCAGATTCAGAATGCATCAAACCAAAAATCAACGGCACAGTTAAAAGTATAAAAACCCAAACTTCAGCTTCAACACCAATCATTTGGGTAATTCAATTCACCGGAGTAAAATGTGAACATTGCAGTAAAAACAATAATCTTCAAGTGAAATTTACCCAGAGTGTAGACACCCAACCAGACAGAAAATCCCAAAATTATTGGAAATTGTAGGGAAGAAAAATAAACAGAGAAAAAGAAATACCGGCAAAAAAGAGAGATCCAAACTCCGAAGCTCCTTGCATTTCACAGCGATCAATCCAACGCCCAAATTAGTGACATGCAAGCACCACCTCAGGCAGAGCGATCTCAGCCTTCTGCACCCGACTGCCACGCACCCAATGCCAATATCACTAATCAATTTACACCTCGACAAAATCAGCGTCTCCAAGTTCTTAGCCTCCGCCAACGCCTTCGCCGCCAAGTCAGTCAACTCGGTGGCGTTCGACAAGTCAATCTCGGTCAAACAAGAGCAATCAGTCGCCAATCGCAACAGCCCAATGCTAGTAAAGCCTCTGGAACGCGAGAGATTGATCGTCCGGAGTGTCGATTGCCATGTGGCGGAGAGAGAGGCGAGTGATTGGTCGTCTACACGTGGACATAAGGAGAGGTCGAGGCGGGAAACTGAAGGGTAGCGGTGGAAGGTTCTGTGAAGGAGCTGCGAGTGGAGTGGCTTGAGGGATTTGCGGTGGAGACGCTCGATTAAGTAGAAGGACTTGCAGACCAAAGAGAAGGACTTTTTAGCAAATGCGTCGTCGTTTAGATGGTCGAGGATGGTGTGGATGATTTCATCGGCGAAGATTTCAAATGGGTTGGTCGTGTGACTCATGTCGTTGCTGTCGAGCCTCATCATTTCACCAATTTCAGTTGGAAGAATAAGAAGAGGTAGTAACTTACTGTATAACAGAAAACGGTGACTTTGGCGGAGGAGGAGAAAGAAGAGCTGCATGGAGAATTACAATGCTAACCTTTTGGAATAGTCAAATAATCCAACTATTCAGGGGTATAATTGGTATCAAATATCTATGCTTCTCTACCTTGTTATTTGGGGAAGGAAACACATGGGGGAGGGGAGAACAGGTTTCAGGCACGCCCACGGCAATAATAAAAGGTTACGTTATTTATTTATTATTATTATTTTTTTTTTTGTGTTGAAAGGTTACGGCATTGATGTGTATATTCTTTTGAGATTTTTTCCGGTCGATCAAGCCATCAAGTTGAGTTTTTCTAAATTCATGCGATACCCTCACCGTTTCTTGCTGCAGATTATTTTTCTTCTCTGATTTTCTGCGTTTTCCCATTCGCACTTTCATTTAAGGCAACCAATAATGAAATTTTGCTCCTTTGATAAATTGAAAGCATGAGACAGATCTGACGAATTTTGTGACAAATTGACCTTCTTCGCCAAAACCGCCTCATAACCACCCATCATCTCCAAAATTGTCCCATAACTGCCCCAAAACTCCCCTAAAACCGTCAAAAATTACCGGTCTCTGTTCTAGTTTTCCCCATTCGTTTGGGCGGAGTGTGCCATCATTTTATTGATGCGCTGTGCTTTGAGATCTTTGTTATGGTGAAACTAATTTTGCAAGCGCTTGAACTTGAACTTGACGTATGGGTATTCCTTCTGTTGCATTAAGATCTGAAGTATACACACACACCGTTTACTTTTGATTTCCCAAGATTTTTGCAACTTAAGTTGTTGGGATTTATTGTCGGTGTTTCCTCTTCAAACTACTTTTGCAGTGTTGTACTTAGTATTGTTTTTCTGAGTTTTAACTTGGTACCTTTAGTTTTTTACTGGGTTTATTACTACTAGTATTTGCTGAGCAAGTGTTCATCGTTTCTTAAGGGCTGGTCCTCTTGCCTTCGTAAAGATTTATTAATATGATACACGCTTAGTGGCTAAACTTTCTCCTCAAACACTCCTCACGTACAATCTGATTTGCAGATTTGAAAAGTTCTTAATTGAACAACCAACAAGTTTCCACTTTAATTTGGTCTTAATCAAATTGATTTGTTTTCTCTTATTCTCATTTCAGTTTTTCTTGTTCATTTAATTTGAGAATAGATTCTGAATAATTTATAGTCTTTTATTTTTTTTTTCCACCACAAAGATCTTGTTATCTCGTTACTCTTGGTTAACATTCCTCTTCTTCCACTTGTTCATTTTTTATTGTTTCTCCATATTGTTTCATTTATGATTATTCTCAACTCTGTCACTCCGGGGGGTATTTGGATCCGCGTCGTTAGTTTGGTTCTTTTGCGGTGTTTCTGGCAGTTGTTCTCCCACTAATTTATACTACTGCCGAGACTAGTATTTTACAAGGCTTCGAACCTTTTCTTCCCCCACTTACCACTTCCTCTTGTCTTTGTCTTGCTTTATAATTTTGGTGTGTTGACAGTTTTTAGTTTGCTAGCGCTCTTTTTTCGCTAACTATTTTTTCGCCTTCATCCGCTTTCTAGTTGATCCATAGAATCCGTTGTTAGATATTTCTGGTGGCTTATGGCTGCAGCCTTTACATGCTGAGTAGCTTTGTACTGTACCCTCAGGCTGGATCATTTTCTTTTCTTTACCATTGGGTTTTATTTTTGCAGGGTGTTCGCTTTGTTTGACGGTCATTTTAACCTTTAGGGGCTGTTCTTGTTCGTTTGTTTTTACTCTTAAATTGTGGATTTCCTTATCCTTGGTCTTTAGTTTGGTTTGCAGGTATCAAATATTATAGTGAGGGTTTTATATTTTCGATGTTAGTCCACGCCACACAATTAGTTTGATCTGTTTACTCTCTATTTTTATTGCCTGGTGTTTCTTGCCTCTTGATTAAAGGACCTGGAGGTGATTGTTTGTGGATGTGTTTTGTTGGGTGGAAAACCTTATTTATCCATATGTAACTCCCGATTTGTCCTTTATTCTTGCTTATGGTGCTTGTTCATGCTACTCAATATTCTTTGAAATTGTTACCAGCACGTAAAATCTGCCCATTTCACTTCATGCTTGCATTCACCGCTTGGCTAACCTTTGATTTTATTGCCTAGTCTTGCTTGGCCCTAGTCTTATTTGTGCTTTTTGTGCACTTAAGTTGGTCGATTTGTGCTTAATTAACAATTTTTCCATTATGTTTAATTCTCGTTTTACTTCGGCAATTTACTAGCCTTAGATATACCTCAATTCTCTTTTCTTTCTTTTTCACTTAGCTTTATTCAAGTTTTATTTATCTTTTTATCTACTTTGATTGTGGAGTGCTTGTGTGCTCATTTGATTTCTCTGTTGAAAATGTTTCAGTTGATTTTTCTACGTTGAGATTCAACTGTAACAAAGAATCGGGTTTTTTTTGTTTTTCTATTTTTGTTTTGCTTGTTTTTGTTTTTGTTTTGTTTTTTGTTTTTTATTTTTTCTATTTTTTCCCAAATTTTTCGTCTAATCGTGGTCTCCCTTTAAACGATTTGATGTAACTTTCTGTTCATTTACCTTCTATTGTATCAATAAGCTAACATTTTATCTCACATACAAATATTTTCTCTTTTTCTTTTGCAGCTTTACAGTTACATAACTCTTCACTCTCAACGGCAGAATCATCTCCAATCTTCATTTTTTCTTTATTGAACTGCACTCTTTTTCTTTCGACTAGATTTTTATCTCAAATTTTTTTTTTAACAAGACAATACCTCGAGTTTTATCATTTTCGCTTGCGAACACATGTATTAATAATATAACATCTAGCTAGTAATCAACATTTTTATTGTACTTTTATATCCCATGAATCACTTCAATCTGTGAATTTTTTTTTAGTGTTATTTTTCCTGGTGTTCATGTTTTGAGTTGATGATAAGTTACACGTATCCTTTGTACTATTTAGAGATGTTTTCCAACATACAAAAAAAATACAGATTTCACGCTCCTAGGAGAGACGTGCACAGATGCTCCCAGAAAGTAAAAAATACACCATTTTACTCTTAATCCAATACATACGAGATAAATTGCTTCTGGATTCAGTTTTTGAGGATCAACATAAGTACACTGAAGATTAATTACTCTTCAACAACAAAACAACACACTTCTACAGAAAATATGAATCATATGGACGCATATTTCAATTACTTCTTGGCAAATGTGATGCCAATGGAGTTTTGAGGAGTGACTCTGAAGCCTTGAAGGGCGTTCATGGCAATTGATGACTGAACTTCATCTTCAAACTCTACAAAGGCGATGCCTGGCTTCGCTTCAATCATCCGGACTTCCCTAAATCCCGGGTATTGTTTGAACAGCAATTCCAGCATTGCCTGACTGGTTTCGTGGGGTAAATTCTCGACAAACAGAATGCTGTTTGGAGCTGCTGCTTCTTGTGCATGTGGGTTACCTTGGCGGGACGGGGCCTGCTGATGACGATACACAAAAGAATCAGCACAAAAATGAGGGTACACAATAATTTCCAACAAGATACTGCTATACCGCAATTCACAGTGAGAACGAACAAACAACATGATCAAATAGCATTGGAGAACAGTGTCATATAAAAATACTTACAGTTCTGCTTCCATTTTCAGCAGCTGAACCATTTTCCGCAGCAGATTGCTGCCCTTCATCACCTCGCAGCTTTTTTTCAGCTGTTTCAACAAGATATATTTCAGAACATGACTCACCTTAAGATATTATAAAAATCTAATATGAGCAAGTATAATTTCAAAATGAGGCAAACATTTTGACATCCTATACCACCTTGTATATTGTACCCAAATATAACTTTACAACATAAAATCCAGTCAATCAAGTAGTATATGAATTTTAACAAGGCGAAAACTGAATGCCTGAAATCATAGATGTTCCTGAACCTAACAGGCCACTCAATCAAATTTTTTTTAACTTAAGGCCAAACAAAGAGCGGAAGTACCTTCAATACTCAGAATGCCTGACAACATCACAATAATCTTATCTTTCTTACAATTAATACCGCCATACCCAACACCATATTTCCCCATCTAATATCCATATTCGATCACAACTCTCACCATCGTTATGGCCTATTAGTTGAAGTTGAAGTAATGTAATCTTAACATCCTTAGGAGCACATTAAACCATTCATTTCATTTTAATCTTCAAATTTTAATGCTATCACAATGGTCCATCCATTTCATAACTAATTTGAGTGGAAAAACATAAAATACTCACTTAAGAACTTCAAGATTATTCAAAATTTCAAAGTCCAGTCACCTTTTTCTTCCTGCTTCTTTTTCTTTTCTTTTGGAGCAAAGCTTCCGTCTGCTTCAGCTATGCAATCTGACTTTGTTTTTGCATATTGAATCCTCTGCACACAGCAAATACATTATGCTCCTATTATTTACATTTTAGAGTAAACTTAATGGATGTATAGATTCAAATATGTTAATGAAAGCGATTATTTGACAAGAGCAAAGCAACTAAGGAGCAGAGTTTTCTTTAACATTTACAATGGATGCATCTTTATTTCATCATAGATTATTTCTTTGAAAATAACCATCTATGTATTGGTAACTTCCTCTTCAATGTCTGCATTGACATCATACACTAAATCTATAACAGAAGAATAAAGAAAAAAACTAAGCCTGCCAAATATAGTCATGAATACCAACGTTCAAACAAAAAAATCTCCAGCCCAAAGATACACACAAGTAAAGAAATAAGAACTGCAACCTATTCTGCTATTGCAGCTGCCTCTGCCTGCCCTTTCTTAACAAACATCCAAGATATATAAGCAACAACAAACTGCCGAATGGATTATTCAGACATACCATGGGTTTATCGTAAAATGGAAAGTTTTGCATCTGCCGCACAGCATTACTGGCAGAAGTCACTTCTAGAAAAGCAATCCATGCTTGCCCCCGAAGCTTGGGTGTCTTCAAGGCGACAACATCCAAAATCCTTCCATATTGAGAGAATAAGCAATAGAGAGACCTCTTTAATTCTGGAAAGGCATAAAACAAATGCCACTATCAAGATACACTGATAACGTATACAAAAGCTTATCCCTAAAACAAGTAGAAACGCCTTATGCAAGACAATTCAAAATTCAAATTACAAAAAACAAAGAAAGATGTCAATACCACCTGAGCAAAAATTATAGCTACAGTGTTGCCTGTATAGTGCCACTTTCTCAAATTTACGTCCAAAAAGCACCCAAGTAAACCAAAATCACGTTAGCTTTACAACCAAAAGACCCTCTAATGTTGAATTTTGTTTGGTGGATCTGAAACAGGGCATTCTGAATTCATTCATCATCTAAATAGTACAATAATTTTAAGATAATGAACTTCCCATGTGAACTTAATTGTTTGAAATAGGATTTTTTTTTCAAATACTCAAGACTGTGTTCTAATGGATTTACAACAAAAATATCAGAACTTCCTTTTCTTTTTTTTTCATTTTAACATGTTAAGCAAATCAATGTAAACTAAGTAGCTAAATCTAAAGTTCTAAACCCTGCTCTTAAATTGATAAACCCAATGCAACCTAAGATTTCAACTTTAATCCAAGAACAATGTTTAACCAATTCAATCTGCAACTATGGCCCTTACAACACTTGCACAAATTTTAACCATTACGGTTTCAGAATCAACTATCATCCCCCCTCCCCCCCATTTTCACTATTCAAGGTTCCCTATCTTATATGGTTGCAATCACCCATTCAAACTAAAACCCTCACCCTCCACTTGTGCTAAAACTAGTATAAATTAATTGAAGGAAACCGTATCCACAGAAGCCTACTATGATTTTGAAAACTAGAAATGAGTAATATGAGTTTATAGTACAATTAAAGATTCAAAAATTTGTTTTCATACAGCTTCCTTAGGTTTCTGGTTAACCAAACAAAGGGGAAAAGAAATCGAGCACAGATTGAGTTACCTTCTTTTTTTATTTTCTCGTTGAGGTTCTTAATGTATATCGTTTGGTTAGGCGGTATGTCCCCGGTAAGCATGGTCGCAGATAGAGAGAGCAGAGGTTCAAGTTCGATTTCTGTGGGAGAGAAGGTAGGAAGAGTCTGTGTCGAAACAGGGCGGAGCCCTAAAAGATGTTCAACAGCCGTCATTGGTTGGGCTCCAAGATTTATCTTAAACATTTAGGTCATTGGGCCTTGCTCTTAAGAAATAAAATCTTAAGAACGAGTACCAGCTACCACGCCTCGGCTCTATGGGGCCCAAAATGAAAACTGAACCCGACTTGATGGCCCGACTTGAAAGTAGAAGGCCTTGCTATTACTAATACTATTGTTTTAGCACTAATCTTACCAAATCAATATTCTCATTCATCATATAGTAAGAGTAGTAGACCTAGGCACGGTTTAATATTATAAGATAGGGTAATATTATTTGGACACACTAAATTGACCACATTTAGTAACTATGTTGATGTGTCAATCAATAAATGGTCTAATACACATATAAAATAATTGAACTTATTAAAATAACATCATTCATTGATTGCCACATCAATATGGTCACTAAACGTAGTCAATTTAGTGTGTCCAAATAGCATTATTCTATAATATATTGATTGATATTAGAATCCTACCGTTTAATTTTAATCGGTTCGATAATATTCAATATTTTATAATTTGAAAGTGAAACCGGATTATAGCATACCATTTAAGTTCGACGTGATTTTAGTAATTTCAGTTTTGAGAAAAAAAAAATTATGGAATTGTGAAATATTATTTTCAGCCTTCTTCTCTACTAATCTGCCTTTCATATACATAGAATTCGATTCAATAACAACTTCATCGTCATCAACACAACAACAAATTCAATCAACATACAACTCAAATTCCAATCTGCCAAACAACATCAAGTCATCAACACAGCACACACATCAACACATCAACATAATTTCAACAACATCATCAACATATCAATATACATATTAGACTGCCATCATTAATATCCACAATAAACCGCCATACAATCCAAAATCATAAACAAATTACAAAATTAAATTTTCAAATTGGCAAAAGAACAAAAAAAAATTAAATGATGCTTCACTTTTTCACGTGTTTGTAGGCTTCCTTGATGCTTATCGAGCTATCCTTTTCGCATTAATCTCTTCCGATTGACAAGCAAAACCAAAATGACAAATTTTTAGTTGTCACCTTATTGAACTGAAGTTTACTTGTGTCAAGTTGCGATTGTCGAATTCTTGGGAACTTCTATCTCAATAGGAGCAAAATCGTCTCAAATTTGAAATTACTTTGGACACCATGGTCCATGGATCTACATGGTAGCCACTTCCGAGTAGAAGAAGGAAATGGGAGACACCCATCTAAGCACCATTTCAAAATCAAAATTCTTAAGCCAATTTTGAAATTGAAACCCTAATTTGAAAATGAAATTCAATCTAATCATAGAAATGAAGAAATAAGAAGGAAAAAGAACTTTTGACTAGAGAGAAACAACAAACCATTTTGTGCTCGTTGTCAATGTCATTCTTATCGTTCCAATTTCTTCCTTCTTATACTCGGCTTTGTTAAGCTACGACTATATGAGATGTAAGTCGGTTAGACGTGTACTCCTTTTTGAGCCTCTACGCCTAAGTCACCCTATCTCTTGGTCCTGAGTGAGAAAATGAAAGAAGAGAAGAGTGAAGACTGAGAGAAAAGAAGAGAGAAGATTAACACTGAGCGAAAAGATAAGACTCGGGAATGAAGGAATACAAATCACAGTCCGACTTCGGGTGTTTTGGTTTTGGATCAACTAAGGTCAATCCTATACTTTCTAGTATAGGATTCCCCAATCAGCCAATAGAAAAATAGTTTTAACTACATATAATAAAAAAATTATAATAGTAATTATAATTCAATTCGGTATGAGTACGAAACGGTTTTTCAAAGTGTCGATATCAAAACTGTACCGAATAATTGCAGAATTTGTTAAACTAGTCAACGATTGGTCAATATTAAACTTAACGGTCAAACCAACAGACCGTTAGTGGAATATTTCATTGAATATTCAAGGGAATATTCCCACGTGTGTACAACACAAGTGTGCGCGTGTGGTTACTATAGCAACACGCGCAAAGGCATGTAACTTGTGCGTAGGGGCCCGTGGCCGCAGCGTGTGGCCTTCTACCTGCGTGTGGGAGGGTTCTCCAACCCTCTGCAGGCGTGCGGGTGGCGAGTGGAGCCTTTTTTCCGGCCACAAAGTCGTGTGGGCACTGTTTCAGGTTCTTTTGGAAAATTTTGAGTGGTTTTCAAGCTCCTAAATGGCGCGTAGCGCTGTTTTTCACCTTTCGACATCGTGTAGGCGAGGGGGTTTCAGACATTTCTAAACATATTTAGGTCCGTATTAGGTAATCTAAGCCCCCGTTTTGGGCTACCCTAGAGGGTTGTGACTTGATTGATTGATCGAAAATTAATAGTGACCTTTTTGGTTGGTTGCTAGGATTTTTTGGACTTGGGGCTTATGCTATTTGGTAATTAATGATAATGATGAATATAACAACTTAATGACATGTGCTCGAATATGCTTATGTGTGACATGTTTATATAGTGGTGTGTACCATAGGGGACAAAATGCTAGTACACACTATGGTAAGTATGTGCTATATGGGCTATGAAGGGTGATATGCTAGATGTGCTATAAGGTGAGATGCACTAATATGTGATGTGATGTGATAGTGTTACCCAAGTATGTCTAGTTTAAATATTTACTACCTTTGCATGATTGTTTGGCTTTGTTGGTATTTGAGCATATTGAGTCCTGTATATCGTTGAGTTATGACCTTAGAACTACTTAAAAGTCGCCAGTATCTCTGTACCTATTTGAGTGGTTATAGTCTAGTTTCCACGTGATTCTTCACCCATGCAGCTCGTAATACTAGTTAAATATGAGTCAGCTTGTCCCCGAGCTCTAGGGGACATGAGGTGACTGTGCTTAACACCCAACTTTCACGTGGATGAGGTACATGAGCTTATAGATACCCCATCCCGGCATATGCGTATTCCTCGTGCGAGTCATGAGCAATTAATTTGTGGTTTATGCATGTGTCTCCGTCCAGATGTCGGCTAGCACGTCTCGATATCTGTGCTTTAAGTGAATTTTTTGGATCGGTTATAGTAATTAATATGATATTATTTTTTAAATTTTTACTTAATATAATAATATTTTTTTTTTATTTGAACATTTTGCATATATTAATTATGAATTATAGTATGCATTGAAAGTTTAATTTTTTAATATATTTTTTGAAATGCCACCTTGTAAATTGAAACATGGTTACGCCACTTCCCATTAGTGTCATCACCCTTAATTCAAATCTTTGTTTGTATCAATGCTTTGTCTGGACTTACCTCTATAATTGAACTACTAAGTTATGAAGTACTTCGTCTCAAGTTGTTTTAAACTCTAGTAAGTCAAGTCTTTGTTTGTAAATATGCTTTGTCTGATGTAAGTACCTTGATAATTGAACTACTAAATTCTTAATTACTTCGCCTCAAGTTGTTTTCAACTTTCGAGCGATTAAATTAATGATTGTCCCTTTTTTATAATTATAAAAGAGGAGTAATTTTTAGAAATTATCCATATAATTTTTTTTATCGAGATTCATATTTTAGATCAATTATTTACAAGTTAATATTAAAATTAACTGAATTAGACTCACTTAACATTAATGATTGTACTTTTATACACAATTTAATATATTTCCTTTAAATTAAAAAATAAATTACCAACCAAATAAAACTAAAAATGCGTATCTCCATCGTCACTAAAATATAGTAAAATTTACACCTGTAATTGAATATTTATATCTTATAAGTAAATGGTGGCTATTAAGATAGAATTTTAAAAATAACATCTTTTATGTAGGATTTTAAAATTAGAATGCGTAACATCTAAATTGCGAATTTTTTTTTTAAAAAAAATTATGAATTCAAACAAAAAAATTAGTGCATAAAACTTACAAATTATAAAATTTGGTCAAATTCCATGTTTTTTTCATTCAATAAAAAATGGTTATTCTAAGGTGAATTAAAATTTAACATGAAATAAACTCCCAAGAAAAATGCAAAAAATAATGTCATTTAAGACCATAAAAATAATCTAATATTTCTTATAAAAAAAAATTCATGTGATATTCTTTTAATTTGTTATTTAAATATAGTAGTTTTAAAAGTATATTTCGAAGTGCAACATGATTCACACATTGAGAATATTCCTTCCTTATATTTTGATGCGGATTTTACCATATTTTTTACCTTGATACGGATCTCACCATATTTTATTGCCCCATATTCAGGTGCGATCGCTGCACCCTGTCGCAACCTCGATTCGCTGGTAGTTGTAACAAATATTTTGTCGTTTGTTACGTGGCATTCGCTTTAAATTCCATCCGTCGAGTAGGGCATCAAAGGGTAGTTTAGTCATTTCATCGTCTCCAAGCCCTCAGGGTTCACTGTTTAGGTAGTACTACGTACTGACTGTCTCTCTCTCTCTCTCTCTTGCACCCTTATTTTTCTCTGGGTTGCATCAACTCAAGAATAATTGATGAACTCCAAAAACCTGGAAACTTCACATGCATATATGGTCCACTCAGACAAACTTTTTGTCCCACTGCGGCCCCCCTACGCTTCATTTTTCTCGTTACTTTCCTCGACACTGGGCCTTTCTATTTTCGCCTGGATAATTAGTTTATGATTGTCAAATTTAAAAACTTCCATTGTGCGGAGAAAAACAAAAATGATTAAACTAGTATTAGTACGTAGGGCATTTTAATTAATGCACCGAAAGAGCTCATTCATTATAAACAATGATTACATACCAATGAGGCATTTAAAAGCACGAAAAAATAGCTCATTTATTATAAATAAAGGAAATTTTCATAAAAAGGGAAAAAAAAATATAATAATATTGAGGACGGAGGGTTATATATATTGAAAGAGAATGATTGACCTTATGCATAAACTCCTTCTTGAAACAATATCTCACTTTATATAAATTAAAATAATAAAAATGACTTTATTAAACTAGTTAATATATTTAAGATTTAAAAATAAATGCATGATCCATGTAAATAATGACATATTATGCAAAGATATTCTAAATTATCCAGCTTAAAGCTAGCTATATACTTAATTTTTTTGGTAGATATATAGGTCTAAGAAAAAAATTTGCCAGTTCCTTTACATGTACCCGTAGGAAGAGTCACAGATATTGGAGCATATATCTGAATTAAGTGTGAGGATTTAGAAGGAAAAATATCACAAGAAATTTTGAGAAATGTAACAACTTAATCTTAATATGTAATGATCGATTCTATACGAATGATTTAAAATTTAAAATAGCTAGCTAGGATCAGAAGAAAAATAACATTAAGAAAATATCACAAAGAGCTACATTCGTATTTATGCAAATTTCGGGAGTTACATATCAAAGCACATATAGATCGAACAACATATTATTAAGGGTATGAAGTTTGTCCCACGTTTATTTAGTCCATTAACATATCAAATCCGCGCATGCCAAAGACAGAGACGCCGGCCGGCCGGCGGGCCGAGCTGATGACTACCACACTCGCTCGCTCGATATACCAAATTTAATTATTCAGCTTATGCGCTTCGTACACGTGCGCCGGCAACCGTGGCTTTGCCAGTGCAACTAGCGGCTTACCCAGCAAGAGATCGCCTTCCGCCTCCGCCATGTCAATTCTCGACTCACCCGGCGGCAAATCCCAAGTAAATCCATGAATAAGCCTAGCAAACAACATCACCGTCATCGCTGTCCCCAGCGTGCTTCCGGCGCAGCCGCGCATGCCTGTGCTGAACGATATGAACCTAAGCTCAGCCTCAGTGAGCGTCACTCCGCCGCCCTCTTTGAGGTGGCGCTCCGGCATGAACCTTAGAGGCTCTTCCCAGATCTTAGGGTTGCGCCCGAGCCCTATCCGCCCTAGCAAAATGTGGCTGCCTTTGGGAATGAAGTAGTTGCCGATGGTCGTGTCCGCAAGCGACACGTGGGGGACGTTGAATGGCGCCATAGGGTGGAGGCGGAAGGCTTCCCTAGCACAGGCTTTTATGTAGTTGAGCTGCGACAAATCGGACTCTTGGACTAGCCTTTCCTTACCGACCACGGCATCTATTTCTTGTCTAGCTTTCTCGAGAAGCTCCGGGTTGTTTATCATCTCTGCAAGTGCCCATTCAGATGCGTTTGCCGGATTGTCCACCGTCGCAAACATCACCTCCTGCAAGCATGCATGCAAATTATAATTTAGAGCCAGAGCTAATTAATTAATTATCAACAGTATCATTTTTCAAGTCACTTGACTTATTGCTTGTCACGTGACATAGATTTCACATTAATGATTGCCACAATGCACTTTTCAGTTTTCAGCTGTACCGGGGACATAGAAATTTAATTAATAATATATTATTGAAATTTGTATTTAAGATTAATTATTTACGAAAAAAATATTAGAACAATAGAAAGATAGTATATCAAATATATTTAACTTATCAAAATTGTCATGTAATAAATCTTTATTTATTCCTTTCTTCATTCCATGTGCGATTTTTATTAATTTTCTAACACGCACATTAATGTTAGTGAAAATATATTTCAACAATTTACATTTGTAAAATATGATTTATAACCCATGATTATTGAAAAATAATGACATAGTATCAAATATTTGTGATTTAATTACCTATGAATTGGCACGTGGTCAACTATTATTGTTTATAGTTTACTCATGTATCGTTCTATTATATTATAATATGTACATTAACGGGTGATGAGGAAAACAATTTACCGTAATTTGAGCTTTGATTTCATCGACGGTCAATAAGGGTTGTCCATTGGCATCTTTCAATGTGATCATAATATCAAGCAAATCCTCAGGCTTCTGCTTCTTCCCACTCTTCCACTGCTGAACCCTCTCGTGAACTAAGGGATCATGGAGTCTCTTGGTGATCGCCATGACCTCCTTGATCCCCTTCTCGTGACCATCCAAGTCAAGACCTCTCAATATCGGCATGTAATCCGACACAGAAAATGAATAAAGATAGCTCAAGATTGTAAATAGGGAATATATATGCTCAGACTCCGCCGGCCCGGGACCTCCGTCCTCCGTCGGTTCCCCGAAAAACCTCCGGCTAAAAACCAACTGCCTAATCACATTCGTCGAGTAGTTCTGCACAGCAACTCTTACATTCACAATGCCGCCTTCGTCCGACGTACTGCACTTGTTGTACAAGTACCGAACAAGATGATCAGCCTCGGCTACCCTTTTCTCTACGAGCCACTTAAATCTCACCGGGGAAAGCAATTCGTTAGTAATCACCCTCCTCATTTTCTTCCACTGCTCGCCGTAGGGCCCGAGGGCGGCGGTTAGGTAACCTTCAGTGGCCACACGAGTAGCAAAGCTAACCGGCCTCGAAGCAAATGTGGCATCTTGTTTCTTCAAAAATTCACGGCCAAGCTTGGGGCAAAAAACGGGAATTACGTGCACATTTCCGAGACGAATGCAACCAATGTCGGCATTCATCTCGTCCATGAGCTTTTGTATCCACCGGAATGCGGGCTTGTTCTGGATCATTTCGGGGAGGTTTCCGACGATGGGCCACGGCTTTAGGGTTTTAGGAGTGGGAGGTAGTGGGAACTGCTGCTTGAACACCTTGCCATCATTAATATCGCTATGATACCAATAACGCTTGATGAAAAAACGTAAAATAGTGACGAGCAAGCAGAAGGAGAGAAAGCCGATGTTGGCCTCCATGGATGCTGGCCGCGGCGGGTGGATTAGAAGTCGACTTAATTAATGACTTAATTAAGACCAACTAAGAAGGATTAGGGAATCTCTAGAGAGGGTTTAGATCTCTAGAGATATTGAGAATTGTTCGTTCTATTTTTAAAGGCTGTTTATGGATCTGTATATATAGAGGAATGAGTCTGATTTAGGAATGTATGTGTTGGACGAATGAATGCACGTGAAACTTCAGAAATATGGGGACTTAGGCCTACACGTTTTATTTTATTAAGCCCCATCCTTTTTTTATTATTATTATTCTGTATTAATGTGTTGTGTATTAGGTTTTGGAAGGCTGGAGGGCGGGCTTTTCTGTTGTATACTCCTTGGCTCTCTCGGGTTTCGTGTCTGCTCATAGATCAAGTGGAGAAATTTTTTAAGGATAAATTATTAGATAATTCTTCATATATTCTTATTTTATTTAAAAATTCTAATATTTGTGTACATTAAATAAAATAAGATATTCTCTCAAACTTTGTTTTATTCAAAAGTTCATCTACCGTATTTATAATCAACAAATTTCATATTTGTCACTTTCTATGTCAATAAAAATGATGAGTGAGTTATTAAGAAATCTTTTAAACAATTAAAAACATCATTGTCTTCTTTGACATTCTTTACCTCATGTATCCCTTAGTGTTTGGCCTTTTTGGCCTCTTAGACCCTTTATTATATTATATTATACATATAATAAATATTATATATGTATACAAATATATATAATATATATAGTTACAACTTAATTCTTTTCTATAAAATAAAAAATATAGTTCGTATTGCCTGAGATTCAACTGTAGGGTATATAAAATTTTTGGGAGAGGGTGAGATGGTGGTGGAAAATCGTACAGCGTAAAGTTTAATTCGTAAATTATTATAAACGGTTATGTTAAAAAAAGCAACACTAAAATCATTGAATACGTGCTTATTCGATTGTTGCTGGATTAGTTTGTAAAATTAAGCACCAAACATATAGCTTTTATTAAAAGGACAAGCAAAGGATATTCATTTGTATGTTGAAACAGCAAGGAAATTAGGAGGATGGGCATCAATAATGAAAATCTCTCACCAGTAATTGGTAATTCAAGTGGAAATTACCTTATTCCTTTTAAGGAAGGTCTCGAGTTCGATTCTTGTAAACGAAATAGTTAATATTATAGAGAGCTCCCCTCGTATCGGGGTCTTACACAACTCGGGGGTTAGTCCTCGTTTACGTGCGAGAGATATCTTGGTTTTCACAAAAAAAATATCTCTAAAAGTAGACCCGCAATATATCAAAACAAAAACTTATTCAGAGAACAATTATTAATTAATAGACGAAGTCCAAACAATGAAATACAGCATTCGGAATCTGTAATTTATTTTAAACATTAGTTGGACAAGCAAAGGACTAGTTTGTAATTATATGGTATTAGTTGGACGGTTTTTAAGTCCTCTACGGTCATTCCACTATTTTTTAGACATGCATCTTTATTATTATCTTCTTGTACAAGGGATTCTAACCTCTTATTTTATAATTAAAATTATATATTATAGTTGATTTTTTTTTTTCAAACTAAAAATGAAATCTGTGTTATTTAGAATTTAACGGTAGGATATATAAAGTTTTAGGGGATGGGAGGTGTTTACGTAGAGATGGCGGGGGTGTTTAAGTAGGGGTGGTGGTGGTGCTTAAGACTTAGGATTTAGTTCTTGGATTTTGGCACATCCAAGAACTAAACCCTGGATCAAAATCCAAGAACTAAAATTTAAACCATAAATGATTAACTTAATCTTTTTAATATTGGATAATAAAAAAATTTCAAATTTAAGTTTGAAATTAATTTTGAATTTTTTTTGCTCTTACTTATCTTGTTTTAATTCGAATTGTCCTTATATTACTCTTTAAAATGAAAAAAGAAAGAAAAAAAAATGTGCTTCTTTAGTATTCGAGAAAAAGAAATTATTGTTAAATTTTACATTACTAATATTAATGGTTTAAAAGTATTCTTGTATGGGATATGTTTTAGTGATGCTTATAAAATTGAGATGAGTTTGTAATGTATTATATATACTAATCCCTTGATATTATTGTTGTATAAGAAAACTGTTAAATAATTTTGGATCTCTATTATTCCATATGGATAGAAAAAACAAACAAAATTGAATGCCTATTATTGCATTGAGAATATAATGCCCTGGATTTCATGTGGACCACTTTACCTAATCATTTCGATTTGTATATTCGTGAATCGTAATGTTATATCACGGATTTTTTAAATCAATCCCCTTCTTAATATCCTAGCTATAAGATCTTCTTACATTCCGATGAGATAAATAAAAGAGTTTCTCATGATTTCGGTTCAACGTCCAATAGTACTACTTGAATGTCTAATTCAAGCTCATTTTTTTTTAAAAGCAGTTAATTAATACATATGAAAAGCCTTAAGATTTGTGAGAATGCGAAATAACAAAATCCTCACATTGAACCTTGCAAGAATTTATGAAGAGTTGGACGCTTCCCATCATTGTCAATTTATTTTACGGTAGAATCTAATGTTTTTTCATGGTATTAGAACACCTTATATCTCATGTAAGGTTTAATCACTAGACGTGCTCCATGTCAACTTATATAGGTTGTCCACATGTGAGGTTTGAAATTACAATTTTGCCCCTAGACGAGGGCAAAAAGTAGGGGTGGCAATGGGTCGTGTCGTGCCAGGTTCGTATCGTGTTATGAACTCTGTTTTACTCATTTATGCCCAACCCAAACCCGACCCGTTTAATAATCGTGTCAAGAATGTCCAATCCGAACCCGACCTATTAATGACCCACGTAACCCGTGTAAACTAATTAATAAACAGGTCGTACTCAAAACTCAATTAACCTATGACCCGTTTGACCCGTTTAACCTATTTAAATTATAAGATTTAATAGGTATTGATGTAGGTAAATGGGTAGATATATGGGTTAGTAATGATACGTTTATTAAATGGGTCAATATATAAGCCAATATACGGGTGAACCTATTAACCCGAAATCTATTCATTTATTAAACGGGTTAACATGTCATTATACGGGTTAACAGGTTGATCCGAAACCCACTCGTTTATTAAACGGGTCATAACGGGTTGACCCAAAAATGACCCAAAACTTTAATCGTGCGGTTTAACCCGAATAAATCTCGTGCGGGTTAACCCAGATAAATCTCGTGCGGATTTCGAGTTGTGTCAAAAATTGTCACCCTTAGCAAAAAGTTAACTTTTGACCCGAGAGGTCCAATGCACGTGGACCGAGGATCGTTATGTAGGTCGAGTTGATAGGAGTCCATAGACAGGTGGCACGCCAAATTCGGACGTTCGACGAAAAAATTACGGGTCACAGAAGGTTTTGGGTGTTATGGTACAATTTTCGAGGAAATGAGCATTTGTCCTGTTGTGGGCCCAAATATTTGTTTCAAGCCCAATGGATGAGTGACAAGTGTCACTCATGCATTGCTCACCAAATACAGATACATGCATATCTCCCATTCCCATTTTCATTCGAACCACCCCGAAACCCAAACCACCCAATCCTCCCTCCCTTACTGGATCGATTGAGGACCCTTGAGAGTGATTGGGGATGAGTGAGGGACTGAGAGACGTCGTGGGAGGCAGAAAAACCGGCGTGGACGGCAGAGACCACGGCTGGAAACAAGTAAACCAAAACCGATTTGAGTTTTAAAATTGGGTTTCTAGTTTTGGACGTTTGGGGTGGCTTTCGTTGATTGGGTTGTGTTTTTGGTGGTTGTGCGAGTCGCTGGGGATCGAAAGCAAAGGCTTAGGACGGCATAGCAACTCAAGCAGGGAGCTGGAAATTGGGTCGTCATTGTCTATCCATAAACATGTGAGATTTCGATCGATTTTCTTAGTTTTGATTAGGAGGATCTCTTCTTGGGGATTAGACGATCACATAGGGACTAACGACTTCGAAAACGGGTTGCAACTGAAGAAATGGTAGCCGAGTCAGGTTGCGAGTTTGTGTGACCCATTTACAGGACCCGTCGAGTGGTTAGAGGTGATGACATCATCATCTGACATCATCACTTGTCAGATTTTCAGGTGACGTGGCCCAATGGGGAATGGACATATGGCAGTTGTCAATGCCCAATCAGCCTGACATGTCATTGACATGGACCAATCAAATAGTGTTATGTGTCACTGACATGTCAAACACATGGACCCGTAGGTTGCTGACATGTGAAACTGTCAGCTGGCACGTGTCAGAATGTCAGAGATGACCTCATGCTGACGTCAGTCGTTGACTTTTACCGTTGACCGCTGACGTTAGCGTTGACTTTGCTACCGTCGGTGTTGACTTTTTGGTTAACGTTGACTGTACCTTAGACCCATGTGTGGGGGAGCATGGGCATGTATTTCGAGGTGGAATCAAAAATGGTTTAAAGGTTTCGACGATACGAATCCAATGGTGGTGGTTTTGAGTCGATCGTATATGGTTAGGTTGATCAAATTGAGATTTAAAGCCTAGGGAAGCGTGTCCGGATACGTTGACTTTTCTGGGAATGTTGGGGGTTCTTGATTAGGACTTTTCTAGGTTGATAGTAACCTTTGAGTGTGTTTTGAACAGTTCCAGATGACCTGGAGAGGTTGGATTAGCCCGAAAAGACTTATGGCACGGGTATCGAGGCGCAGTTTGGACGGTCTGCGAGTGGACTTTGTTTTATGAATATGATGCATGCATAAATGTTTTATATGATATTTTGGGTTTGTGGCCCTATTGATGATTTAAGGTTTAGAGTCCTGGTCGATCAGGTTAGAGTCCTGATCGATGATGACATTTAAGTTCGAGTCTCGGATGATATAACGCTCGCTTTCGAACTGCGGATGTGTTTCTTCTGGAGAGGTCACGATGCACTACATGTTGTCGAGCAGCCGCTGGAGGCTATGATGGAGGGAGGCTCGACTTAGGAGTGCCGATGTTATTTTCTGAGATCGATCGGTGATGTATTCATGATAATCTAGAGATGGTCGTGGCGGGTGATGTGTTCACGGCGACATGCTAGGATTGTGAATGTTCCTGAGCTTTTATTTGCACATGTGCTAGGATTGGAATCGCGACTGACAATGCGATGAGGATGGGATGAGTTCCAACACGTTCTATGATTTGGGTTGAGGCTCTGTACATGTTTTCTGTTTGAGCTGAGACCTTATATGATTTGGTTTTGGGGCTGAGACCCTACTGAGGTATTAGTTTCGATTGAGAAATATTTTTCATTGAGATTTGATTTGAGAAGTAATACGTCATGCTTTCGAGAAAGTATTTGAAATGATATTTTATGATGCATGCATGCTTTTACGTGAAGGGTATAAATGTATTTTCAATAAACTGTTTTTATACAATGTTGTTTTGCCTACTCACAACTTTTATGGTTTTTTAATACCCTTAAGGTTGTTGCGGATGCGGGCAATAGTAGAGATCGAAACATTACATGCCACCACCGATCCTAGCGTACTCTGGCTAACTCCGAGCGGATGACGAGTTTATCACTGATCTAGCACGCGGTGTCAGACGGGAGCAGACACATCCCACGATAATTCAGGGGATTTGGATGGGTCCTGTTAGTGTAAGAATGTGAAAGAACAATCCCACACATTAAAAAGTTGCACAACCTTGTAAGGTGTTGGACCTCTTTCATCATTGTCAATTGGTTTTGAATTAGAATCTAACACAAACACGAGATTGAAAGTAGGGGTGGGCTGCTCTAAAGCCAAAAAATTTAGTAATAATATTTAGTAGCAATTTATTAAAAGCTTTTTTGGTTTTTTCGTATTCTATAAAACTTGTTGATACTTCACGCTAGTTTATATTTCATTCTCGATTGTAATATATATAAATAAAATGCTCTATTAAATTCTTGATCTTTTTAAGTGATGAGAAACAACAAGAAAAGACCTAAATATATTTCAAATCTTAAATGAAACAAATATAAATATTCAAACTAATACGAAATATCTAGGCTAAATTTGTAGGAAGAGAACTATTATAGCAAAGTTTTATTTTTATTTTTCTTACATATAAGTTGGGCTATAGCTAACCCCAGCCACCCCCGGGTTTGTACCTTAGTTATTGGAACCTTAATTTCCTTCAAGATGGAGGGAATATACTTTATTATGAATTACACAATATCAATCATATCCGTTTTGTATAATAAGTTTATTAACAAATTTTAAAATTGTTGTGCCCTATTTTTATTTAGTTTCTTTCGTTGGCACGTACGTACCACATATATACATTTAGATGTATTTGGAAGCTTTTCATTCCATGTATTGTTATATTAAAATATAGTAATTATGGTTAAAATATGTGTGGTATATAATATATATTATATATAAGTAAATTAATAAGAGTCTTGATCAGCTGACTTGTAGTCTTAGATTCAAACCGTATATTTGGATCTTTAAAAAATTAATCCAAAAAAAAAAATTCAGTACTGCTAAAATTAGAATAGAATAGAATGATAGTTACCACTTACCACTTAGCCGTGAAGGTGAGAACTCAGCATCATATCCCCATGGCATTAATTTTTTACTTGCAAACATATGTCTCCCATATATTTGCAACGCTCACAGCACACCTACCATGCATGCTTCCATAACTATGGTGTTTACTGGTGTGCTCCTCATCCCTACTCCCCACGCATATGTTTTCCATGGTCATGGAATTAATTGTCGATGGAAACAAAAGGGATTTCACGTTTCTTCCATGCCAACCACCACATATCTTTTCGCCTTGCATGAAACCCATATGTTTATTTTCTGGCCCGTGAAACATATGCACGGCACCACACGACAAAATATATTCAATATTAAATTCTGTCTGTCTGTCTCTCTGTCTAGCCAATTCATGCTCCTAATCAATAATCCTCATCGTACACAAACGCACATAACCAGCTAGTCACCATGTGTAGTGTCTGATCACCACCGGAAAATACATATAGACCGTCCAATTTCTAATGAATCAAGTTAACTGTTTTTCCGGTATAAATAGTAATAAGTACCTTTTCTTCCACTGAAAGAGGGATGGCTGAGGTTGAGCATATTATCGTATGGGGTTGAGGACTCGAACGTCTCTATTTCATCTTAAACCTTAATAATCATTAATCAAGCATGCCTATTATCTTCTGACAAGGAAATTATGAATTATGAGACACATCCTCGGTTATGTTAACAATGTGATGCACCAGAACTCGATGAAGTTGCAATGCAGCTGATTGTGATGCACCAAAACTTGATGGAGCTACAATGCAGTTGATGATCAACGTATTGCATGTGTAGGAGTACTGAGCTATGATGGACAGCTCACAAAATCAGTTAGAGAAAGAGTTAGTTAGAAATACCGTTAGATGTTAGTTGAGTTTTCTTAGCATTCAAGCTTTGCTTGTGTATTCAATTTCTAGGATATAGTCGTGCACGATTGTAATAGCTACGGAAGATTGTGTTGTAATCATCAAGTAAATCAAACAATTAAAGAGATTAGACTACTGAATTCTCACTTCTTCTTCCTTGTTCTTCAATTCTCTCAATTTCTCCCTTTCTCTTTTTCCTTCAAACCCTTCGAGTCCGATTACCAAACATGGTAGCAAAGCCGTGTTCATGATTTTGGCTAACCACCATGCATGATCGATTTTGGTAGATCAGTTCTTCTTCTAATCCTCCTATTCTTTTCGATCATTTCTCAATAATCGTGTCTTCTCTGGTGTTCTTGAATCTCTATTTCGAATAGTGCACACTACGTGCTTGTATCTATGTCCCTCTCAAATTTCTACCAAATTCCATCTCTTGATCTTGCAGAACTATGGTTACTACTTCACAACTTCAAATTCTGCAATCACCAATTGCTTCTATCATTCCAACGATTGGAAATACTGTTACAATGAAATTAGATGATCACAATTTCATCACGTTGAATTTCCAAATGGAGCTGATGCTCAATGTCAATAATATCATGAGCTTTGTTAATGGTACTCAAAGTTGTCCAGATCGTGTGTCATATGATTCTCTGCCCTCTGATGAGTACCTGATCTAGAAAATGCATGATCGCTAATGCAGCCCATTACATCAACACTGTCCCCTGCAACCATTTCTTGCATTATTGGGTGCAAGAGTTGATACGACCCATCTCAATCCCCCTGGATTATCGTGGGTTGTGTCTGCTTCCGTCTAACACCACGTGTCAGATCAGAGATAAAACCGTAACCCGCTCGGGGTTTCCCAGAGTGCGCAAGGATCTGTGGCGGCATGTGATGTTTCGATCTCTACTATAGCCCGCATCCGCGATCAACCTGGAGGGTGCAAAAAACAATAAAATGTGTGAGTGGACAAAAATAAGCATTTATTAAAAACCTTTTACCAAATAAAGTGTCGTTTTATAAAGCATGCATACATAACAAAACCATCACAGGTTAAAAACACCTACTGGACACAATCATTTAGTTAAAAACCTCGGGACACATTCTTATATCTGTCATCCGTCCCTGTCCGTCAAATCATCCATCTATATTAGGGAAATCACCCATCTCTATCTGTCTATATTCGACATCAGTCTCATACCGTCAAATCATCCATTGTTATCACTGTCACGATTTTCATATCGATACGCGTGCGACTCGAATTTACACAACCGATCTATACCTGACGCTAGAATCTGAGACTCGACGTCTAATTGAGCACTAGGCTCGGAGTCCCTGACTCGACATCTCAGTGTAATAACCCAACACACCTGTAGGTAGTGTCATCGTGACCTCTCTGGAACACATCCCTACCGGAGTCATAGCCATCATCTCACAGGGTCCTTTTTGGGGAAACACATTCCTGCCAAAGGCCCTCTCCGGGAAAACACAATCCTTCCAGAGTCATATCTATCATCTTATAGGGTCATCTCCAGGGAAACACATTCCTTCTAGAGTCGGAGTCATATCCATCATCTCATAGGATCCTCTCCGGGGAAACACATTCCTACTGGAGTCATATCCATCATCTCGGAGAATGGTCTAAAAACCGTGGAACCAAATTTTCAAAACTATTGATTCCCCAAATCCAAAACAATTATTTTGCACCGGGTCTCAACCCAAAACCAATTTCCACAAATCACATAAAAACGGTATCTAGTTTCGCATCAAACGGGGTCCGAAGCCCCAATCGGGCCCTTAGCCCGAAACATGGTTTCCAATGGACTCACTGACTCCAGTGAGTCCATTGTCTTTCTATCTTTCAACTGGGTCACAAGCCCAAAATCATTTCAATAGGGTCTCAAGCCCGATCTACCTTCTCACGAAAATCCGTAAATCATTCATTTTCAAACCATGATCAAATTTACAAATCATCATTCAAATCATTACACAATCATTGCATTTCAAACCATGTTTATAAAACATTAAAACATATATGCATGCATCATTTAGAAAGTAAAGTCCACTCACCGTCGGTTCATACTGTGCGCTCTGAAACCCGCATCATAAGCAGATCTGAAGCTAATCCACAGTCTCTAGGACGTCCAGACCTATCAAAACCATACCTAAAGGTCACTAACAACTTCTATAAGTTCATATCATAGACCCTCACACATCTTGGTACGGTCAACGTGTCCCGAACAAGTTTTCTGAGGAGAAACACCTCCATTTGACCTTTCAAACGGTCTCCGATCAACATGAAACCACCACCATTGGATTCAGAATGTCAAGACCTTTCGAACTTGACCAATTTCACCTCAAAATTCAGTCCCACCCACCCTCACACACTGATCGAATTCCTCACGCGCAGGTTAACAACGGTCAACGCTGACATCATCATGACTTCATGCTGACGTCAGCCTGACAGGTTTGACACGTGCCACATGTCAACCTCTGATTGGTCCACGTGTCTAACATGTCAGTATTGACTGTGTCTGACAGTTTACCACGTGGCAGCACCTGATTTTCCACGTGGCTTGACAACCTCTGACAGATGATGACATGGATTGCCACGTTATCATCGTCTACCTCCAGACAGGTTAACCCGTTTCTTTGTAACGGGTCAAACGACCCGTGAACTTGACCCGGTCCGTTCTTCCTCTTCCGACCACCAAAACTTCCCATTTTCGTCCATTCTAATCGTATCATCCCAGAAACCTACCTATGACTTCAAAATCGAGAGAAAATGGCTAGAAATTACCTGTCACGATCGAATAGTCACGGCCAAGCTTCCAGTTTCCTTCCTGAGCTGCCCAACCGTCCTTCCTCTTCCATTTCAATCTCCATACACTCGTATGGATCTAATAAACACAACCCGAGAATTAGAAACAACCCTAAACGTCCAAAACTGAAAAATCAAATTTCAAGACCCACGGTTACCTTGTTTTTCGTGATTCCTCCGCCGTTCATGGCGGTTCAGCCCCCTACCTTTGTCTTTGAGTCTCTCCAGCTTACTCCCTCACTCTATATCTCTCTTTGGTCTAGAAGCAAGAAGATCGAATGAGTTTGGTAGTGGTATGGGTTGGATGGAAATGGAGAAGGGAAAATGGCAAATGCATGTATGTGTGGATGACACGTGGCACTCATCCTTGGGCCTAAACACAAATATCTGGGCCCACTATAGGACAAATGAACTTTATCCGTCTTGTCTTTCGTACAACTAGGAATAGTTCCTGAAACCTTCTGTGACCCGTATTTCCCGCACGATGTCCAATTTTGACACGCAGTCTGTCTACAGACTTGTATCGTCTCAATCTACGTAATAGACCTTGGTCGCCGTGTCATTGACCTTTCGAGTCAAAAGTTAACTTTTTACCCTTTATAGGGGCAAAATCGTAATTTTACTCTGATTGCCTGATAATCCTCGACTAATTCCCAATTAGTCTCACTAATCCCCATTAATCCCGATTAATTCTTAATTAATCCCTAAATTCGGGACTGGTCGTTACAAGAGTGCTCAAGAAATGTGGCTCAGTCTTAAAGACAAATTTGTTTCCTCAACAAAGGCTTCAATTTTTCAAATGGAAACTGATCAGCAAAACATTAAGAAAGGATCAGAAAATATGGCCCAGTATCTGCAGTGAATCAAAGATTCAAGGGATCTTCTTGAATCTTGTAATGTGTTCTTTGGTGATGATGACATAGTGATACATAACCTGAGAAGTCTACCTGCAGAGTTCAACACTTTCAGGTGTGTTATTCATGATAGAGAAAATTCAATAAGCCTCAAGGATTTTAGATCCCAACTTCTTGCTGGAGAATATGTCTTGAGCAATCTACTGAGCAGGTCCTCTAGAAGTCAGACACATACAAGAGACTGATTAAGGGGGCGATCGAGTTCAGTGAGTTCGACATCACCTATGCCCCCCTTTCTTCCAAGAATGGCCAAGAAATTGCCGATCTTCTTTCCAAATTCACCTATAGTACGTCCCAGTACATGCCAAAGATTCAACAATCATCACCATGCATCTAGATGCCAAACACAAGTGTGGAGAACACTTCCTCTCCACTAGGCAAGTCAAAGCCAATCTGGAACCTCTACGTGGATGGATCAACATGCCACATCGGCTCTGGAGCGAGGCTCATGCTCACCACACAGTACCATACAAAACTTGAATACGTACCCCATTTCAGCTTCAAGGCTTCAAACAATGAAGTAGAATACGAGACACTCTTCTCTGGCCTTCGTCTCACGAAGGACTTGGAAGCACGACATATCAGAATCTTTGGCAATTCCAAACTTGTTGTTTTCCAGGTGGACAATGACTACAAGGCCAAAGACTCTTTGACCCTCTACCTTGATAAGGAAAGGACAATACCCCGCAGTTTCCAAGCATACGAGATTAACAAGATCCCACGTTCAGAGATCAGCCATGTTGACACCCTCACAATACTAGCCTCTTCCATTGATGACAAGATTGGTCGCAGCGTACCAGTTGAGCTACTTGAGACCCCCAGCACAAATGAACGGCAGATCAATGCCATCTACACTGAACCATCATAGATGGATCCAATCTAGTTCCTCAAACATGCAGAACTACTGAAAGATTAGAATGAAACCATGCGCATCACACACTAGGCCACTAGGTACAAAATTTTTCATGGCCATCTGTATAAGTGCAGATTCAACGTCTCACTCCTAAAGTGCCTACTGGCATATCGGTGATATGCAATCCTCAAAGAGATCCACGAAGGCATTTGCGGCAATCGTTCATGACCCAAGTCCCTCGCTCACAAAGCCTTCAAGCAAGGTTACTATTGGTCAACCAGGCAGGCAGATTCAATTTCTCTTATGCAGAAATACGACCAATATTAGAAGTATGCTCTTATTCCTCACCTACCTGCATAGCACCTAACCCCAATGCTCAACCCTTTGTCCATTCTTATAGTGGGGATTTGATCTCATCGGCCCCATGCTGAGAGCGAAGGCAGGACTAGAACATGTTGTTGTAGCCGTCAGTTACTTCACCAAGTGAGCAGAAGACAAATCACTCAAGATAATCACTCAGATCGAAAGTTTCATCTACCAAAATGTCATTTGCCACTTCAGCATACCACATACCATCTTGATGGACAACGAGAGGCAATTCGACACAGATTTAGACTCTAACATCTACAAATACAAAACAAAAGGGAAATTACATCTAAACACACAACTAACTTAAGTATCGGAGCTTTTTAGATCGACACCATATTTGTGTCTAATGCTTTTTCTCTTTACCTCGCACGTTATTCGACATGCTTAGTAAAAATTTAACTAGCACCCCTCAATAGAACTCGTCACGTTGAATCTACTTTCAGATCAAACATCTTCCATCACCGAAGCTCAACTTTTATGACTTCCCACACCCTCGCCGGGGCATGCATAAAGGCAGCCTAATGCATGCATAATGGGGACAACGTATATTGTCCCAAAAAAAAATGGGGACAACGTATTATTCATATTTTTTAACTTAAAAGCGGAAAGGAGCCTAATTTACACCCTGGCTGGGGCATGCATATATGGACAACATATTATTCATATTTTCAAGCGAAAAGGAAAAAACAGCTTAATTTAGTAACCATGCATGGTTTTTGGTATTTGCCCCGGAAATGATCTTACCAAATAATCGAACTTTGTTTTGTAGCTACGGTGTTCTTCTCTAGGTAGCTACTTCTTTGATCTCTTTAGGGACCCAGGATTCTTTGCCCTTTTGCGTTTTCGATTTTCCTTCACAAGTTATAACATGAGGACGCAAATTGTCATGCTGTGAACGTACGTGTATGGCCTAGAAATTTTGTAAAAGTTCTTATAAATTGAGAAAACTTATCACACTTTTTTCATAAATTTGGCATAAATTTATGAATTCATCTCGGTTCATCTCTCCATCAATGTAGAGGCTAGAGCATTTAAGTTGGCATAAATTTTTATTCTCTCTCTGCATCAATGTACAGACTAGAACATTTTTCTTCTTCGTCGAGTAAAGATAACTCTTTTAGGTCTCGTTTGGTATGCTGTACTGTACTGACTATTTCAATCGGATAGACTAATCTGTCCACCGGATAGACTGATTATTTAGTCGGGCGTTTGATACTTTTCCGGATTAGAATGCTGACTATATTATACTGACCGGATTATATTATAATAATTGACAAAATACTTATATCTTAAATATTAATTATATATGTCATTATTTTTATTATTATTTATTTTAATAATAATTATTATTACTATTTATTACATTTTTATTAATTAATTATTTTTAATTTTATCATTATTATTTATTAAAATATCATTAATTATTAATTTATTATTATTAGAATTTATTACTTTATTACTTTTTATTATTAATATTTACTAAATTAATATTTTATTTTTATTATATTACTATTTATTTTATTTATTATTATTATTATTATTATTATTATTATTATTATATTTTACAAGATTACTAGTTATCCGACTATTTAATACGGACAATTTCGAGCGTATTATTTTAGCGTGTCTGGACCATATAAAAATATTCAACAGTAT
Source organism: Prinsepia uniflora (assembly GCA_032719365.1). Taxonomy (NCBI): domain Eukaryota; kingdom Viridiplantae; phylum Streptophyta; class Magnoliopsida; order Rosales; family Rosaceae; genus Prinsepia; species Prinsepia uniflora. Next base: position 3,628,127 of record CM064873.1, read on the forward strand.
TAACTTATACGATGACTAATTAATACGACTGATACCAAACACAGATTTCAGATTATTTAGCCTATACGAACCTTAATACGGTGTACCAAACACACCCTTAAAATACAGTTACTTTGAATTCATTTATGTCAATTAAAACTTGGAGAATATTTAATCTATCAAGCTAACATGCACCATATAACTTCCTACTTAAATAATGGTGTGCTCTTAAAGGGATGGAACCCAAAACTACAAAACAGATACTCAAATATATATGAATTCAAAGGGATGGTACTAGCTAGAGCCTAGAGCATCTTTCTTTTATACCAAAAAATTCCATGCCAATAAATTTGAGTGATTATTTGCTTGATTGACATGCAGAGGAAAATGCATTCCATGTGAGTGATTTGCTTTGTTTACACTACCTTATAATTTTACCTATTTATATTAATATATATTTTGATTATGGAACGTGGCTTAATTTGTTTGTATCTGAGTATTATAAGCAAATGACTTCCCATTTTTTAACATAAATTTTTCTTCCCCATAATTAGCGACTTGATAGCGATACTCTTCATATGCCTCCAACACTGCACTCCAAATAGCAGACACGTACACAGCATGCTTCCATGTGTATGTTATGGTACTACCCTACTAAAACTGTATGCTCCCATATGTTTCATGAGACGCATGTTTTTTCTTTTCATCTTATCCAAATTATTACAGTGATTAGTCATAAAACTATAATGTTTCCTTCCTATATATATATATATGAGTGATTATGCAAGAGCCTCATTACTTTCAGAAGTTAATAATTAACGACAAAAAATTATGGGATGATTTCGAAAAATAAAACTCTTATAAGCTACAAATTATATCCAAAAAAATGTAAATAATATTCTGATTGTACATAGCAAGAAAAAGCAAAAAATCATTCTTTCAGTCGATTATGCTGCGAAAATTTTAATTTAATTAATGTTTTTCACATTGTGAGTCGTGACTTGTGACCCATGTCAAACATATGATATTCTCATATGGGTATTAAACATTTTCTATGCAGGGGGTACTTATGTATGCTCATGGGTATTTATACAGTCCCCTACATGCGAGCATGCAATAGTAATGGATAGCCCTCATCATTTGGCCCAAAAGCCCATGGGCTTATGGGGTCCGATAAGTCCGATGGATAAAAATTCGGCCCGACCCGAGAGTTAGCGGCTGGGTTTGGGCTTATGGTGTTCAAACCCGATAGGCCCGAGCCCGATAAAGTCTGGTAAGCCTAGTCCGACCCGCCCGTAATAAACCCGGTCCATAAGCCCGAAAATATAAAATATTTATTATTTAAAAATTAATACTCAACTCATTCTTAATACTAATATTTCAACCCAAATCCAAGTCTCAGCTCCAAGCCCACCTAATTTATTTTAAAAAATCCAATACTCAATACCCAATACAAACCCTAACCACTCCTCCACCTACTTAATAGGCAGCCCAACGTTTTTGCACCCTTGAATATTTTATTTTAACGAGGCCACGTTTTTGCACCCTTGAGTATTTTTTTTCATTATTAATATATTTTTTTCATGCATATATTTTTTTTGTAATGGATCGACTACATGGGGAATAGCCAGGCATGTAGACAATCAAAATTATAAACCATGATTTCTTTAACCCTTCAAAAAATATGTATCTAGGAAGAAAAGTAGTCTTAGGTATATAACATTTAAAAATCAAAATCATATCATTCTGGATCAAACTATACCGAAAAAGTATCGAATAATTAAATTGATGGAAAATTGGTACGGTACTAAAATCAAGCCGGTTTAATTCGGTAGGATTTTAGTTTTGAAGTTTTAAAAAACTACCCCTTACCTATACCGAGCTAAATTAGTGTTTATATATATATATATGTATTTTCTTATTAACTGATTGATCACAATCGATCTGAATCCAAAATAAGGGCGATATGCCATAAGCCATATGGATCGTGAATTTGCATTCACCCGTTTTATTCTTCTTCCCTCTATTGCTTAATGCAATGACACAAAAAAACAAAAACAAAAAACTAATTTGAAGTTTGAATTATGCATCCACTTCTTCATCCTCATCAATCACTCTTAGTTTCTCAACCTCTCAATTGAGGATATCAGTCTCTCTCTGACCCTCATGAAAACCATAAGTCACTAGAAATCTATCTCTCACACGCGCGCAGCGCGCGCGCGCACACACACACACACACACACACACTCTCTCTCTCTCTCTCTCTCTCTCTCTCTCTCTCTCTCTCTCTCTCTCTCTCTCTCTCTCTCTCTCTCTCTCTCTCTCTCTCTCTCTCCAACCCTCACAAACTCTCTAAATCAACCAACCCTCACAAACTCTCTAAATCAAATATGGTCGCGTTGAATTGCCTGGAGTCCCTGCGCAACACACATCCAGAGCTCACTGATCGATACAATTCTCTTGCAGATATGTACCAGAAGAACTCTGGCACCAGCTCATTCTTAGGCAACTTGTTGCTCTTGCCGTGTTCCAGGTCTGTTTGCCAAGATGAAATTTTTTGACACGACTCGATAAATGAATCAAAATCAGCAAGAAATTTATTCGGTTCAATTTGCAAGATTAAAATTTCAGGTCATTTTTGAGTCAATTCATTATGATACGTTTGATAAACATATGGATTTCGGGTCAAACTATTAACCCGTTTAATGACCTGTTAACTCATTTAATAAATGGGTAGATTTTGAGTCAACTTGTTTACGCGTATAGTGACTTATATATCAACATGTTTAATAAATATATCAAATCACTAACACATTATATATCCATTTACCTACCTATGTACTTATGAATTCTTATAGTTTGAACGGGTTAAACATGTTAAATAGGTTAAACAAGTCAGATATCAATTGAGTTTCGAACACAAATTATTTATTAAGTTAGTTACACAGGTTACATAGATTACCTAGTTCATTAACATGTCGGGTTTGAGTTGGATATTTTTGACATAATTATTAAACGAGTCGAGTTCAGATTGGGTATATTTGAGCAAAACAGAGTTCATGACACAATACAAATCCGACACGACATGACCCATGACCAACCCTAAGTTTAAGTTCGGGTCTTCGTGCCTTCAAGCGAGATTTAGGTTTGAGAAATTTTTAGGTTGCAGTTTGGAGTATGCTTGAGGTTTTCCCCTAAATTAGGACTTTTGCGCAATAATCACGAGAACAAAAGGGGTTTCTATGGGAAAACTAGGTTTCTTCGGTGGGATATAAATCTTTCGAAGTGTATCTTGTAATTCGCTTCCATTTTGGTAATTTGAGTAACTAGAGCTCAAAGAATTGGCATTTCTATAAGAAATTGAGGTTCCACGTTCCACCCCCAAAACCAATTGTTTTTCCGATACCGGACATTGCCTCACATTCCAATACGTCCCCTCACGTGTGACAGATGTAAGAAATTGAGGTTTCACTCCAAAATCAATTGTTTTTCCGATATAGGACATTGTCAACCTTGCTTTGATACCATCTAATAAGTTGAGGTTCCACCTAAACGGTTTGACAATGGGGGGAGTAACCTAAGATTATATAAGACACAAATCTAAGTTGTATTTTTTCCCAGACAATTCCTCCCATTTCAACAAGATCCTAGTTTCTAATGACGAGATGAGAGTAAATGGTTGGATGAAATTTTCTTTTTATGGGTTTTTTATTTCCTTGGAACGCATTGGTATCAAACCAACTATTTGTCTAGACTGTAAATGTTGGTTTGAAGCTATCATAATCAAGCCGTTCAAGTAGCAGCCTCAATTCATCTAACTTACCTTTTTTTTTGGGTCAAAACAACTTGTCTAGTTTGGTTTTTGAATAAATGGATGTATGTATATAGTGCTGTGTAATGTAATTTGTTTTTTCGTTCCTGGAGGAGAGGGCAACAAAGGAGAGTACTGGTTTGGGAGTCTGGGGTTTATGCAACTATAGAAAGTTGTTTAAAGTATTTTCTATGGCCTATGCAACATCATCTGTCAATCTTTTTCAGCAACGTCGACGTTGTTGAAAAGGATTGACAGATGATGTTGTGCTTGGCAGATTGGATTGACTTAGAATTGTATACGTTGTTGAAATGAATTGTATATATTGATGTGGCAAATTATTGATGACTTGGTGATATTGTTGTGCTTGGGTACTTGGTGGTTTACGTTAGTTACTTGTCATAGATAACTTGCTAATGTAAGGCAGATTGGTTAAGGAAAATAAGTAATTGGCAATTTTACAGTTGCCAGCTAGATTGAGTACTTGCTGTTTTAGACATTTTGTTGTTGTTTACAATTTCAATGTTGCTGTTTTAGACGTTATGTTGATCACATCAAGAGAGTGAAGGGTTGTGTTCGGTATGATTCAAGTATTTGATTGCCTAAAATTTTGGTTCAAACTGAAATTATATCGAACATAGTTGGTATGATACGATTCGATATCAATTTTATATTATGAAAAACCAAACTATACCGAACTAATTAAAATTAAATAGCACGATTCTAATATCATCCTATATTGAATCGTACTTCACCATAAATTAAAGAAAAAACATATTATAATTAATGAGGACTAGCTAGACGTTGTGGTTTTGAAATTCCATATATACATATTAATTTCCTTCCACTATCACCAACATTTTTTTTTTGGCTGGCAGTATTTTCGAATTTTCCCAGATTTAAAGGAGGCATAATTCAAGAATCTTAATTAATTATTGGGGACAGAAATAAAAATTGTGCAGGATTAGACTATTCCCATCAGAGAATATATGTGGGTCATCAATCACTATGCAAACGTAAATCTCCTTCAACACCCAGCTGGCGGCTAATACATGTGGGTCATCAATCACTATGCAAACGTAGATCTTCTTCAACACTCAGCTAGCGGCTATTCCAGAAGTTGAGGTTGCACTAGAGTCCGGTAAATCTTCAAAATTAATATGTGCTATTTAATATGTAGATAATCTTTAAGTCTAACATGTGCTATTTAATATTTGGACAACTCATATTTAATTAATATTATTATACGTGTGTATTTTTATATGTGGTGAATCTTTTAATATGTGGACAACATATTCTCATATGCACTCTCACATGTGGCGAATCTTTCAAACCTAACACGCTGATATATAACTCGTATTAGGTGACGTGAAGTGCCGCCTAACATGTGGATAACTCATATTGAATTCACATGCAGTCTCACACGCTCCCTCATATACGGTGAATTTTCAAACCTAACACGTGGATAACTAATATTAGGTGGCGTGGACAACTCATATTGGATTCACATTCTAGCTCCCATGTCCTCTCACATGTAGCATAACATGTGGATAACATATTGGACGCACATTCTCACACGCCCCCTCACACGTGGCTAATCTTCAAACCTAACATGTGGATAACTCATATGAGGTGATGTGAAGTACGTGTAATAGTTAAACATCCACACATGAGATAATCTCCTTGAATACCATGAGAGAAGTTGAGGTCCACCCTAAAACTAATTAGTATTAGTAAGGAGAGATGTCAAACTCCTTATAAATTATTATAAAGTTGTACAATTTTTCAATGAGAGACTTTTATATTTTCATATTTTCATACCGGCTACGGTGTCGATCTCTTGCATGCATATATAAATTAATTTGAGCCATACATGGTTCACCAATTTTGTCTTAATTACCTGTTAACCGGCTCGTTCGTACCCGGCCAAATGCAGTGCTTTGAAACTAGCTAGCTGCGCGCCTCACTGCTCAGAGTGCCCCATGACTAGGAGGAAAGGAAAGTGAAGCCCCTTGCTTAATGTCGATCCTCAATTTCGAAATCAAATTTTAGGTATTTTCCACAATACTATATATACATATATTCTAAATTGTTTTTTGGTAAGCACATTATTATTCTAAATTTATTATGAAGTGACTCGGACTCTTTAGCATCAGTGACAGAAACAGTTTTCTCCACCGTTTTGATCGAATAATCGGATTTAAAGTCAAAGACTCCCTTTTGGTAAATATCACCAGTAGGGACCTTCGGAATACTCCAGTTTTCTAGATCCTTTTCAACATTAAGAATTGTGACTTCTTCCACATTCTTAACCCGCATCACTCTATCATTGCTACTAGAACCGCTGCTGCTACCAACAGATCGTTTACTAAAAGTTCTAAAGAGACTGGCCATTAGAAGTGAGCTTCTCTACTTGCTCGTCTCTAAGTGAAGTATCGTCAGACTTACCGCTTCTTCCGCCTAAACAACGCCTCAACACGGCTACAAACGGCGTACTCTGCCCGCTGGCGATCTCTTCCCCACTCCAGAGAAGATCCTACAGAAAAGACTTGTCCTAACAACACAATATCTAAAAATCGTGGTTTTAGATAACCACGGATGTGATGAGGAAGATATTTTTCAGCGACTTCGCGGGGAGTGGAGCGAAGGTCATTATCTTCAATGGGGATAATGGGTATCACCATGTTTTCACGGAAAGGGTTGCTGGTAATAGCCTTTTCCCTTCCTCTAGTATAGGGAAGAGCTGATATTATCGCTTCGATATCGGTGAGTAACTTCCACAGATTCGGTTTCTATCAGAAGCCTTTCATACCAAAATCGTGGTTTTAGATAACCACGGATGTGATGAGGAAGATATTTTTCAGCGACTTCGCGGGGAGTGGAGCGAAGGTCATTATCTTCAATGGGGATAATGGGTATCACCATGTTTTCACGGAAAGGGTTGCTGGTAATAGCCTTTTCCCTTCCTCTAGTATAGGGAAGAGCTGATGAAATTGGGGATGGAGTTGAAGAGGATTTGCTAGCAAGGGCTAATGATTTCTTTTGATGAGGATGCATGATGGATGATGGAGAATCAAATCGGGAAGATTTTGGATTTTCTTGGGTTAGAGGTTTATCTTTTGGATAAAGAACGTAGTAGTCGAATTTACCTGATGGTTCTCCCAGCAGGCCAACTTCAGGATCACCGGCGTCAAACCTTGCTTTGAGCTTTTGCTGGGAAGTCTTCTTGCGAACCCTGCAAAAATTCACGAGTTAAGAAGTCAAGTAACGAATTCTGTTCACCTTTAATATACTCAATATCAAAATCGAAAGCAGATAAAATCCCCTGCCATCTAGCAAAATTTTGTTTAGATGCTAAATTCTTAACATCTTTTAGCAAAATATCTTTTGCTGCCTTACAATCTACCCGTATCAGGAATTTTTTGTTAAGAAGATCACTTTCAAATTTAGTGACGGAATGAACTATGGATAATAGTTCCTTCTTAACAGTTGAATAGTTCCGCTGGGCTGGCTTCCAGATTCCAGAGGTGAAGCGGACGAGAACCTCTTTATCAGAAGTTCGTTGTTTGAGGACACCCCCATAGCCTTCATCAGAAGCATCAGTCTCCACAATTTTGAAAGCGTTTGGATCGGCCAGCGCGAGGCAAGGAAGCTCCGTAACCTTTCGTTTAAGGAGTCTTACCGCTTTTGTATGTTCAGCAGTCCAAGGGGATGGATTCTTCTTTAGTCGGTCAAAGAGCAGTTTACTGTCTTTGGCAAGATCTTTATAGAAATCACCAACATAATTCAGACTGCCCAAAAACCGCTGCAGTTGCCTTTTTTCAAGGATTTCATCCGGGAATTTGTCCGCAAAAGCGATGGCACGATCTATCGGGAGAATAAGTCCATGATGGATATTATGTCCCAAGAACCGTATTTTTGTTTGAAAGAGTTTCATCTTTCGTGCTGACACCACTAAGCCTGCAGTCTTAACCACTTTTAAGAAAATGTTGAGATGCTTAAAATGTTGGTCTAAAGATTGAGAAAAGACCAAAACATCATCAATATAAACAATTGTAAAAGTGGAATAAGGATTGAATATATCATTCATAATATGTTGAAATTCAGAAGGAGCATTTTTTAAACCGAAGGGCATAACGTTCCATTCGTAATGGCCGAATGGGACATTGAATGCTGTTTTATACCTGTCCTTCTCAGCAATCTGGATCTGCCAGTAGCCTGATTTCATATCAAACTTAGAAAAGATGACAGCTTGATGCAGGCGTTCGAGCAGATTTTTCTTATTGGGGATCGGATATCGTATCCATCTAAGGGCCTTATTCAAGGGTTTGTAATTTATCACCAATCGGGGTGCCCCTCGTTCGAGTTCTGGTGCGTTTTCAACATAGAACGCCGAACAGCTCCACGGAGAATAGCTTTTCCTGATCAACTTCTTTTCAAGAAGTTCATTGATTTCGTTCTTACAGATTTCCATCAATCTGCAGTTCATTTTGATGGGTCTTGCCTTAGTGGGGATATTTCGTTCGTCAAAATCCGGCTCATAAGGAAGCCCAACGATATGCTTTTTTCGATCCCAAAAAGCATTAGGCAGTTCAGAACAAACCTGCAACTCAAATTCTTTTTGAACAGTATCAATTTTATCTTTCAGAATTTTAGTTGTTAGTTGTTCTTCAGTTCGTTTAAAATGTAATTCTTCTTTCAGAGAACAAAGAAATTTTTCCTTATCAATAATCTTGTTATGGAGGGAATTAACATATTGAACTTGAGGCTGTTTAGAGAATTTGAACATTACCTTGATTCCTTCTATCTCAGCTTCGATGCCTTGATCAGACACTTTAAAGGGATAAAGCATACTTAAAAAAGGAGTGCCCAGAGGGACGCGTGATCATCAGGTCCTTGGCTCCGAGATCTTACGTCCATCCCCACTTTGCCAATACCAAGTCCCTCTGGCGATCTCTTCGAGGATGGTGGGATAACCATCTAAGTGAAGAAGCCAAGAGAGAGATTCTGTCTGCAACAAAAATCACTGAGGTTAATGGACAATTGACAGCTCATGAGGATGCGGTGAATACCCTAATCTATACCATCACCCTCCATTTTTTTGGATCCACAGAATTACAACAAGATAGATCTAAGGAGATATTAATCAATCTAAGATGTCCAACCCTATCCCATTTTAGATGGTATAAGGATGTTTTTTATGCCAAGGTATTTCTTAGGTCCGATTGTTTTGCTGACTTTTGGAAAGAGAAGTTTCTTTCTGGTCTCCCTCCGTTATTCGCAGAAAAGGTACGTAGCCGTATCCGAGGAAAATATGGAGGAGTCATACCTTATGATAGGTATACTTATGGAGAACTTACATCTGAAATATGTGCTGAAGGATTAGCACTCTGTACTGATATGAAATTAAAGAAACAATTAGATAAGCAGAAGATACTGCGTTCTAAAGAATTGGGTGATTTCTGCGAACAATTTGGCTTCGCACCTAAAGATCCCTTGACTAGGAGAAAACCTTCCCATAAACGAAAAGTCTCCAAAACATATGCTCGACCTTCAAAACCTTATAGGTATAAAGATCGGCGCAAACCAAAAGAGTCTTTTCAAGGATCCTCATCAAAACCAAAACATAGGCAATCCAATAAAGGAAATAAACCAGGAACATTGCCTAGAAAAAGAACAATAGTTTGCTACAAATGTGGAAAAGTTGGACATACCCGACCTGAATGCAAACTACCGGAAAAAATTAATAATCTGAATTTAGATGAAGGCCTAAAACGACAGTTGTGCCAACTTATGCTCAATTCATCATCAGAATCAGAATCTGACACTAGTGAAACTAGTAATGATGAGGAAGCAGTTCTAGGGGAAATGGATTGGTATACATCATCCTCAGCTGAAAGTAATACCGAGGAAGAGCGATCATGCCTCTGTGTCATCACAAAGGAAGAAAGTCTGATTCTAGACTTGATTGATAAAATTGAGAATCCTCTTGAAAAAAGAGTTGTTCTTGAGCAATACATCAATATAGCGAAGGAGCAGAAAAAACCCTCTACTTCTACTCTGCAGCAGCCAGTTGAAGCTTATAGCTTTAAGACCATTACTGCCCGAATGGCACAAACCACCCAAAGGGAACCCACCGTTGCTGAAATCAAGCAGGAAATTAGGGAAACCAAAAATGAAGTTAAAGACTTGAAGCAAAGAGTTCAGATCTTAGAACTCTCTCATCCCTCAACCAAAAGCCCTGAACATGAAACTGAAAAGGAGTTTCAATTCATGCTGAGCGACTTTGAAGAAGAAAAACAGCCAGAACCCGTTCTTTCTGAAAGCCTACCGGAAGGCAGCATTTCTGCACTGAAATATGTTCATAACATAGACAAGGTAATATCCCATAAATGGTATTCCATGATTACCTTTGTGATTAACCAAACTTTCAGGTTCTCGGTTGAAACACTAATAGATTCAGGAGCTGATCTCAACTGCATCAATGAAGGAGTAGTGCCTGTAAAATACTTCTCTAAGACGTCGCAGGGATTACGAAGTGCAACAGATCAACCAATGAAGATTCATTATAAGATCTCGGATGCAGCCATAATCCAAGATGAGGTTTGTTTCCAGACCTCCTTTGTTTTGGTAAAAGGATTAAGCCATGCGGTAATACTGGGCACTCCTTTTTTAAGTATGCTTTATCCCTTTAAAGTGTCTGATCAAGGCATCGAAGCTGAGATAGAAGGAATCAAGGTAATGTTCAAATTCTCTAAACAGCCTCAAGTTCAATATGTTAATTCCCTCCATAACAAGATTATTGATAAGGAAAAATTTCGTTGTTCTCTGAAAGAAGAATTACATTTTAAACGAACTGAAGAACAACTAACAACTAAAATTCTGAAAGATAAAATTGATACTGTTCAAAAAGAATTTGAGTTGCAGGTTTGTTCTGAACTGCCTAATGCTTTTTGGGATCGAAAAAAGCATATCGTTGGGCTTCCTTATGAGCCGGATTTTGACGAACGAAATATCCCCACTAAGGCAAGACCCATCCAAATGAACTGCAGATTGATGGAAATCTGTAAGAACGAAATCAATGAACTTCTTGAAAAGAAGTTGATCAGGAAAAGCTATTCTCCGTGGAGCTGTTCGGCGTTCTATGTTGAAAACGCACCAGAACTCGAACGAGGGGCACCCCGATTGGTGATAAATTACAAACCCTTGAATAAGGCCCTTAGATGGATACGATATCCGATCCCCAATAAGAAAAATCTGCTCGAACGCCTGCATCAAGCTGTCATCTTTTCTAAGTTTGATATGAAATCAGGCTACTGGCAGATCCAGATTGCTGAGAAGGACAGGTATAAAACAGCATTCAATGTCCCATTCGGCCATTACGAATGGAACGTTATGCCCTTCGGTTTAAAAAATGCTCCTTCTGAATTTCAACATATTATGAATGATATATTCAATCCTTATTCCACTTTTACAATTGTTTATATTGATGATGTTTTGGTCTTTTCTCAATCTTTAGACCAACATTTTAAGCATCTCAACATTTTCTTAAAAGTGGTTAAGACTGCAGGCTTAGTGGTGTCAGCACGAAAGATGAAACTCTTTCAAACAAAAATACGGTTCTTGGGACATAATATCCATCATGGACTTATTCTCCCGATAGATCGTGCCATCGCTTTTGCGGACAAATTCCCGGATGAAATCCTTGAAAAAAGGCAACTGCAGCGGTTTTTGGGCAGTCTGAATTATGTTGGTGATTTCTATAAAGATCTTGCCAAAGACAGTAAACTGCTCTTTGACCGACTAAAGAAGAATCCATCCCCTTGGACTGCTGAACATACAAAAGCGGTAAGACTCCTTAAACGAAAGGTTACGGAGCTTCCTTGCCTCGCGCTGGCCGATCCAAACGCTTTCAAAATTGTGGAGACTGATGCTTCTGATGAAGGCTATGAGGGTGTCCTCAAACAACGAACTTCTGATAAAGAGGTTCTCGTCCGCTTCACCTCTGGAATCTGGAAGCCAGCCCAGCGGAACTATTCAACTGTTAAGAAGGAACTATTATCCATAGTTCATTCCGTCACTAAATTTGAAAGTGATCTTCTTAACAAAAAATTCCTGATACGGGTAGATTGTAAGGCAGCAAAAGATATTTTGCTAAAAGATGTTAAGAATTTAGCATCTAAACAAATTTTTGCTAGATGGCAGGGGATTTTATCTGCTTTCGATTTTGATATTGAGTATATTAAAGGTGAACAGAATTCGTTACCTGACTTCTTAACTCGTGAATTTTTGCAGGGTTCGCAAGAAGACTTCCCAGCAAAAGCTCAAAGCAAGGTTTGACGCCGGTGATCCTGAAGTTGGCCTGCTGGGGAGAACCATCAGGTAAATTCGACTACTACGTTCTTTATCCAAAAGATAAACCTCTAACCCAAGAAAATCCAAAATCTTCCCGATTTGATTCTCCATCATCCATCATGCATCCTCATCAAAAGAAATCATTAGCCCTTGCTAGCAAATCCTCTTCAACTCCATCCCCAATTTCATCAGCTCTTCCCTATACTAGAGGAAGGGAAAAGGCTATTACCAGCAACCCTTTCCGTGAAAACATGGTGATACCCATTATCCCCATTGAAGATAATGACCTTCGCTCCACTCCCCGCGAAGTCGCTGAAAAATATCTTCCTCATCACATCCGTGGTTATCTAAAACCACGATTTTGGTATGAACGGCTTCTGATAGAAACCGAATCTGTGGAGGTTACTCACCGATATCGAAGCGATAATAATAATATGATCGCATTCTCCAAACTAGTGATTCTGAAAGTGATCACTATGGCTGAATGGGGAGAAAGCCCCTCTAAATTACACTATTTCAAAAATACTGCAATGGGACCAAACAGTTATAATTTCTGGGATTACCAGAAGGCCTGGGATCAGGTTCTTTGTTTTCAAAATATCCGGTATTCTCATACCTGGTTTGTACAATTAAAATTAGGGACTCTGAAAAAAACCCCTAACTGGTTTCAAGCTTGGTTTCTTGTTTGGGGACCTACTGTTGATTATTTACCTCGGGAGATAGCCCCTTCCTTTTCTGATATATTTAAAAAGGAAAACAAGGAATATCCTGAAGAAAGGAAATTATTCCTCTGGTTTTTAATCTGTTATGAACTGCCTTGGATTTTAAAATGGGACTACAGTTTCATTGAAGATGATGATGATCTATGGTATTTTATTCCTCAACTGGAGCGAAAAATATATGTATGTATATATATATATATATATATATATTGTGGTCGACATGATAATATAGACTGAACTCTCAAACGGTTCTCGATCATTTATACGGCATCGATCTAGAAAGTGTGTGTTAAGTACATAATTAATGTTTATGTGGAAGTCTGAAGAAGATTGAAGATGTCGGATGACTGATTTATATCGATGGAGTCACGAAGAAGGATATGCAGATCGATTGATTCACACAAAGGTTAGTCGTATGAAGCCACCATACATACATATATATATATATATATATATATATATATATATTACGTACATACATATGCCCTTGGTAGAAGATGAAATTATAGATATATATAGGCGGAGGCACAGTGGGGTTAGCGGGTCCTGTAGACCCCCACTAATTTTTACATATTTTAATATATATATATATATTATAATATATTTTAATTAATGAAATATTTATTAAAAATAAGGATTATTATATAATTTTAGTCAATTATATCTTTTGGATTCTCATTTAATTTGGAAATAGATTTTTAGGCTTCATAATAGACACATATAAATATTATTATATATGATTTATAAAAATCTTAGAGATATTTCAATATAAAAAAATATATTTCGTACTATAATTTTTTTTTCAATTTTTAAAATTTCACGCATGTCTATTTTATTTTAAAATTTCAATCATAGTCTATTTTGAGTATGCAATAATTTCAAATTATAATTTTTTTTTTCAATTTTTAAAATTTCACGCGTCTATTTTATTTTAAAATTTCAATCATAGTCTATTTTGAGTATGCAATAATTTCAAACTGAGAATATATATAAAAAAAACTATATATGATTGTAATAAATTAGTAACTGATACGATTTTTTATTTTATAATTTAGTTAATTTGGTATATGTTATGATGAGTTGAATTATATTTAATTTTTTTAAGTATTTAGAAAAGATGAACTCTTAGTTATGACACTGTAATATATGTATATATATATATATATATATTATATTAGGTATATATGCCCTCGGTGGAAGATGAATTCATAGATACATATATATACTATATAACAAATATATAAATATATATTACGTACATATATATATATATATATATATATATATATGCCCTCGGTAGAGATACATTTATAGATACATATATATATATATATATTCTATAAATATATATATATATATATTGCATACATATGCCCTTGGTAGATTAATGATTTCAAATAATCATTGGGGCTTCTTCAAGACAACTTTGTTGCTGCCAGTGCCAGAGACCATGGATTTAACTATCCCGCCTGAACCTTGTTCTGTTTGTAGGCATCAACTTGTAGTCTAGCTAGGTTTATTATTTCCAGAGTGATGGGTGCTCGAATAGGAGTCTTACATAATGGACTTGTGTATCTCGCTCTCGTCTTCAGTGAGGTCTTTTTTTTTTTTTCAGGGTGAGTATGTCAATATGATCTTAATGAGGAGCGGAGCTTTGCACATGACTTTAATTGGGCTTGCCTCTTTGGAAGCATGCGTCCATCAAGGCAGTGTGGATATATTTGTGAATCCACCAGGCACGGGTTCAATCCATGTCGTTCCTAAATCTTGCATGATTGGTCGACAAGGTCAATGAAAAGGATCCTTGCTAGACTTATCTCTACTTCCCTCAATCTTCACTATAGAATATTTCATCCACACAAAAAAAAAAAAGTGATTAGACAAGTATACAATGAAACATATTCAATCCAATCCATTCAAAATGATAAGAGTTACCATGAAACGCGTTTTCTTGTATGTCTAACCCCTATATTCCTCTTACCATTAATGAAATCTCATGTGCTTCTTCAGCTTGCAAACTGCATTTACTATTATAAGTTGCTCAATACAAATTAGTACTATCCGCGAAACGTGCTTAGCCCAAAAGAGCTTTCATTTTTGAGTGAATAAAGGGTTTATACATCAAGAAAACATATTTATATCCAATCTCCAAAAATTGTGGAATTAAAAGAGGCAAATTTCTCTCATATCTAACCGCTGCAATTCTCAAAGATTTGAATCATCCACTCCTACTTTTAATAATGGAGGTTTAGAGTTATCCAATTTAATGCATGTTACCCACTAAACCAGCCTCCAATGTCAGTTGATGCCATGGATTTATTCATCGACGTCAACACCAATGTTGGAACCCGTTGCCAATTAACATATGCATGTCAACCTTAATTACGCTTGGAAATCTAGAATCAGTTTCTAATTAAGGTCACTGACAGCTGCAAGAACCCCTCCTCCACCACGCCTGCAAAACAATACCCGCCAGACTGCTTCCTCCTCGGCCTTTAAACTCGATCGACTTCCTTACCAAGGTAACTTTGCCGGGAAAATAGTTGCCAAAATATTCATGAACTTTACAATAATTTTAGATACCATACATGAAATGTATTATTTGTAGCATATATTCTTGAATTATGTCTAAATGTACAAGGACAATCATTATGTTATATATATCCCTATATCCGCACACACATATATATATATATATATATACGTACATATATATGACAAAGTGAGGAGTATATGTAGCCCTAGACTAAAGATTTTTTAGGAAAAACTAATTGTATTTATACCTGGTAACTAATAAGTCATATTAGAACAAGCGTATAGGAGTACAAGGAGTTCAAGATTCAGGAAGCCTAGGAGGAGAATAAACGAGTGGTTTCTGCATAAATATTTTAATCAAAGGTGTGAAATTAAAACCCTTGTTGTCGCTTAAATACTAGCATGTGTGAAAAAAATCTCTTGTGTTGAAGCTAAATTCGTCATTTGAACTCAAAAGACTCAAGGATCCCTGCAAACAAGCAAACAGTAAGCTATAGTTCGGGGGTGTTCGACCAAGAACGCTCCAATGCTTAAGTCAGCTTCGAAAGAAAAATCTCAAAAACTTAAGTAGCGTTGAACAGAATTCCCTGTAAAGTGAAATGAGTTCCGATATTTATAGAAAAATCTTGGCAGTCTCGGAGCGTTCTGATTGATTAGTTGAATTTGTAATTAATAAATAATATATTTATAATAAAGTAAATTATTTAATAATTATAATAATGGCTCATTATAATAATAGTGATAATTATTGTGATTTAATATCAATATTTAATTGTCCGTTATTAAGAATAATAACAATTAACTCTCGGGAAGAATATTAATATTACGGAGACTTTTAACCCGATTAAATAACGTATTTAATTAGTAAATATATTATTTAATGTGTGGGTGTCTACAAGTCATTTGTATTATTATTAGGGGCAATTTGGTCATTTCAGGAATTATGGGTCACGTGGCAGTTTCACAATTTTCCGTTATTTTTGGGTTTCACACCTTGTTTATTTGGAAATAAATCAGATTAATTAGGATAAAAAATTTAATATTTTTTTCTAAGACTCTTCAGTATTTTGGATTATGCTTAATTTTTTTCATTCTTTCTTGTTTTAGGAAAATTATCAAATTGGGATAGAATTCTTAATATTTTTTTTAGTTATGACTCTAGTATTTTAGATTATACTAAATTCTTTTTTTATTAATTAAATATATGAAAATTATTTTCTTTTTTCATCTTAAAAATCCAGGCTGTGATATAGTACAGCATAGCCCCTATATACAATCCTCCGCCCTTGTATATAGATTGGGCTACCGATAGTTTTATATACAACCATCATATATCAAATCAATCATGGTAGCCAATATGAGCTTATTTGTCATATTCTTCTTGCTAATGATCTTCATACATTTATTAATCAAGCTTTATTGGCAGTTTGGCACCAAAGCACGATTAACAACAACTTGTTCATCAAGCGAAAGAAACATCTTCCTCTTCCTCCCACTCCTAAAACCCTAATCTGTTGGCCTATCGTCGGCAACCTCCCCCAACAGCTCACGAACAAGCCCTCGTTCCGATGGATACACAAGCTCATGGATGAAATGAACACGGAAATTGCATGCTTCCGATTTGGAAGCTCCCACGTCATCCTAGTCACGTGCCCGAAACTCAGCTGCGAAATGTTGAAGAAACAAGAAGCAACTTTCTCGTCACGGCCCCTTAGCATTTCCACCCTCCTCCTCTCCAGAGGGTACTTAACTACGGTTATGGTGCCCTTCGGGGAACAGTGGAGGAAAATGAGGAAAGTCATGATCAGAGCCGGTCCAAATATTTAGAGGCCTAGGACAAAAATAAAAAATGTGCCTTTAATTTGTATACTTAATTATTAAAAATGTAAATTTTATAAATTGATTATATTATATTTATATTAAGAGACATCGTTAAAAAATTTATTACGGGAAAACTCATTGGGACAAAAAGGAAAAATGAGTATCTCATATTCAAAACATTACATTTATTATTTTTTATAAACAAATCTTATACTTTTTTAGTGAAACTAGTAAGCAATTTGCAATTCTATACAAATTTCTGTAACGCCCCGAAAATCCAAAGAATGTAAAATATTAAAATAATATGAAAAATGACGTTTTTACCCTTGGAGGGAGGTGGCTAAAAGTTGACTTTTTATTTGGAATATTTTTTGTACATTTTTCAAGGACTATTGTGTAGGTCTCGGGACGCTGAAATTGTCAGACGGGATCAGGATCTTTCACGATTATCGAGGGATAATCGGGATGTGTCTTGTCACTTCTATATTCAATACAAGAATGTAATTAAAGATTATTAAACTAAGAACATTTGTAGCAGTAACCTTATCAGTTTAAGTGAGTTCCTTAAAATCCTCCTAGCATGTAAAAAAATGCAATTAAGGATTCAAAGGCACACATAAAAAAAAAACTAAAGAGACACAATTTATAATTTTTAACAAAAAGGAAGAACTGACTTGCCATTTGTAATGTTAACTTCGTGACTTAGACCCATAACATTGGTCCTTTGATTATATGAAGGAGTCTTCCTGTCGTCAATAATTACAGCATCCATAAGGGAAAGTTGTCAAATGGAAGTGTTCAATCAGGGAAATTGTAATAGGAATTTTATTAAATTAAATTACTACTTTTTGAAGTTTGTAACTTAGGAATATCTCGACTAGGACTTTCAGAAGAGGAGATGAAAATGTCTGGATGTCTTCGACTGGATAACCCAATTTTTGAGAACTTGATATTAGGGTTTTACAGTTTGAATGAGATGCAAGAAATTAAAATTTTAGAACAATTGAGAATTTGAGATTGATATTTAATCTTAGAACATTGAATTTGAATATTGAATTAGAATATAGAAACCATGTGCCTTCTTCTTGGAACTTTGAAGAGACTCTTCTTTCGTTCCCCGCTCACTCGTATCTTCCGTTTAAATTATCATTCATCGTCCAATTGTTTTTAAACTTAAAAAAAATAAAAATTGGGCTCTCCAACATCTTTGGGCCTGGGGCTTATGCCCCTTTTGCCCTACCTATTGGTCGGCCCTGGTCATGACTACCAAAATTTTTTCTCCGATAAGACATATGTGGCTTGCTGATAAAAGGGTTGAAGAGGCTGATCATCTTGTTCGGTATGCAGTACCAGTAAATGTGGTGGCATTGTGAATTTTGTAAGAAATTGAGGTTTCAACCCAAAACCAATTGGCAATGGGGGTTGTACTTTTCCGATGTGGGACATTTTCCTCACATCTCAACACGCCCTCTCACTTGTGGCGGATTTTCCAGCCTATCACGTGACGATTTGAATGGGTACGTGTGACACGTGTGACGGTTAAGCTTTCACATGAGATAACCTCGTTATGATACCATGTAAGAAGTTGAGGTTCCACTCCAAAACCAATTGGCAATGGGAGGAGTAGTCCAAGATCTTATAAGACACAAATTGTAATTGTGCTTTTCCGATATGGGACATTTCCCTCACATCTTAACAAATTTGAGAGTTGCTACGCAACATTATTGTGCAAATGTCATAAAAAAATTGGTTTTCAGTAAGAGGTACTTAGGGCGTGATGATTTGGAGGATCAAAAATACTTAGATGCGTTATTCGCATTGCTCAAGTATACCTTCTCTTTTTCCGCGTCAGATTATTTGCCATGTTTGAGAGTGCTTGACTTGGATAGCCAAGAGAAGAAAGTCAAGGAAGCCATGGAGATTACAATGAAACACCAAGTCCCTTTGATTGAAGATCTTGAAAACAGAGAGGATCGATCAAATTGCAAGTAAAGTTCTCTTAACTCAACCTTACACTAAACACACACTAGCTGGAATTGTTTGTGAATAGAGACTAGCTCGTGACTAGATTAGGTTCTTGATTGTTTATATGCATGTTTTAGAAATGGACGGATGAAGATGATGATGATTTACAGTGAGATGTTATCACTACACACTGATGCACTCTACCTGTTCGATGAAATGTTCATCATTGGTTTACAGAGCAAAATTGCACTCTCACTGTTGTTCTGATTCTTCCGTACTGTTTCATTGAATGAAATCGGGTATATGAGTCTCATACATGCACCTACACGCGTACACACACACACACACACACACACACACACACACACACACACACACACTCTACACCCTATTTGCATAATCCAATACATGACTGCCACATAGATCGACAGTTCAAGTTTTTTCTTAGAGCACAAGCAAACTCTATCTCACTCTCAAATTTGTTAGAATCTTTACTTTTCAGCTCAGCACTCACACTTTCCTACCCGTATTAAACTTAGGATGCCTAGCTGTCAAGTGACTACTCTGTGGACAGCTTAGTCATCAACAGAAGAAAGGGTTTATGAGCATGAGAAAGCTGGAGGCCGTGGAAACAAGGGAACCAATGGACTTGCTTGACATTCTTATCTCGCTCAAGGTGCCAATGGGGAGCCGTTGTTGTCACTTGAAGAAATCAATGCTCAAATAAATGTAAGTTTCTCTTTCCCTACCTCCAAAGATATTATCGAGCTTTCCTAAATCGTACTTACGTTATTAATTGAACATGAGGTTGCCTCTAGAGGAGCTAAAGGGGTATAAAAATGAAATAATCAGTTTATAAAAATTTACAATTTTAATAATTAAGTGTGCGTGAATTAAGGGCACACTTTATATTTTTTGCATTAAGCCTTCACATATTTAGACCCGCCTTAAGATCTATAACCTTCCAATTATTTACCCATTATATATATACCATTAACCAATAATATTAATTAGTGTGGTCCATAATTAAAGTTATTAATATATAGCTAGATTTCGCATGACAACACGCATTTGTGCACGTGTAAATGCTATGCTTTAGAGCAGGGATAATTTATTGAAATAAATTCTAAATCAATACTATTAGTGTGTTCCAAATTTATTAATCTATATCGCTAGATTTCAATGACAACACTCATTTGTGCACGTGTAAATGCTATACTTTAAAGCGGGATAATTTATCTAAATAAATTCTAAATCACTACTATTAATTAGTGTGGTCCATAATTAAAGTTATTAATTTATAGCTAAATTACACATGATAACACGCATTTGTGCACGCATAAATGCTTTGCTTTAGGGCAGGGTAATTTATAAAAATAAATTCAACTAAATTGAAAATAATTTAATATAGAAATAAATTAAGATGAGATTTTTTTTTGTTAAGTGGTTCTAGTTCAATTGGTTATAACTAGTATTGACCTATAGATAATTGATCTTAAATTCTAACTTGAATGACATATTGTATATATAATTTCTAAAAATTCTCCTCTCTTCCCTAATAAAAAAAAAGTGAGTTGTTTTTTTTCCGAAGGAATGAAAAGTGGGATTCAACCCACCCTAAATTTATACGAAAAAAATTAGGTTGGGATTCAACCCACCCTAAATTTATACGAAAAAAATTAGGTATACCTACTGTCACCTATCCGGTCCAGACGTGCCCACCTATACTATATACCTTTCTTATTAATGTTTTGTTTTAGGTTTCAAATGTTTGAGTTCTATATATATATAACTCTCTCTATATATATATATACATATAATACAAATGATTTGGCACATTCAAATATGAAAAGTACTATAAAACCTAAAGATCTTTGATAAAGAAAGCTGATTTTTGAAAAACATGTTCACCGAGAAAAATCGGCTTTAGCTTTAGGTTAATCCAAATATATTTATCCTCTTGATCTGTTTGGTTGTTTAATTGGTTTATATAAAAGGAAAATTGACGATTTTTATTGTTATATACGTGTATACACACATGTGTACATGCATGCAGGAGATGATAAGGGGAGCGGTGGACAATATATCCATCAAATGCTGCAGAATGGGCAATTGCAGAGATGATAAACTAACCTGAGTTGTTACAGAAAGCAACACAAGAACTTGATGCCGTGGTTGGCAAGGAAAGACTTGTCCAAGGGTCATATTTTTCACTCCTTAATTACGTCAAGGTATGCGCAACGTTTCGACTCCACCCGGTGGCACCCTTTAACATCCCCACGTGTCCACCGCTAATACGATTGTTGGAAACTACTTCATCCCCATGTGTTGCTTATCCGAGTAGGGCTCGGCCGAGACCCTAAGGTTTGGGACCAGCCTCTCAAGTCTAATCCCGGGCACCATCTCAAGGAAGATGGATCTGCGATGGTGCTCAATGAATCGAAGTTACGATTCATGTCGTTCGGTACCGGGATACGTGGCTGTGTGGCGGTCATACTTGGCAGTGCCATGACTATTATGTCGTTTGCTAGGCTTCTTCATGGGTTTACTTGGGAGGTGTTGTTGACAGAAAAGAATGAATGATTGTGATCGTGCCTTGCGTCATCTGCATTACGGTCTTCATCATGGGATCATAAATTGCTTGTGATATGATTGTGACAAATGTCATAGTCACCTTGATTGTAGGAATCCGTTAGAATCGAGCTGGTATAACAGATCTTATTAGTGTGCGAGTTAGTTAACTTAGGCTCTAAGTAATTGCTCTATCTACCACATAAGCAACAATGGTTAGACTTTGTTTGTACCAAAAGATCAATATACAGACCTTTTTCTCTCAAGTTTTCCCTCTCTCTCTCCCTTCAATTCTATCATCATCCTTAGCATGGTATCAGAGCCGTGAAAGGCCTGGACCTGTTTTTTCACCACAATTCTGCTGCTGTTTTTTTGTTCTTTGTTTTCTCCCTTTATGTTGATTGTTGTATGATTCAAGCTCAGAATTCAAGAAGCTCAGAAGAAGCTCAAGAAATTAAATTAGCTCAAGAAATTAAATTAGCTCAAGAAGCTGGAAAGATTTCAGAAAGAAAAGCAAGAAGGTCAAAAGTGCAAATAAGCTTGTTTAGTGTTTGTTAAAAGACCTCAATGAAAAAAAATTTAGAAATATAGAAATGATGAATGTCTCACAATTGCTGATTCTGCAATCTCCTATTGCTAATCTTACTACCACTGTGGGGAATTTTGTTCAAGTGAAACTTGATGATCTTAACTACATGACATGGAATTTCCAAATGGAGTTGCTGCTCAGTGTACACAGCTTGATAGGTTTTGTTGATGGATCAAATCCTTGCCATAGGTCAACTGATGAAGTCACTGGTCAAAATGCTCAAGTGTGGAGGCTACACGACAGAGCTTTTATGCAACTGATCACTGCTACCTTGTCTACTTCAGCCATGTTTTGTGTTCTTGGTTGCAAGAACTCTCAATAAATGTGGACAAATCTCAAAGACAGGTTTGCATCAATCACTAAAGCCTCAATTTTTCAAATGAAAACTGATTTTCAAAGTATAAATAAAGGATCAGACACTATGCTCTAGTACTTGCAGAGAATTAAAGATTCTAGGACATGTTAGAATCCTGTGGAGCTCATTCTGAAAACGATGATGTTGTTATTCGTGCTTTGAAAGGTCTTCCTTCAGAATACAATACCTTTAGGTGTGTGATTCAAGGAAGAGAAAGTACAATTCCCCTTAAAGAGTTTAGGGCACAACTTCTTGCTGAAGAAACCATTATAGAACAAGCAAATGAGCAGACCCATTTTCTGTCTGCCTTAGCTGTAACCAGCAACTTAGTCCCTTCCTTCCAGAATTCCACCTATGAAGTAGGTTCATCAAGTTCATCATGAGGTTCATCTTCTGCACCTCCCTCTGGTTTCTCTCAATCATGAGTAATTTCTCAATCAAATTCTAATAATGATCAGAATATAGGAAACTACAGTGATCAGCAAATGGGGAATTTCCAATAGTTTAGTAACAACTTCTAGTAATATGGTTATGATAGATGATACAATGCACCCTCTTACAATAACACCTGGAGAGGAAACAATAATGGTTTTAGAGACAAAAAACAGGTTCTATAATGACTATGGTGGTGGAAGGTATAATGGGCAAGGAAGAGGACAGTGTCCTCGACAGCAGCACTTTCAGAGGCCACAACAGGTATCAACTTGTCAAATCTGTGGAAAAGGGGGACACTCTATATCAGATTACTTTCACAGGCATCCTTCACAATCTACTCACACCACTGAACCATATCAAATATGCTGGAAATATGCCCACAATGCTATGAACTGTTATCACAAAGAAAACTACTCATACCAGGGAGTTTTCCCTTCACCTGTCTTGAATACAAACTTACAGGCCATGGTGGCTTCAACACCACATGTTCAGTACTATTCTCATCCCAACTTACAGGTTATGACAACTTCAACCCCTTCAGTATTATCCTCACTTGTTACCAGTTTTCCCTCTTCTCAGTATTTTGCACTAAAACAAGTTCTACATCTGCCTCACATTTCACAAAACTTGCCTCTGTGAATAAATTCTGTAAAGACAACAAATTTTGTTTTATTCTTGATGATACCAGTTTTGTGATTCAGTACAGGAACATAGGAATGACACTATATAAGGGATTGAGTTGTGAATGGTTGTACTGTAATGACCCGTCCCGAATATCGGGATTGAATATTAATTAATTATGGTTTAAAATGACTAATCGGGGATTAGTTGAATGAAATCGGACGATTGTGCAAAATGACCGTTTTGCCCCTAGCGTGGGCAAAATGTTGACTTTTAGTTCGGGCGGTCAAACGGACTTTGACCGATGACTGTGACATAGTTCGGGACGTCACGAGTTCATAGACAGGTGGCACGTTCGATTCCGACATTCGAGGTGAAAGTTATGGCGTTCGGAAGTTGATGGGCATTTTGGTAATTTTGGTTAATTGGGGTCAAATGTTGACTTTTTGACCGGGAGGTCCGATGGACGAGGGCCAAATACCGTTACGTAGGTCTCGTCGATACTAATCCAACGACAGGCGGCATGCCGAAATCGGAGATTCGACGACGAAGTTATGGTCACGGGAACGGACTCGATTAACCGAACGAACTGGGATTAAAATAATATTTTAATATGAACAGTACCCGGTGACTGAACATACTTGGATGAGTGACAAGTGTCACTCATCCCCTAAAATCAGGCATTAAACCAGGATCCATGTTTTTGGGGGAGACCTAATTATTATGTTTTATTATATTAAATTAATTAATTAATCCTAATTTCCATTAATCTCCCATATTTTCTTCAACCGTGTACAACCCCCAAATCAGTTTTCTCCCAACCTCCATTTCTCTTCCATTTCTGAACCAGAGAGTGAGCAATTGAGAGATTATTGAGATTGAACTCAACTGGGTAAACACGGGAGATTGAGAGTGAGCTGGGAACTGGGAAAGGGTTTACCTGAATCCACTGAAGCTTCTGGTTGCATCAATTGAGAGAAATCGATTGAAAATGAAGGACTTGGAATGATGAACAATGGCCGGATGTCCTTCGAATGATCAACTGTGATCGTGAGGTTATAGGTAAGATTGTTTGTAATTGAGTCCACAGATCTTTAATTGAACTTAATTCGAAACTGACTGAATGTTCAATTGATGGAAACAATGTCGAATTGGTAGGAAATTAATCGGGTCGCCTCGCGGGTTAAATGACCCGTTTTACAGACAAACGGGCGAAGGGGACGACTGTGCTGGTTACTGTAGCTGGCGCGTGGGTTTCACGTGCAGCCACTCACGGCGGCGCGTGAGGGCGCGTCCGGCCTAGTCTCAAGGTGAGGTCAACATGACTTTTGATCCTCTCAGTGTAACAAACATTTTGACGTTGATTTCGAGGAAATCGGATATTGTTTCGTTAATGTTCCGCGTATCCGAAGTTTTGTTTTACATTTAAAATACGTATTTAAATTCCGGAAAAATTGGGAAAAATTATATGAAGTATTTTGAGATGTTAGTAACCCTCTATAATGATTTTGGGCAGGAGTTGTGATTTCCAGAAGTTACGGAAAAACGTGCAGCTCGGAAACGTACCGTTTTGGACGGTGTGTGTGAGTGGACTTTGTTTTCTAACCGTGATGCATGCATATATGATTTAAAATGCTTTATTATATGATTTGATATGCTTTGGCATGATTGGTATTTCAATTCGGTGATTTCTCGGTTTTATGATTATTATATTATTATATTTTGGCACGACTTTCGAGAAATCATGAAATTGGTTAAAAATGATATTGTGGGCGTGAGAACCCAAGTAAATAATGATTTTGACTCGGATTTGGAGTTACATGTGAATTTGATGAATTTGATGATTTTTGTACTCATGATTTTGTGATTATTTTAATCAATCTTTCGGGCACGTTTTACGAGGAACGTGCAAATGATGTTTTGGGCTACGGCCTGGGATTGAAAATGATATTTGGACTCGGATTATGAGTCAGGAGTTGTTTTCATGGATTTACGTGATCGTGGCAACTCGGGTTTACGGTTGTACGGATTTGCGTGAAAATGATATTTTCGGCATGAGACCCAATGGAATTGTGTTTCTGATTGGATTTGTATTTCCATGTGATTCCATGATGATATTGATGATTTCAGATATATAAGTAAATCGGGACTTTGGTTATTTTGGGGCTGAGACCCTGTGTTGATATATGATTTGGTTTTCAATGCAACTGTTTTTCACTGGTTTTTGTGATGATGATATGTTGCGGATAATTAGGGCTTTCGGGTGGAAATATGTTTTTCCCCGGAGTGCACCCTGGAGATAACGCTCGCATTCGGGATGGAAGTGTTTACCCCGAAGAGGTCACGTAGCACGATCTTTGTCGAGCAGCCGAGGGAGGCTTGACTCAGATCAGATGTGCTGGATTATATGGATCGGTAAGTGATGTGTTCACGAGATCCGGATCGTCGGCTGGTGAGGTTTTCACAGCGACGGATTGCTGACTGGTGATGTGTTCACAGCAGCGGATGCTCGGATTTTGAGCGGTCCTTGAGCCCATTGATTTGCACGCGTTGCAGGGATAAACGTGACTCTAAGCAACAGGATATGGAAATAAGTCCCGTAGATTATGGAAAATGATTTTGAGGAAACCGTGGTTTAGCGGTTAAAATGATTTAAGGAAACTGTGAACTTTTTGAGATTTAAATTGATTTGATAAAAATGAGTTTCAAGGAAAATGTGGTCATGTAATTTAGAAACATGATATTTGTGATTACGTACCGGTTTTGAGTACGGGTTTTTGGTCTTTGTGGCCAGGTAATGGTGTTCACATGTTTTTGACCTGAGTGCCGGGATTTGATGTTATATAACACGAACTGATTTGATGAACATGAGTTTTTATGGACCATGGGAAAACGTGTTTTGATTTTATCGGTCCACTGTTCATACTTGAATAATTTCATACTATTACTCATGTTTTACGATATGCATGCAAGTTTGTGAAAACTGGAGGGTAAGAATATATTTTGGTAAATGTTTTTATAAGAAGTTATTTTGTCCACTCACACCTTTTCTGTTTTATTGACCCTTCAGGTCGTGGCGCGATGATCGAGGCTATTTGAGAGGTGGAGGTATGAGCGAGCACAGGCGCAAATATCCCTTGTCTGGCAGGTGCTGAAGGGTAGTTTCAGACTTTCAGTTGACTTGTCAGACGGGAGCAGGACCGGGTACGGCTTTTGACGTCCAGTTGGGACGGGTCCTGTCATGTACACCATTCCTCGTCAAGTTTCTGCCTTTATTGCCTTTCAAGCACACCATAAAACTATTCAACCTGCCTTCCTTTGCAAGAAAGTACACTTTAATATGTGGTATCGTCAGTTAGGAAATCCTACAAATGACATTGTGTCTTCTATTCTGAATAAGTCTAGTATTCATGTCTCACCTTATTCTCATCAATTTCCCTGTGAGTTTTTTCTACAAGGAAAGTTTACCAAACTGTATTTTTCATTTCATACTTCAAAGTCTGTTATTCATTTTGAAGTAATTCATACAGATGTTTGGGGATGTTCTTTAAAATTTTCCTTA
The DNA here is from genome assembly GCA_032719365.1 of Prinsepia uniflora. NCBI lineage: Eukaryota > Viridiplantae > Streptophyta > Magnoliopsida > Rosales > Rosaceae > Prinsepia > Prinsepia uniflora. Next base: position 3,655,448 of record CM064873.1, read on the forward strand.
GATGGTTATAGTTATTATGTTACCTTAATTGATGAATGTACAAGATTCACATGGTTATTTCCATTGAAAAATAAATCTGAATTGACAAGACCCACCCCCAATCCTCCGGGATTAAAGGCTAAGTCCTGCTCCCGTCTAATTTACGCATGACACGAAGGCTAAACCGACGTCTAACCTCCATGTGACACGTAACTCGGACAAGGGATTCTCGATCCGACCGTCCAAAAAGCATTCGGACTTCCCAGAGTGCGCAGAATCTACTGTGGATTGCACGTGTGATGTAACGACCCGTCCCGGAAGTCGGGTTTAGATTAGTAGTTAATGACGGATTAGTGAAGATAATCGTTGATAAGTTGGATACTTTTGAACAGACAGTGCAAAATGACGATTTTGCCCTTGGAATGGGCAAAAATGTTGACTTTTAGTTCGGGCGGTCAAATTGACAAGACTCATCCTAATCTCCCCGGGATTAATGCGGGATGACCCTGCTCCCGTCTGACATGAAGTGTCAGACAAGGGATATTTCTGACCTTTGCCCTCTCGGGCTATCAGAGTACGCCAGGATCCGGAGGAGGTATGTGATATCTCGGTCTCTGCCACAGTCCACATCCGTTGTCAACCTGAAGGGCAGTCAAAACATTAAAAGCTGTGAGTGGAAAAAACAAAGAGTTTATAAAAATATTTTAACGAAGACATTTGTACCCTTCACTAAAAAGCATGCATGCATTCGAAAACCATTTATCAAACCGTTCATTAGGGCCTTAGCCAAATCGTAAATGAAACCGAATACACGGGCCACTGCCCAAATCCATAAAGGTACTAAACATACGGGCCACTGCCCAAATCCATACGGGACTCAGCCCAAAACCTGTACACATCACATATCATATATCGTACATCACATATCATATATCATATATACATATAATCACACAACCAATCTTGTCACGGTTTCCAAAGCTACGCGCGTGCTACCCGGGGTCTCAAACCCAAGTCGTTTAGGGTTCAAGGTCATGTCCGTAGACCAATGACCCGTCCTGAGGTTACGATCCAAGCCTTCCTGAGAGTAAGGATGCCAGGACCCACCCCGGTTTCACCCCGAAATCCGAGGCAAATCCTGCTCCCGTCTGGCTCCCCGACACAACACCAAAGTAAAGCTCACTCAAAACCACCCAGAATACTCAGTCAGACGCAGGAGTAACTAAACAAAATATCCCGAAGTTATAGTTTTCAGAGCATAGTACATAATACAGGGAAAATAAAACCGATACTGGTACACGCACGCGGAAGGAAAATGTAAACACTCCGGGATCCCTCACGTGACTTCTATGCCTCGGACACTGCCTCGACGTCAAGACCCCGCGCTAGCCCCACAACCTGGAGGGCAGTAAAAACAGAAGGTGTGAGTGGACCATATAAAAGAAAAGTTCTAAAACCATTTATCAGAAAACCGAGATTAACCCTCCATTTTGAAAACCACATGCATAACCCAGTTTATAAAACAGTTAGAACCTAATTCACCATAAACCACATCATAAGAAACAGAAACACTATAAAACAGTTATAGAAATATCAGAAACCGTATAATAAACCATAAAGCTCAAATCATCATTTTTCGATCAAACCTGCTGGACCTATCCGAGTCTTTAAACTCCCGAGTCTTTAAACTCAATCCAGGCCTTAATAATATCCGAGTCTTTAAACTCCCGAGTCTTTAAACTTAAGGCCTACGGGGGAAATATCCATATATCCGAGTCTTTAAACTCCCGAGTCTTTAAACTCAATCCGGGCCCGTCCCCCGTCAATCAATATCCGGGTCTTTAAACCCAATAACCAGATCCAGCAAATCCAATCCAAAACCATTTGTAAAATCATTTTCCGTATGCACATCCAAACCCGAATCCGAAATCCCCGGTCTGAAGCCCTTCCGGCGTTCAGAACCGTCATTCCGAACCCAAATCCGGAATCCACTTTCCAACTTGGAAACCATCCCTTTTTCTGAAATCCTTTTCTAAAACCGAAAACCTTTAATCATCGAAATCATGTTCCAAAATCCCTTTTATAATCATTGAAATAAAAACCAAACTTCGTCGAAAAACGTGCAAAAATGTAAAACCAACAAAACATATTCGATAACATAGAATCATAATCAAAACCACAAAACAATTATAGAAAACAGTTATGCATGCTCGAGTTTAGAGAAGGGGTCCACTCACAGTACTGAGCCCTACTCGCGTCCTGAACGTCCTGCACGTTCCTCGGCTTCCTCGGGAAATCCCGATCCTGTCAATCACCGTCAAATTACGTTACTAACACGTCTATGAAAGTTCACCTAAATTCCCTCAAAATTCCCCGAATTGAAAACGTAATAACCCGAGACCCTAAACCTTCACCCTCGCGGAACTAAACTCAAACGACGTCCGATTGACCCGAAACCACTTCCAATGGACTCACCATAAATCCTAGACCAAAAACCCTGTTGATCGGTTTCCCCATCGCCGTCGTATGCGCCCCCACGCGCCGCCCAAAGTGGCTGCGCATGGCCCTCACGCGCTGCTACAGTGCATCCCCAACCTCGATCGAACCCGGTTCAGCACAGTGGTCTGCAACTCAGACCGGCGAGAACCAATCTCCGCCGTCCGGCCACCACTCTCCTCCCTTCCTTCACCCACAGCTTCGTCCAGATCCAATCTATCCATTCCCCAACTCCTCTAACCTTGCCATGGTCTCATCATCGTCGATTCAAGCTCGAACCAGACGGTCAAACTCCCCCTGTTTTCCGATCCAGCCACTCCGGTCACCCCCCGTCATGGTGGCAACACCAGACGGTTCCTAGGACTCTACTGAACCTAAACCAACCCTCCTAGACCTTCGACTCAGCCCCAAGCTCGACGACTCGCTGTTTGAAACCCACGGAAAAACAGAGGACACAGAGCACCTCCGTCGTACCATCCTCCGCCGTGCACCACCCATCACGGCAGCACACCCAGTCGACTCTTGGGACCTCCAGGAGTCTCACCCTGGCCTCCAAATCCCTCGACTCTACGCCCAACCCCACAACTTTCAAATTGAAGCTCACGGGAGAAACAGAGTAAGAGAACTCACCTTTCGATTCCGTCTCCGCCGTGCGCACCGCCGCGTGCCACGGTGTTCGTTGGGTCCCCTGCAACCTCCTAAGCCTCTTACTGCCTTGGTTTGGGCCACCACACGGCGTAGCCACCGTCCTTGTATCACGGCCTCCCTGTTTTCCCAGGCTTTTGCCGCACCACCACCGTGACGCCGTGCACAACTCCTCCACCAAAACACGACCACCCGCTCAAACTCTTCTCTCTGTCACTCTCTTAATTCACTCTTCACTCCCCCTTGCACAGAATCGCTCACCGTCCTCCAATTCCTCACCCTCTTCTGTGTCGAAGAACAAACACACGGGCACACACAGTTGCACCCAAATAATTGGGACCGCGTATACACGAGATCCAGCCAGAACCCTCTAGTCCTGTGCCACATGTCACCAATCTCTCAACCCTTCTCCCACCTGGTTCAATCTCAGCCTTCCATCTTCTTCTCTCTCTGCACAAATTCCAGAACACAATTGACCAAACTGCCCTCCTGCTTAGCTCATATTTACGGTTTTTCCACTACCTTTCTAGACCCATAACTCCCACACCGTAAGTCCGATGACTACGTGCCGCCTGTCATCGAACTCAGGACGACGAGAGCTACCTAACCATCCTCGGTCAACGTACCAAAACTCGTCCGTACAAAAAGTCAACTTTTCCCCCTATGTTACCCAAAATTACGGTTATGCCCTCAACCTTCCGAACATCACAACTTCCTCCTCGGATGTCGGAATCGGGCGTGCCACTTACCTATGACTTCGTGACGTCCTAAACTACGTCCTGATCACCGGTCAAAGCCCATCGGACCATCCGAACTAAAAATCAACTTTTTGCCCTAACTAGGGGCAAAATCGTCATTCTGCGCTCACAGACCTATCAGGACCATCTAACCACCGATTAAGCTCACTATTCCCGACTTAATCACTGTACTAATCCCGACCCTCGGGACGGGTTGTTACAAAGGAACCCAACTGGGGGGCGACTTCACTCAGTCGGTGCTCCGTGACTACTCCGGGGTCCACCTAGGCCAACGACCCTCCCCGGAGGAGATATAGTAAGTAAAGGAAGGTATATGAATATACATATATATATATATATATAACGAACTCATTCATGCCATTCATATTCATATAGAAAAGATCTTTAGAACCTTTCAAAGGATTCATGCCCGGTTCCCATAAACCATCATGAATCATTAAGACCTTTCCAGGGTTCATGCTCGGTTCCCATAAACCGTCATGAACTTGGAAATCCATCTAGGGTCCCTAACTCGAAATCATCAATGTAAAGTAACTGGGTATTGTGCCCGAACATATGTCTCAGCTGGGCATCGTTACCGATATCTAAGGGTCATTCACGACTCCGATCGTAGTGATGCGTGCAACCATCCATCCAGGACCACCCTCAATCCTAGTATGTCTCCTTGAACGAATCAACCGATGTGACCACCACAAGATCATGGTGCACTCATCACCGATCGCTATCTTGAACCGTCATCACTCCGAAGTCGAGCCTCCGTCGGCTACCCGACAACAGATCGTGCGTCGTGACCTCTCTAGAAGGAACATATCCTAATCTGGAGGCGAGCGTCGTATCGTCAGTCGCCGTGCACATAGCACCTGCCGCGCCCACGATTCAGACCCGTAGGTCATTAATAGGGTCATATGCCCGAGATAAAACCAAATGGGTCTCATACCCGAGTTTATCCTTTTGGAAATCCAAAATCATTTCATTTAGACCAATAAAGAAATACAGACCCGTATAGGCACCGTATAGGGCCGAAACCTCGAAATACGTGCTTATACGTAACCACACATCCAAATGCACTCATGACATCACAACCAAGTATTTAAAACATATAATAAACATTTATGTATGTACCAATTTAGAAAATAAGGTCCACTCACAGACCGTCCGAGCTGCCGCCTCGCTTTGCATGCCATACGGCTCTCCCGAGCCAATCACCGTCCACTAAAGCCCCGTAATTTTCCAGAATTTTTAACTATTTTTAATGTCGAACCTAAACCTTCGGACACCCCGAAACCTATCGAAACGATGTCCGATTGACACGAAACTAGTCCCAAAATGTTCGTTACATCGAATAGAAGATTTCACTTGTTAAAAACATTCCCAAATAGTCACTCACGCGCCCCCACGCGCCTAAGGAAGGTGCTGCGCGTGAGCCCATGCATGGGCACTATTCACACTTCTCCTACCTTGGTCGAACCGGTTTTCCTGAAACTGAACCAGCTGAACCGGTTTGGACCGGTTCAAGGCCATAACTGGTCCATTTCTAATCCATTCTTTCCCATTTTAATCCTAATCTCATCCTAATCCTATTTCTTATCTTTTTAGCTATTAAAAACCGAAAAACAACCACAAAACCCGTACCTTCATGCTCGACCATGGCAGTTGTGATTTTCCTCCGCCGTTCACCGTCATTCCCGGCCGGCCTAGCTTCCCTTCTTGATCTCAAATGGTTCCTATGACCTCCAGAAACCGTTCCCAATTAATGAAAACCACCCAAACTCTTTAAAACTCAAACTCTAATTTTTGAATATTTTTACCTCCCGGGTCGACTCCCTCTGCCGTGGCCACCGCCGTCCCCAGCTGTGGCTCGCCGTCCTCAGTCTCTCATCACTTCCTCACGGTCATACACGTGCACAGAGGGTCCTTGTGATGGTGAGGTGTGTGTTTGATTTTGAAAGAAGAAGAAGAAATGGATGGTGTCGCGGGTTGTGGGAAAAACAGAGAAGATTAGGGTGTTTGATCAGATGAGAGAAGAGAGGATTAGATGAAGGGTGAAGATTTGAGAGATTAAATGGAATGGATGGCTAGGATTGAGTGTTAGGTAGGTTAATTATAAAATAATAATAATAATAATAATTAATTATGTAGATCCACAATTTATAGGATTTGACCAATGGGATGAGTGACACTTGTCACTCATCCATGGGTCCCACTTGGAATATCTGGCCAATCAGAATAGTCCACCTCATCATCGTCTCGAAGTACGTGCATAGTGAAATCGACCTTCTGTGACCTATAACTTCTCCGTTCGAAGTATGATTTCAGCGTGCATCCTGTCCATGGATTCGTATCATCCCAATATACGTAACGGTCCTCGGCCCTCAGCCATCGGACCTCCCGGTCCAAAAGTCAACATTTCGCCCCTTTTTTAACTAAAATTACCAATTTACCCTTGAACTTCCGAACGTCATAATTTTTTTCTTGAATGTCGGAATTGGACGTGCCACCTGTCTATGAACTCGTGACGTCCTGAACTACGTCACGGTCATTGGTGTAAGTCCATTTAACCGCCTGAACAAAAAGTTAACATTTTGCCCACATCTAGGGGCAAAACGGTCATTTTGCATCGTTCGTCCGATTTCGCCCAACTAATCACGGATTAACCTCATTAATCATGATTAGTCACTAATCTAATCCCAAAATTCGAGACGGGTCGTTACATAAATGGACTTTGACCGATGACCGTGACGTAGTTCGGGATGTCACGAGTCCGTAAATAGGTGGCACGTTCGATTCCGATAACCGAGGAAGAGGTTGTGATGTTCGGAAGGTCGAGGGTATTTCAGAATTTGGTCAAAAAAGGGCAATTCGTTGACTTTTTGCATGACAAGTATTCTCTACGTAATTTGAGGTCCGTTAGGTAGGTCTCGATGTCCCGAGTACAACGATAGGCGGCACGCCGTCATCGGACGTCAGACGGTTAAGTTACGGGTCTAGTAAGTGAAGGGTAAAATGGTAATTTGGAAATTTAGGGGCAAAATGGTCTTTTGGCACCTTGGGACTTGTGAGCAACCGAATAAGGACATCTGGTGACACGACCCATCCCAATCCCCCCGGGATTACCATGGAATGTGTCATGCTCCCGTCTGACAAGAGGTGTCAGACAAGGGATAACCTGTTGCCACTGCCCAACCGGGCTTCCAGAGTGCGTAAGGATGGATGGAAGAGGTGTATGATGTCCCAGTCTCTGCTGCAGTCGCATCCGGAATCAACCTAAAGGGCATTAAAAACAAAAGCTGTGAGTGGACGAAAATAAACAAGTCTGTTTAAAACATTTATAAGACATTTATGCCTCTCAGTAAAATCATATGCATGCACCAAAAACCAATAATCCCATATTTATTTAGAAATAACCATTAGGGCCTTAGCCCGGAAACCAAAGCATAGTTTCAAATCCCAAAAGTCAATCCAAGAGTTATCTCATAAATTCAGTAATGTTCATTTATTATTTTTCCATCTCCCGCATCCCCGATGCCTAGCGTCCTAGACGCTTGACGTTCCAGACGTCATATCTCACGGTATTAAGCAACGCGTGCTGCCCGGGGTCTCACCGGGTCCATATCTCTGACATCCCCGATGTCTGACGTCCATGACGTCCAGCAATCCTGCTCCTAGATCACTATACGGTCCGGTAGCTCCGTACAATGAGCCTTCGCAGGCAATGCAACGTGACTTCTCCAGTGTCCCCGACACTTGGAGGAGACCAGGATATATATATCCTCATATTGAGATGGTTTTATGGAACACATTTTATTATTCATTTCCAAAATATCACAAGGGCCCTGCCCCGAATTTCCATAAAACCGTCATAAGTCCAAATAGTTGATTCAAATCCGAAATCGTTTATTCAATTCCATTTTAGGGTCCCCGACCCGAAATCACATATATAAATCAACTGGGCCCCTGGCCCGATTTCATAAGTCAACTGGGCCCCTAGCCCGATTCATAAGTTAACTGGGCCCCTGGCCCGATTCATAAGTTAACTGGGCCCCTGGCCCGATTCATTTTATCAAATCCGTAACCGTTTCATGAAATCATATCCAACCACATTTATGGAAATCGGTGCAAATCCAGAAAATCTCGATTTTCGTGCAAACACGTAAATCACCTCGAAATGCGTGAAACCATTTAAATTCACTGATATCCAAAATAAATCATTTAATCACAATTATAACAATCATGAAACAGTTATGCATGCATCGAATTTATAAAACCAATGTCCACTCACAGACCATTTAACCGAGCGCTTCGATACGCGTGCCATAGGCCTTCCCGGGCCACACCACTATCACCGGGACTCCCAATCCTGTCCATATCACATTAGAGGATTACTAACCTCATCATTAACATCCTATTCAAGTCCCGTAATTTTCCCGAATTTTTAAGTATTTTTAAACTGGATTTAAAACCTTCGGACATCCCGAACAATGTCGAGACGGGATCCGAATGACACGAAACCAACGCCAAAATGTTCGTTACATTGTATAGGACAAAAGTCATGTTGACCTCACCTCGAGATTTGTGCCCACGCGCCGCCGTGAGTGGCTGCGCGTGAAAGCCACGCGCCTGCTACAGTGACTGCTACAGTCACCCTCTTCACCCGTATGTCTGGTAAACGGGTCTAATTACCCGCGATCTGACCCGGCCAGATAACCATCAATTCGACCTTGATTCCATCCGTTCTTGATCCTAAGCCAATCATTAACCAACCAATTTCAGTTCTGTGACATCGATTAATAACAATCAAACCATATTCGTGCCACCAACCCGTGATCACCCAAAACGGGTCGATCACCAAAACTCCACAAATCCTCAACCATTGTCAAATTAACTTCACAGGAAGCTTATAAGGATTAATATGAACCAATTCACATGATTAATTGAACACGACGTTACCTCAATCACCACGACTCAAGCTTGAGTTTTCCGGCCGTCCACCTGGTCCGTCCACGGCCCTAGGAGCCCCAAAGCTTGCCCCATTTGATCTGGTTCGACTCGTTGAGGTTCCAGAAAGCTCAATCCATCATCAATTAGGCTTGGGCTGGCCTAAAACTAGAAGTTCGAATTTGAATTTCACAAAAACCAGTTTCGGGTTTTTGAGCCTTCCTCCACCATTTCCACTCCATTCCTTCCATTCTCAATCTCAAAGTGAACCTCTCGACTCACACTCCATTCTATCGATCTAAATCAGTCCCTAAAAGCACCCAAAACCGTCCTCAATCCACTGTGTAATGTTCCCTGCACTGACCCGAAAACAATAATAAAACCAGTGTCCATGTTAAGCACTCAATTGCCAGCTCCCCACATGTGCAATCACACCTCAAACTGTCCCAATTCAGTCCATAAATTGATAAACAATCCATGGGATCGATCGCACAAAACACCCCACTTTCACGGCTGTTTCAATCAAACAGTGCCCCCGTGAGAAATTACAATTCTGCCCCTGTGCAGAAAATTACCAAAATGCCCCTCACGCATCCTGACACGTAACTCGGTCATGCGGACTCCGATTGATGCGTGCCGCCTGTCTACAAACTCAGAGCATCGAGACCTTCCTAACGGTCCTCGGTCCTCGGCCATCGGACCTCCCGTTCAAAAAGTCAACATTTCCCCTTATATCGTCCAAATTACGAAAACGCCCCTAAACTTCCGTACATCATAACTTTCACCGCGGACGTCGGAATCGAATGTGCCACCAGTCTATGAACTCGTGACGTCCCAAACTACGTCACGGTCATTGGTCAAAGTCCATTTGACCTTCCGAATTAAAAGTCAACGTTTTACCCACGCCTAGGGGCAAAACGGTCATTTTGCACAATTCGTCCGAAATCGCTCAATTAATCCCAGATTAGTGAATCATAATTAAATATTATTAAATCTTGATATTCGGGATGGGTCGTTACATCTGGGGCAAAGTGTTTGGATATTTTTGGGCTGAGACCACAGGTTGGAGCACACCTGGCCATTTTCTAGAGGCTTCTAGCCAAGTCGGTCACGCGTTTAAGTTTTAAACATTGGGGCTTAATCGATCAGATGAGAAAACAGAGAGACGGAGAGGCGATCGACCATTTCTCAAAGTGTGAGTCGTGTGAGTTCTTTGTGGAAGGGTGTGAGAGATCAAAGAAGTGTGTGTGTCCTACTGTGAGTGTGTTTAGTGGAAGATTGAGTGAGGAAGGGTTGTGAGAGGTGAGAACAACCAGAAAACAGAAAGACTAAGTGTGATCAACCGTGGGCTCAAACGATCAAACCAGTCAAAGTCTGTTATGTGGTGGTGATTAGAAAACTGTGGTTGGACTCTTGGACGTGCAAGGCTGTGGTGGAGGTCACGGCAGAGGGCTGGTAACAGGTGAGTTCTTCGGGTCCCCTGTTTTTCCAAAAACGGTTTGAATGAAATTTGTTGATTTTGGAGAATTTTTAAGTGATTCTGATGACGCTTTCAGTCTTGGTGGACCACTAAGAACCGTAGGGACTCGAAACTGTGACTGGAGTGGCAACTGGTGGCCGGAATCAGAAAGTTGAATTTCTGGGTTTTTGGTTCGAACTTGGGAGGTAAGGTTTAGGGCTTCATTTCGTATTTTTGTTAGAGAAATTAATCCCAAATTTAAGGACGAAGCCTTAGGGTGTAGAAAGGACTGAAAAACGGTTGGAAATGGGTGAAAACCGGCCTCGGCGGCTTGGTCGGACCGGACCGGTCTGGACCAGTCTGAACCGAGTTGGTTGGAGGTTGACGATCAATAGTGCCAGCGCGTGGCTCCCACGCGCAGCCCCTTTGGGTGGCGCGTGAGGGCGCCTGGACCCTCTTTTGGGGAAGTGTTCAACACGGTTTTCATTCTAATCTATGTAACGAACATTTTTTGACATGTTTCGAGTCGATCGTACACCGTCTCGGGGTAGTTTTGAGTGTTCGAAGGTTTAGGGGTTAATTTAATTACGTTTAAAAATCCTGAAAAATTGGGAAAATTAGGGTGAGCTTAAATGAAGTGTTTGTGACCCGAAATGGTGACTTTGACAGGTCGGGATATTCCTGAGGCAGCCGAGGAGCGTACGGGACGCGATTGATGCGTTCGGACCTAGTGAGTGGACTTTTGTTTTCTAACCGAGCATGCATAGCTGTTTTTACTTACTTATTTATGTTTCGATATATGATTCTATGCTTTTGATTGTTATATTCTTGCTTTACTTGATTGCACGTTTTCCAATATGAGTTATCGGATTTGCACGTACTTCGAGAATATGATTTATGTTATGCTTTTGAGGATGGTTTCAGATGGATGATTTATGTTCATACGCATTCTGTTTTACTAAAGAATTGTGGATATGATTTGAGATTTGGAAGTGAAATTCGGGCGTGAGTCCCATTTCGATCTAACATGATTTCAGTTTTCGAAGATTTCCAGTTTAGTTTTGGCTTTCAGATTTCGATGGATTTTTCCTATGCTTGAAAAATGGTTTTGGGTTTAAAGAATCGGAAAAAGAAAAACCCGCTGGATCTGGTTTTGAGTTTAAAGACTCGGTTGATTGATGACGAGGGAGGGCCCTGGATTGATATGTTTTGTGTTTAAAGACTCGGTATATGTGTTTTGAATTTAAAGACTCGGTTATTGAGATATCCCCCGAGGCCTGTTGATTGTATTTTGAGTTTAAAGACTCGTTGATATCCCGGGAATGCCTGATTATTGTGCATGGTTTTGAGTTTAAAGACTCGGGCGCACTTGAGATCCAGCAAACTTGTATGTTTGATTTTTTTACTGGTTTTCAAATATTTTGGGTTGTGACCCGAATAACTTGGATCTTATGGATTTAGGGGCGAGTGCCCGAACTTTTATTTTGATTTCTGGTGATTTCCATGCTTATTTTCACATCGTATAGATGGTTGTTTTCAGATACTTGGTTATGCATGCATGTTTTAAAAACGGAGGGTGAACCCTGGTTTATTTCGCAAACGGTTTTATAACTCTTATTTTAGTTTTAGTCCACTCACGCTTTTAATGTTTTTAACACCCTCCAGGTCGTGGTGCTAGCGCCGGGGCTAACGTTGAGGCAGAGGCGGAGGCATAGAGTTTTCCCGTTGCGCGTGTAGTCAGCTCATAGTAGGATTTTTGTCTTATCTTGTACTGTTACTATGCTCTGTGCTACTATTTACTAGTTGTATTATAACTTCTCCCTGGTCTGACAATATATATTTCGTGGTTTTTGTGGTTATTTTTGGTCTTTTAAGTTGGGTTGTCAAACGGGAGCAGGGTTCGTCCCGGTTATCGAGGTGATAATCGAGGTGGGTCCTGACATGTGATGTCTCCGTCTCTCTCGACCAACAGCCCGCACCGCGACAACCTGTAGGGTATCAAAAACATGAAAAGACTGTGAATGGACAAAATAAAGTATAAGTTCAAAAATAGTTATCAGAAAACACCATTTATACCCTCCATTTAAAACCAATGCATGCATATACAATTCATGTCATGAAACCATTTCATATTCAAAACTATCAATGAAAACCAGAATCATTTCTTTCTTTGAATCCGCAATTCAAATCCAGGGCCTCAACCCAAAATCACAAATCAATCTCAAAGTACGAGAACTCAGTCCCAAAACTCGTCAAATCCAAATCATCCGGGCCATTGCCCAAAAACATTCTGAAAACCAGTGAAAAACATCAATCATACGAGTTTGTTGAATCTCAAGTGCGCCTGAGTCTTTAAACTCAAAACCATGCGCATAATCAGGCCTTCCCGGGATATCAACGAGTCTTTAAACTCAAAACACAATCAACAGGCCTGGGGGGGGTTTCATAACCGAGTCTTTAAACTCAAAACATATACCGAGTCTTTAAACTCAAAACATATCAATCTAGGGCCCTCCCCTGTCAATCAACCGAGTCTTTAAACTCAAAACCAGATCCAGCAGTTTTTTTTTTCGGATCTTTAACCCAAAACCATTTCTCAATCAACAGTGAAACCCATAGAAAATCCTTATCCGAATTCGCAATAATGATTTCGTAAGCTAGCATCAGGAACCATCATCCCGAACCCAAATCCAGACTTTCCCTTTCAAGTTTCAAAACCGAATCCAAAACATCGTTTCCGAAACCCAGTTCCAAAACCGAAATCTCGTTTCCGAAATCACATGAACAAGGCTCCAGACCCAAAATCACTTTTCCAGAATCCATTTCAAATCCTTGAAATCAAATCATATTTCAAATCTCGAAATCAAATCATTAAAACCATGATCAAATCACAAGATCATTCGAAATCTCGTAAACTGTGCAATTACGTTATAATCTTGAAATCCGTGCAAAATCGTAAACCATCAAGATCATAAATCAAATTATATAATCACATATAGAAAACATATAAAAACATATATGCATGCATCATATGTTAGAAAGCAAAGTCCACTCACAGACCATTTCGACGTTGACTCGATACGCGCGCACTTATGCCGTTCCCGGCCAATCCATTATCACCGACTTTTCCGAACCTGTCCAAATCCCATCATAAGGTCACTAACTAATTCATAAAGCTTATACTAAAACCCCGTAATTTTCCCGAATTTTTAACTATTTTTAATCGAGCCCTAAAACCTTCGGACATCCCGAAACATATCGAGACGATGTCCGATCGACTCGAAACCAGTCCCAAAATGTTCGTTACATCGAATACTTTAAAAATCGTGTTGGAACCTTCCTCAAAAGCCGTGCCACGCGCCCACACGTATCGCCTGAAGTGGCTGCGTGTGGGAGCCACTCGCCTAAGCACTGTTCATCGTCTTCCTCAGTCGACCGGTCTGCAAATCCGGTCCAACCGTGAACCGGCGTGGGCGGTTTCCTACTTAATTCTAGTCCAATTTCGTTCCTTTTTCTTCTATTAGGTTCGTCCAATCATCTATGACTGATCTAGTTACTTTAAACGTGAGAATAAGGTCGGTTTATTACCTTGCAATTCAGTACATGATCGATCCCTGTTCCATTTCCAGTTTCCACCTTCCCGGCCGCCATAAGCCTGGGTCTTGACCTAAACCGACTTCTGGGACCTCCAACAATAGGTTTCAATTATTCCTATCGATCATTAAGCAATGGATCACAATGTTTACTTCCAAACTGCCACTTTTCGGGTTACACGGTGACAAGACCCATCCCGATTATCCCTCGATAGTCGTGATGGATCCTGCTCCCGTCTGACAACAACTAAAAAGTAGCAAAAGTAACCAAACATATATACATATGCCACACAACAAACTCCAAAACATTGTCAGACAAGGGATAGTTAAGTTTTACAAACCATTGTCGTCATAAGTTTGACTAATCAACGACATTACAGAGCATAGCTACTATTACAGATAGGGATCGAAATCCTACTCTAGAGAGTGTCTGAGTGCGCAACGGTCTACTTATTCTTTTGCCTCGTTTGCCTCATTTCTAGCCCCCGTACCTGTGCACTGGCCTGGAGGGTAAATAAAACATCAAAGGTGTGAGTGGAAAAAATAAACTTTTATAAATACGTTTACCAAAACACATTCTTTCCCTCCAGTTTTCACAAATGCATATCATAAAACACGAGTAATAGTATGAAATAAATCAAGTATAATCGGTGGACCGATAAAGTCAAAACATGTTTCTAAATTCCATATCCACACTTTTCCTTGAAACTCATTTTCATCAAATCTAATTAAATCTCAATAAATTCATGCTTTCCTTAAATCATTTTAACCACAAAACCACGTGACTTATTTCCATATCCAATTGCATATAGTCACGTTTATCCCTGCTACGCGTGCAAATCAAATAGGCTCAAGGACCGCTCAAAATCCGAGCATCTGTCGCTGTGAAAACCTCACCAGCCGACAATCCAGATCTCGTGAACACATCACTTACCGATCTATATATATATCCAGCACATCTCTAGTCTGAGTCGAGCCTCCCTCGGCTGCACGACAACAGACCGTGCTACGTGACCTCTTCGGGGTAAACACTTTCCTCCCGAAGGAGAGCGTTATCTCCAGGGTGCACTCCGAGGAAAAACATATTTCCACCCGAAAGCCCTAAATAACGGCAACATATCACAATTATGAAAACCAGTGAAAAACAGTTGCATTGAAACCAAATCATTTATCAACACAGGGTCTCAGCCCCAAAATATAGTTTCCTCAAATCCGGAAAACCAAAGTCCCGATTTATAAATCCGAAAATCATCAATATCATCATGTAATCACATGGAAATACAAATATAATCAAAATCACAATTCCATTGGGTTTCAAGCCCTAAATATCATTTTCACGTAAATCCGTGCAACCGTAAACCCGAGTTGCCACTTTCACGTAAATCCATGAAATCAATCACTAACTCATAATCCGAGTCCAAATATCATTTTCAATTTCCTGACTCATAACCCGAGTCAAAACATCATTTTTCAATCCCGGGCCTAGCCCAAAACATCAATTTCATAATTTCTCGAAAATCGTGCCAAAAATAATATAATAATCCATAAAATCGAGAAATCATCGGATTGAAACATCAATCATGCCAAAGCGTATCAAAGCATATAATAAAGCATTTAAATCATATATGCATGCATCACGGTTAGAAAATAAAGTCCACTCACACACACCGCCCAGATTGTTCAGCCTCGAGCTGGTCGCTTTCTTCCGACGTCCCGGGAATATTCCTGCCTACCAAACAAAGTGATTTAAGGTTACAAGACTATCATATAGTCCTCATATATGAATCCCCTAATCGTCGGAATTTTATAATATTATTTAAATATAAACTATACGCGTCGGGTACTCGAAACTACTCCGAAGCCATATCCGATTGACCCGAAACCAACGCGAATAGGTTCGTATCACGAAAGCATCAAAACTCATGTTGACAAATTCCCCGGATTCCCATCCACGCGCCCTCACGCGCCGCCGCAAGCGGCTGCGCGTGAAAGCCACGCGCGTAGCACAGTAATGCTACAGTGCTTCGTCTTCGCCCGTTTGTCTGATAAACGGGTTGGAAAACCCTCGACAGAACCCGACTCAATCTCCCTCAATTCGACCTCAATTCAATCCATTCTTTCAACTAATCCCTTCTAATCCATCTCCTTTTAAGTTCTGTAAATTGAATTACTCAAATTATGGTCTAAATCCTCACGACTCACGATCGACCCTCGACGGGTTTTCAATTCGGGTTTACTCATTTTGTCCCTGATTTTCAAATTAATTCATACCAGAAGCATCGTGAGGGTGTAAGGAATGGTTTTACAAAATCAATTTCATAAATGCTTACCTCTAACTAGTTGAACCCAAGCTCGATTTTGAACAGAAATGGAAGCTTCTGTTCTTCCTCAATTCGACATCATTACCCCTCGTTCTTGTTGCAGAATGGTTCGTACTGATCCCAGAAAGCTCAATCAGGCCTCAATTTCCCTTCTCCTAGCTCAAAATTTCCAATTCGAAAATCACACTAATTTTCCAAAATTTTCGATTCTGAATTGTCCCAGTGGCCTCTCTGTCTCTCGAGTTTTTCTCTCAATTCGGTTTCCTTACTCTCTCAATTACACAAATGAAGCTGAAACAATCAACTTAACAGATTGTAATTTGAACAATGATGAGGAAAATCCTTAATTTAGGGGTTAATGTCCAAAGTAATCATCATTAGCCCAAAAACCAGTTTCCATGTTATCCGGGGGCAAGAAGAAGAAAAAGGACAGGTGTCATTGTCTGATCATGGTTAAAAGACCATTGTGCCCTTGGGTCGACAAATTACCATTTTGCCCCTAGGCTTACGTGACCCGTAACTTTCGCATCCGAACTCCATTTTCGACGTGCCACCTGTCGTTGTACTCAAGGCATCGAGACATACCTAATGGTCCTCGAATCGTGTGAAAATGAGTTGTCGATAAAAAAGTCAACATTTTCCCCCTTTTTCGTCCAAATTACGAAAATGCCCTCGAACTTCCGAACGTCATAACTTTTTCCTTGATCGTCGGAATTGGACGTGCCACCTGTCTATGGACTTGTGACGTCCCAAACTACGTTACGTTCATCGGTCAACGTCCGTTTGATCCACCAATCAAAAAGTCAATAAAGTGACCATACTATTCACAGGGGTAAAAACGTCATTTCATTCATTATTTTACAAAATTATATTTTCCGAATTTTCGGGGCGTTACACACGGTCACCGTCCACGGCGGGCCTCCAAATCAATCTCAAAGGCCTTCTAACAACCTTAGGAACACTGCCCAATTAATCAATTCAATCCCCAACCTCAAAATCAAACTTCATTAATAACACAAACAAATAGGGGAGTTACGGTTTTGTACCTCCTTCCGCCGACGTGGCTCCGTCGTGGCCTCACCATAGCCACCAATCATCTCAGCACATCCTTTCCTCCAGCTTTCCTTCACACCCCATCCTCATCCGATCAATTTTTTGAGAGGGTTAAGGTTCAAAAATCATCCCTGCCAATGTTTAAATCCTTTGTAGGCGGTGGGAGATGGTTCTACGGCCATCTAGAGAAAAACACATGTCAACAATCTGGTGGAAACTTTCTCCAAAACAGCCAAGTGTTGTAACGACCCGTCCCGGAAGTCGGGATTAGCTTAGTAGTTAATGACGGTTTTGCCCCTAGAATGGGTAAAATGTTGACTTTTAGTTCGGACGGTCAATTGGGCATTAACCGATGACCGTGACGTATTTCGGGACGTCACGAGTCCGTAGACAGGTGGCACGCCCGATTCCGACATCCGAGGAGGAAGTTATGATGTTCGGAAGGTTGAGGGCATTTTCATAATTTGGTTAAAAAGGAGGAAATTGTTGACTTTTTGTTTGACCATTAGTTTTCACGCAAACCGAGGACCGTTAGATAGGTCTCGACATCCTGAGTACAACGACAGGCGACACGCTGTCATCGGATGTCGGATGAATAAGTTGTGGTTCTAGAAAGGTGATGGGTAAAATGGTAATTTGGACATTACAGGGGAATTTTGGTCTTTTTATACCATTGGGCTTTGTACAATCAGATAAGGACATGTGCGCAGTGATTATTGGATATTTTTAAGGGCTGGACCACTGGGTGATGACACCTGGTTGTGTCCTAGAGGCTTCTAGCCTATACACGGTTACACGTTTAAATTGGATTGTGCTCGATCAGTTGAGAAAAACAGAGAGACTGATCTGTGAGGAAATTGATCATTCCCCAAGTCTGAGCCGTGTGTGTGTTCTTTGTGGAGTGTTTAGAGTTAAGTTGAGAGGCTGGTGAGTGTTTCTGGGTGAGTGTTGAGTGAGGAAAAAGCTGGGAATGGTGGGAAAACAGTAAAAACAGAGAAGTCCCTCGTGCACGGCTGAGAGCTTAATCGATCAAACCCATCGAAGTTGAGTTGGTGTTGGTGTTCAAAGGACCCGAGGATCGATTTTGGGAACCCTAAGACTCACGGCGGAGCTCACGGCGGTGAGCAGAAGGAAGGTAAGTTTCGAGTCCCCTGTTTTCCCGTTTGGGTTCAAATTGAAAGTCGTGGATTTTGGATGGTTGTTGACTCATTTTCTTGGTTCTAACAGTCTTAGGAAGGTGCTTGTAACGTCTGGGAATCGAAATCGTGGCTGGAAGGACGACGGGTGGCCGGAATCAGGAACTGGTTTTTTTTCTGGGTTTTTCTTCGACTTTGAGAGGTAAGATTTAGACCCTTATTTCGTGTGTTAATTAAATGAATCTGTTGCTTAGAGTGGGACGAAACTAATGGGATCAAAAGGGTTGAAAATGGACTGGAATTGAGTGAGAACCGGCCACGTCGGCTCGGTTCGACCGAACCGGTCTGAACCGGTTGGACAGAGGTTGAAGACGACACTGTAACAGGCTCGTGAAGGCCACGCGTAGCCCCTTTGGGCGGCGCGTGAGGGCGCGTGGGGTAGGTTTTGGGGAAGTGTCCAACATGGTTTTCACTCTAATCGATGTAACGAACATTTTAGGACAAGTTTCGTGTCGATCAGACATCGGATCGGGATAGTTTTAAGTGTTCGAAGGTTTAGGGGTTCGTTTAAATTACGTTTAAAATCCAGAAAAATTGGGGAAATTAGGGTAAGCTTAAATGAAGTGTTTGTGACCCGAATTGGTGACTTTTGACAGGTCGGGAAATCCCTGAGGCAACCGAGGAACGTACAGGACGCGAGTGACGTGTTCGGAATTGTGAGTGGACTGTTTGTTTCCTAACCAAGCATGCTTAACTGTTTTTACTTATTTAATTATGTTTCGATTATACTTCTATGCTTTCGATATATGATTTCATGATTATGATTCCTATATACTTGCTTTACTTAATTACACATTTTTCGATACGAGTTATCGGATTTGCACGTATTTCGAGAATATGTTTCTGTGATGCTTTTGAGTATGGTTTCGGATGAATGATTATGATTATACGCATTCTGTTTTATTAAAGATTTGTGGATTTTATTTGAGGTTGGAAGTGAAATTCGGAAGGAAGTCCCTTTTAATCAAACGTGATTTCGGTTTTCGAAGATTTCCGGTTTGACTTTGGTTTTCGAATTTTGATGAATTTTCTTATGCTTGAAAAATGGCTTTGAGTTTAAAGACTCGGAAAACCCACTGGGTCTGGTTTTGAGTTTAAAGAATCGGATTGATGGACGGGGGGAGGGCCCTGGATCGATGTGTTTTGAGTTTAAAGACTCGGTATGGTTTTGAGTTTAAAGACTCGGTGATTGTGATACCCCCCGTGGCCTGTGATTGTGTTTTGAGTTTAAAGACTCATTGATATCCTGGGAAAGCCTGGTTAATTGTGCATTGTGTTTTGAGTTTAAAGACTTGGGCGCACTTGAGATCCAGTAAACTTGTATGATTGATGTTTTTCACTGGTTTTCACATGTTTTGGGCTGTGACCCGAATAACTTGGTTTTTATGGATTTAGGGCCGAGTGCCGGAACCTTGATTTTGATTTCTGATGAATTTCCACGTTTATCATTTATATGGTGGTTTTAAGTTACTCGGTTATACATGCATGTTTTCAAACAGAGGGTGAATCCGGTTTTATTTTGAAAACGGTTTTATAATTCTTATTTCTTTTTAGTCCACTCACATTTTTAATGTTTTTAACACCCTCCAGGTCGTGGTGCTAGCATTGGGGCTACCGTTGAGGCAGAGTCCGAGGCATAAAGTCATCCGCTGCGTGTTTAGCTTATAGTAGGGCTTGTTTTTATTTTCGTATTGTTACTATGCTCTGTAAACTATATGACTTTTCTCCCTGGTCTGACGATGTGGGTTTTGTTGTATAAAAGGATATTTTGGTCTTTTAAGCGTGTTTGTCAGACGGGAGCAAGGTTCGCCTCGGTTATCAAGGTGATAATCGCGGGGGGGGGGGGGGGGGGGGGGGGGGTGGAGGTCTTGTCAAGTGTCCTAATGACGGAGGTCTTGTCAAGTGTCCTAATGACATTGGGCACAGATCCCTAGGCCACTAAATGACCAAAATGTCCTTTATTGCACAATTTACCATTTTGCCCCTCCGGTTCCTAGACCCATAACTCAGTCGTCCGAAATCCAATGACCGTGTGCCGCCTGTCGTTGTACTCAGAAAATCGAGACCTTCCTATCGGTCCTCGAAGTTCGTGAAAATTCCATGTCATATGGAAAGTCAACACATCGCCCCTTTTTCAGTAAAATTACCAAAGTACACATGAACTTCCGAACGTCATAACTTTCTCCTCGAATGTCGGAATCGGACGTGCCACCTGTCTATAAACTCGTGACGTCCCGAACTACGTCACGGTCATCGGTCAAAGTCCATTTAACCACCCGATCAAAAAGTCAACATTTTGCACACTCCAAGGGCAAAATCGTCCTCTCGCACCGTCCGTCCGAAAGTACCTAACTAATCACTGATTGATTTACTGATCCGTCCTTAATCACTAAACTAATCCCGAGCAACCCAATCCCAAACCATTCACCATATAATCTTTTGAGAAGCTCAGAGAGTGAGATGAGGGCCGTGATGATGTTGGCTGGCTAGGACGACGCCGCTGTGGACCGCTGAGACCCAAACCCGAGCAAGATTTCACGGTTAGACCCAATTTCCATTTTAATTCAGTTTATACGTTATGGTTAATTATGGATGATTATTAGATTGTTAGGATGGTTTAGAGCAGGTTTTGGTGGTGGTTGGACGGCTGTGGAAGCTGTGGGAGGAAAATGAAAAGTTAGGTCATGAGGCCCTTTGAACATGGATAGGATTTAAGGGTTTTTCCTTAGGTGTGATTATTGGAAATGATAGAAAACATCAAAATAGGAAGATTGGGATCGAAAAGGAGAAGATTGGATGAAAAATGAGGGAGGAGGGTGGTCGGACCGGTCACGCCGGTCCAGCTGGACCGGACTGCAAAGGAAAACCGGTCGGACCGGTTCAGTTGCTGGAGAAGATGAACAGTCGCTGGCGCGTGGCATGGAATTTGGGGAAGTTTCAACACGTGAAATCATCTATTCGATGTAACAAACATTTTGGGACTGGTTTCGTGTCAATCGGACATCGTTTCGATATAGTTCCGGATGTCCGAAGGTTTAGGTTCGCGTTTAAAAATAGTTAGAAATTCCGGAAAATTATGGGGCTTTAGTGATGGGTTATATAAGTAGTTAGTAACCCTCTAAATTAATTTGGACAGGTTCGGGAATCCCGAAGGTGACGATTGGCCTGGGAGATGCTTATGGCACGTGTATCGAGACGCGGCTTCGGACGGTCCGTGAGTGGACTTGTTTTATGAATTCAATGGATGCATAAATGTTTTATAATTATTTTAGAATATATTTTGTGATGCCATGAGTGCATTTTTTTGTGGTAGCCTATGATTTACGTATTTGCACGTATTTCGAGATTTACAGTTTTATACGATGCTTATACGTGCTAGGTTTTCAATAAGGGTTTAATAAATGGAATTTGGATTTGGAAATATGAACTCGGGCATGAGGCCCATTTGGTTTACAAACTCTCCGACTTGGAGTCCATTTGATTTGACGAGGAATCGGACCGAGGGTCCATTTGAGATATACGGTCGGACCGAGGGTCTCGTTGATTTATGATCCGGGCTTGAGGTCCATTTGGTTGTAATATCGGGCTTGAGGCCCATTTGACTGTAGTATCGGGCTTGAGGCCCTATTGGTTGTGAAATCGAGCTTGAGATCCTGTTGATTTGGGACGACACAAAGACCGTTCTTTTTCAGGACCTTCGGTCCACAAGGACCAAAAGGGAGGCCGGTTCAGCGGAGGACAGTCATCCTACAGTGGGGGATCGTCGAGTGGTGGTCGGTCTGGTAGGTTTGAGAGAGGCCGTGGGGTCGGATACAGTGTACCGCAGCAGAGTGGCACTTCCGCGGGGTCTACAAACTGGATGAGGCACACGACATATTATACTTGTGGTGAGACTGGTCATGTATCAAGGGGATGCCCACAGTGGTCGAGTGGTAGTGTTGCAGGGCAGACGCCGAGTACCATGTTAGATGCTTCTAGGGGTAGAGTACAGAGAGGTTATCGAGGCGATCGCGGGGGACCACGAGGACGTGGTCGTGGAGCAGGACCCAGGTACGAGTGTTCGCGATTACTAGGCAGGAGGCCAGGACTGCTCCTGAGGTGGTGACAGGTACACTTATTGTCTTTGATGTATCTGTACGTGTATTGATGGATCCGGGAGCCACCCATTCTTTTATTTCACATGGTTATGTTGGGTTGTTGGATCAAGAATTGTCTGTACTTGAGGATGACTTAGGTGTTGGCACCCCGACTCGGGATGTGTATATTGTAACACCCCGGAAATTCGTGGATTTTAATATTGTGATTTAATGTGTGAATTGACGCTTTTACCCTTGTGATTGGTATGGCCAAATTGTTGACTTTTTGATTGATGAATAAAATGGACTTTGACCTATGACCGTGACGTAGTTCGGGACGTCACGAGTTCATAGACAGGTGGCACGTCCAATTCGGACGATCGGGGAAAAAGTTATGACTATCGGAAGTTCAGGGGCATTACCGTAATTTTGACGGTTGGGGCGAAAATGTTGACTTTTCGTTTGACAATTAATTTTCACGCGACTCCAGGACCGATAGGTAGGTCTCGACGTCCTGAGTCCGTAGACAGGCGGCACGCCGAAATCGGACTTCGTATGGCTGAGTTACGGGTCTAGGAAGTGAAGGGCAGTTTGGTAATTATTTGAACCAGGGGCATTTTGGTCTTTTTGCCCTGGTTACTGTAGCAAACCGCGGGGACATTGGCGGCGCTACCATGTGCGGTGCCTCTGAGTGCGATTTGTTTACTGGTGAGTGTGGGTTGGAAAGTATTGATTGTTTAAACCTTTTTGAAGCATCAAACGTGGTCTGATTCTTCCAGCTACACGATCAAATTGATTAATCGAAATTCGAAGCTTTCGGGGGACAAATTTCAGTGGACAAATTGGACACCCACGAGCCTCTAGGACGGCTTGAAATTGTTTAAAACTGATTAGGACATGTGTGAGCATCACTCTGATGCAGAGATAACTGAGAACGGGTGAGAAAACCAGAGAAGCCATTTCTGGAAAAATTGGAGGGAAAATCGGGTTTTGATTTCTGGTGACTGTTGGACCAAACCAAGGCCTGGTTTAGTCTTCTGGGAGTGTTTGGAACTCAATCGCATCGAAATCGAAGGCCATCAGCCACGGCTGAGCTGGGACGGTGACTGCTGTTTTCAGGGAAATCGCAGAGCTTGGGACGACGACCTTCAGGTACTTTCAGACACAATTGATTGTTCATTTTGGTTCGTTTTGATCCTATTATACTTCCTGTGAAGTTAATTGGACAATGGGTTTGAAACCAGTGAGTTCTGGTGATTGACCCGTTTGGTTGATCACGGGTCGAAGGGCCATTTAAGGATTGGATTTGGATAATTAATAACTCAGAACTTAAATTAGATGTTTAAATAACATGTTAGGATCAAATTGGATTGAAATTGAGTAGGAATTGATGGGTAATCAACCGGGTCAAGCCGCGGGTGGCAGGCCCGAATTACAGACAAACGGGTGAAGGTGCTGACACTGTAGCTACAGTGTCAGGCGCGTGACTTTCACGCGCAGCCACTTTGGGCGGCGCGTGAGGGCGCGTTGGGGCTTATCTCCGATCACGATCAACATGACTTTTATTCCTCTCATTATTCTGAACATTTTTGGTGAATTAACCATGTTGATCTGAGATAGTTTGAAGGGTCAGTTTAGGGCCGGTTGCCTCGGGAAACGTGTTGACGGTTTCCCCGAACCGGCTTCTGTTTCGAACTTTCTTTTGAATAAATATTAAGGACTTGTAGTGACCCTTACGTGTGAATTGAACTGACAGGAATTGTACGATAATCTCGGTACAGGTCCGTACGCGCAGATTCGCAGCGGAATCGTACAGTGAGTGGGCCCGATTTCATTAAACACTTGCATGCTCAAAATATTTTCCGATTTACTTATTTATTCACATGCTAAAATCAAATAAACGGTTCTGATGATATGGAAATTATGGTTATGACACGTTTCACGGTATTTGGGCTTGAGACCCGACCGATGGAACATAAGGTTTGGTTTGGGTTTTATCTATGTATAAATATATGCCTTGTATGTGGATATCAATAAAATGTATTTTTTACTGCACTATATAGATCCTTCCATATGATACTGTTTCCTCCGGATGAGGTACCCCGGAGAGGTCACGGACGTCTAGTACGTCCAGCGTCTAGGACGCTAAGCATCGGGGATGCTGTAACCGAACAGGGTTCGGGGATTGAACTCGGAATTGAGACCCGAGTGGCACGCGTAGCCTTGTGATTGTGACCTTATTGGGCGTCAGGGACGTCAGACATCAGGAATGTCGGGTTGGAGTGTATGGTGCAGTGACTAAAATGATAATATGGTTTTATTATATGCCTTTTGGTTCATATTATATGATTGATGGTTTTAAATATGGTTGCATGCATGTTTGGAAAACGGAGGGGTAAATTATATGTTTTACTTATCAAATGATTTTATAAACTTGAGTTCGGTCCACTCACCCTTAATGTTTTTGGTAACCCCTCCAGGTCGTGATACTGAGGTAGAGGAGGAACCTGAGGCTGAGGCATAGATCTACTTCTGCGTACCTGAACCCTTGTTGGGTGGTTTACCCGCGGGTTTACTTTAGAGTCGTGCTCGCAACTTGTAATTTTGGATTTCATCCCTTGTCTGACATCTGTTTAATTCGGATTTGATGTATAACTTTTATTTGGTTTGTATGAATTTGATGTTTTGAGGTTAAAATTGGTATGAATTATTGGGTGTCAGACGGGAGCAGGGCACGTCCCCTTGTGGCCCCTGTGGGATCGGGGCGGGTCCTGTCATATATAGTTAACCAGGTGTTAAAGAACTACCTAGTTAGGCTAGGGGATTTTGAATTGATGGCAGATTTAATAGTGTTAGACTTACATGATTTCGATGTGATCCTTGGTATGGACTGGTTGTCCGAGCATGGAGCGCTGATGGACTGTAGTAAAAAGAGAGTGTTAATCTGGAGTCCGGGTGTACCTGACTTGCCTTTCCAAGGAGACGCCGCGAGTTCTTCACCAAGAATTGTTCCGGCCCTCACGACACGAAAGTTACTAAAGAAAGGTTTTCAAGGGTATCTAGCTCATGTAGTGGACACGAGTATTGCGACACCCAGAATGGAAGATATACCAGTGGTGCGGGACTTCCCAGATGTGTTTCCAGAAGACTTACCAAGTTGAGTTTACGATAGAGCTACTTCCAGGGACTGGACCTATTGCACAAGCACCCTATCGTATGGCACCAACAGAATTGAGGGAACTAAGAGAATAGCTATAGGAGTTACTGAAGTTGGGATTCATCCGGCCAAGTGTATCGCCATGGGGAGCACCGATCCTATTTGTGCGGAAAAAAGGAGGGTAGTCTCAGACTATGTGTGGATTACCGACAACTAAACAAAGTGACAGTGAGAAATAAATATCCCTTACCTCGGATAGACGACCTATTCGACCAGTTGAAGGGAGCAAGGTACTTTTCAAAGATCGACTTGAGGTCTAGCTATCATCAATTACGGATCGTCGAGGGAGATGTTTTGAAGACAGCTTTCCGGACCAGGTATGGGCATTTTGAGTTTTTAGTGATGCCCTTTGGTTTGACCAATGCACCTGCAGCCTTTATGTATTTGATGAACCGAGTGTTCAAGTCCTATTTGGATAGGTTTGTAATCGTGTTTATTGATGATATTCTGGTATATTCAAAAGGCGCAAGGGCACATGAGAAACACCTAAGGTTGGTGTTGGCAAGGTTGAGGAAGGCTCAGTTGTTCGCTAAGTTCAGCAAGTGGCAATTCTGGTTGAACAGTGTTGGCTTCTTAGGCCATGTGATTTCGGTGGAGGGGATCAGTGTGGACCCCCAAAAGACAGAGGCAATCACAAATTGGGAACAACCTAAGACTGTGACTGAGGTTCGAAGCTTCCTGGGGTTAGCAGGTTATTACAGGCGTTTTGTGGAAGGCTTCTCTACTATTGCAGCACCTTTGACTCGCCTGACGAGAAAAGGGGTTAACTTCGTTTGGACCGAGGATTGCGAAAATAGCTTTCAGGAACTAAAGGAAAGGTTGACCACTGCTCATGTTTTGGCCTTACCCAGTGATGGTGGGGAGTTTGTGGTTTATAGTGATGCATCCCTACAGGGTCTGGGATGTGTGTTGATGCAGCACGGGAGAGTTATAGCTTATGCCTCACGACAGTTGAAGCCACACGAGGTGAACTATCCGACTCATGACTTGGAGCTAGCAGCAGTGGTGTACTTTCTAAAAATTTGGAGGCCCTACCTTTACAGGGAGACGTGTAAGATTTTTACTGATCACCAGAGTTTAAAGTATATTTTCACTCAGAAGGAATTGAATTTGCGACAGAGAAGGTGGTTGGAGCTAATTAAAGACTATGACTACACCATTGAGTACCACCCCAGAAAAGCGAATGTTGTGGCTGACGCCTTGAGTAGGAAGGCGATTGGTTCTGTTGCCCATCTGTGTTTGATCTACTTACCGTTGCTAGTGGAACTCCGACGGGCCGGAGTTAGTCTTGGTATGGATGATGATAGAGCCCTTTTGGCAAGCAATCACGTGAGGCCTTTACTGTTGGATCGGATCCGCGATGCCCAACTTAGTAACGCAACTCTATATCGCATCAGATTGGGAGTTGAAGCCGGGGAAAGATAGGATTTCAGTATCAGAGACGACAGTGCGGTATTGAAACAGGGTTGATTGTGCGTGCTAGAGGATACGGCACTGAGGATTGAGATACTGAAGGAAGCCCACAGTTCGGCCTATGCCATGCATCTTGGGGGAACCAAAATGTATCGAACACTTCGAGAATATTTGTAACGACCCGTCCCTAATTCCGGGATTATATTAGTGACTAATCTTGATTAGTGAGGTTGATCGGTGATTAGTAGGGCGAAATCAGACAAAATGTGGAAAATGACCGTTTTGCCCTTGGTCGTGGGCAAAATGTTAACTTTTGATCGGGCGGTCAAATGAACTTTGACCAATGACCATGACGTAGTTTAGGACGTTACGAGTCCATAGACAGGTGGAACGTTCGATTCCGACATTCGAGGAAGAAGTTATGATGCTCGGAAGTCGAGGGACATTTCGGTAATTTGGCGGAAAAGGGGCCAAATGTTGACTTTTGACCCGGGAGGTCCAATGGACAAGGGACAAGGACCGTTACATAGAGCGAGTCGATACGAATCCAATGACAGGCGGCATGCCGAAATCGGAGTTTCGACGACGAAGTTATGGTCACGGGAACGAATTCGATTAACCGAACGAACCGAGGCTTCGATTAAAATAATATTATAATAATGAATAGTGACCGTTGATGTGGATTCTTGGATGAGTGAAAGTGTCACCCATCCCTTGTTTTAGGACCTAAAACCAGCTCCATGTTTCCCTCCAAACATCATCATTCCTTCTTCCATCATTTCCTCCATCAATCTTTTATTTCTATGTCTTCTTTGAACCGTGGCCAGCACAAAGATAGAGTGTGAGGGCTGGGGAGAATTGGCTGCCTTCCCACAGCAGAATTGAGAGAATTGAGAGATTAAGAAGACTGTGATAACAGGAAAACACGAGGGACAGTGAAGATGTTGGGAAATCAAAATCGAAAATTTAGAAATTTTGGGGGGAAAATTCGAAGGTTGAGTGTTGGGCTCTAGGATCAAAATGGAGCTCAATTCGAGCTTTCTGGGAGTGCCACGATCAAAACCATCGAAAGAACGGAGGAAATTGGCGACCTATTGGCTCTGAACAGACCTGGTAACAGTAAGGAAAATTCGAAGTTGAGTCGTGATCATTGAGGGATCAAACGATGCAATTGATGTGGGGAAACAGTTTCTCATGGTTCATTGATACTTCTGGGTGAATCAATTGAAAGAAATCAGAAGGGATTGTCGAATTTCGAAGGATGAATAATATCGGGTGTTCTTCGATGTTCATCGTTGAATCGTTGGGTTTAAGGTGAGTTTTGGTAAAATTGAGTTTACAGACCTCTAATTGGACTTAAAACGAAGCTAACTAAATGTTAAATTGAAGTAATTAGGGTTGAATTGACGGACATTGAACTGGGTTGTCACGCGGTTTGCAGGATCCGTTTACCAGAGAAATGGGTTGGGACGATGACACTGTAGCAGGCGCGTGGGTTTCATGCGCAGCCACTCACGGCAGCGCGTGACGGCGCGTGGGCACGAATCTTGAGGTGAGGTCAACATGACTTCTGTCCTATTTAATGTAACGAACATTTTGGGTTTGGTTCCGTGTCAATCAGACACCGTTTAGATATTGTTCGGGACATCCGAAGGTTTTTAATCGAGTTTAAAAATAGTTAAAAATTTGAGAAAATTACGGGACTTTAATAGGATGTTATTGAAGAGGTTAGTGACCCTCTAATATGATTTGGACAGGATTGGGAGTCCCGGTGATAATGGTGTGGCCCGGGAAGTCCTATGACACGCGTATCGAGGCGTATAGTTGAACGGTCTGTGAGTGGACTTTGGTTTTATAAATTATATGCATGTCTAACTGTTTTATATGGATTATGATTGTAATTGTATGATGTTGATTTTTATATTGGTAAATTATACGGTTTCACGTATTTCGAGGCGATTTAAGTGCTTGCACGTAAATCGAGGTTTTCTGGTTTTACACGGATTTTTCATACTTATGACCTTGGATATAATATGATGAAATGGTTTTGAAATTGGAAAGATGAACTCGGGCTTGAGGCCCAATTTTTTTGGAAACCTCGGACTTGAAGTCCATTTGAGTTACGTAATCGGGCCGGGGGCCCAGTTGTTACGAAATCGGGCTGAGATCCATTTGAGTAATATTATCGGGCCAAGGGCCCAGTTGATTTACGAATTAGGGCCGTGGGCCCAGTGGTTTATAAAATCGGGTCGTGGGCTCAGTGGTTTATAAAATCGGGCATGAGGCCCTGTTGGGTTATAAATGTGATTTTGGGTCTGGGACCCTAAATGAAATTGTGATGTTTTATGGCGATTTCAGGTAGGGCCCATTGTAATGTTGTGAAATGATTTAATAAAACTGTTTTCCATATACCATCTGAATACGAGGATATATGATGGTCTCCTCCAGCTGTCTGGGACACTTGGGAAGTCACGGTGCATTGTCTGCGAGGGGTCATTGTACGGAGTTACCAGACCATATAGTGACTCAGGAGCAGGATTGCTATGATTGACGTCTAGGACGTCAGACATCTGTGATGTCAAAGATATTGACCCGGAGAGACCCCGGGTAGCACGCGTCGCTTATTATACCGTGAGATATGACGTCTGGGACGCTAGGCATCTGGGATGCCAGAGAAGGTAATGTGGTAAATATAAACTAATGGATCTATAAAATGGTTTTTCGGTTGGAATTATGTTTATGAATTTGGGCAGTGGCCCACATGGTTTTGTATGTCTGGATGTGGTATTCCACAATTTTGGGCTGAGTTCCCACACTTGGTTTTGAGTTACGGTTTTTGGGCTAAGGCCCTAATGGCTTGGTTGAACAAATATTTTGGTTACTGGTTTTCGATGCATGCATACGTTTTAATGAAGGGCATAAATGTCTTAATGAAATGTGTTTAATGAACTTAATGATTTTCGTCCACTCACAGCTTTTATTGGTTTTGGTGCCCTTCAGGTTGATCATGGATGCGACTGCAGCAGAGACTGGGACATCGCACGCCTCCTCCATCGATCCTTGCGCACTCTGGAAGCCCCGTTTGGGCAGTGACTTTTGGTTATCCTTTGTCTGACACCTCTTGTTGGACGGGAGCAGGGCACATTCCACGGTAATCCCGAGGGGATTGGGATGGATCCTATCACTATTACTGGTGGACAGGAATGAAACGAGAGATTGCGGACTTCGTAAGTCGGTGTTTGATCTGCCAACAGGTGAAAGCTGAAAGACAGGGACCTTATGGACCCATGCAGTCCCTTCCAATTCCCGAGTGGAAGTGGGACCATATTGCCATGGACTTCGTGTTTAAATTACCAACTACCCAAAGTGGATTTGATGGTGTTTGGGTAGTCGTGGACCGTCTTACTAAGTCGACGCACTTCCTCCCTGTGTACGAAATCTTTAAGCCCAACCGTCTAGCACAGTTCTTCATTGATGAGATAATCCGATTGCATGGTACTCCATAGTCAATTGTGTCAGACCGAGATCCGCGGTTTACCTCGAGGTTTTGGCAGAGTTTATAGAGAGCCCTTGGTACGAGATTACATTTCAGCACAGCGTTTCACCCTCAAACGGATGGGCAGTCAGAGAGGATTATCCAGATTTTGGAAGACATCATGAGAGCTTGCGTGTTACAGTTCCAGGGCACTTGGGATGTCTACTTACCCTTGATGGAATTTGCTTACAACAACAGTTACCAAGTGAGCATTGGGATGGCACGGTTTAAGACACTGTATGGCCGACAGTGCAGAACACCTTTGTGTTGGACCGAGATTGGGGAGAGGGCTTTGTTGACACCCGAACTTATGGACGTGACCCAAGAAAAAGTAAAGATCATCGGGGAACGATTGAAGGCAGCTCAAGATCGTCAAAAGAGTTATGCAGATCATAGAGTACGGGATCTTGAGTTTGAGGTAGGAGACTGGGTGTTTATGAAATTATCGTCGTGGAAAGGCATTGTTCGTTTTGGAAGACGAGGGAAACTGAGCCCTCGGTATATCAGACCATTTGAGATAATGGAGAGAGTAGGTAAAGTGGCGTACCGACTGAATTTGCCTCCGGAGTTAGCACGAGTACACAGTGTCTTCCACGTGTCAATGCTTCAGAAGTGTGTACGGGAAGAATCACATATCCTGACGGAACAACCATTGGAACTCATGAAAGATTTGAGTTTTGAAGAACAACCAGTACAGATGCTGGATTGGAAACAGAAAGTCATAAGGAACAAGACCATTCCGTTAGTGAAAGCTCTATGGAGGAATCCTGGGGTAGAGGAAGCCACTTGGGAGCTGGAAGCCTTGATGAGAGAGCAACACCCCTACTTGTTTGAGTAATTTCGAGGACGAAATTTCTGTAAGGGGGGTGGATTGTAAGACCCGTGTCCTGGAGGGAACGGTGAATAATCCAACATTCCTGCAAGGGGGAATGGTCTGGGAGAGGATGGTGGTGTGCCTTAAAGGTGTAGGCACACACCTATCTAGCACTAGGCTTTTTGGGAGTTCAAGTGGCTTTGGGGGGGATTAAAACCCCAAAATTAAGCGAGTTGAGGCTGATGCAATTCCATGATGTGTGACCCCTTGAGAAGTTACACCATGAGCTCCCGAAAACAAAACCGTGAGGGTGAGGCCCAAAGCGGACAATATGATGCTAGATGAGTCGGGTCCTGATAATTTGGTATTAGAGTCAGACCCCGACCGGGAAGTGTGACATCGAGGACGCTGGGCCCTAAGGGGGTGGATTGTAAGACCCGTGTCCTGGAGGGAACGGTGAACAATCCCACATTCCTGCAAGGGGGAATGGTCTGGGAGAGGATGGTGGTGTGCCTTAAAGGTGTAGGCACACACATGTCTAGCACTAGGCCTTTTGGGAGCTCAAGTGGCTTTGGGGGGGATTGGAACCCCAAAGTTAAGCGAGTTGAGGCTGGTGCAATTTCATGATGGGTGACCCCCTGGGACGTTGCACCATGAGCTCCCGAAAACAAAACCGTGAGGGCGAGGCCCAAAACGAACAATATGGTGCTAGATGAGTCAGGTCCTGACCGAGAAGGGTCGGGTCCTGACAATTTGTCATCTGTTCTATTTTCATATCCTTCTATGCTTTTATTCTCAATTATTTCAATGTCACAATTAAGATTCTTCAATCAGATGGTGGGGGTGAATACACTAGCCTAAATCTAAGAACCTTTTTACGATCTAAAACAATATTCTAAACGGCGGGCTAGACGGCGCCTAGGCTCTAGGCGGGGATAAGTGTAACGACCCGTCCCAAATTCCTAGATTATATTAGTGACTAATCACAATTAGTGAGGTTAATCGGTGATTAGTTGGGCGAAATCGGACGAACGATGCGAACTGACCGTTTTGCCCCTAGTCGTGGTAAAATGTAGACTTTTCATTCAAAAGGTCAAATGGACTTTGACCGATGATCGTGACGTAGTTCGTGACGTCACGAGTTCATAGACAGGTGGCATGCTCAATTCCGACGTTCAAGGAGGAAGTTATGACGTTCGGAAGTTTAGGGGCAATTTGGTAATTTTAGTTAAAAGGAGTAAATAGTTGACTTTTTGACCGGGATGTCCGATGGCCGAGGGCCGAGAACCATTACGTAGATCGGGACGATACGAATCCATAGACAGGCGGCATGTCAAATTCGGACGTTCGACGGCGAAGTTATAGGTCACGGAAGTTCGATTTCACTATACACGTACTTCGAGGCGGGACTGAGTTGGCAAATTCTGATTGACCAGATATTTTGAGTGGGTCCCATGGATGAGAGACAAGTGTCACTCATCCCATTGGTCCAAACCCCTAAATTGTAGATCTACTTAATAAAATATTATTATATTGATTATTATATAATTAATCCTAACTACAATTAATCCTAGCCATCCATTTCAATTTCATCATTAAATCTACACCATCCATCTAATCCTCACTTCTCTCATCAACCATCAAACATCATTATCATCTTCTTCATTTTCCTCATAACCCGAAATCCCCCTCCATATTCATTCTTCATTTTCAAACACAAACACCACACCACCACCCATTATCTGAGCTGAACATGACCGTGAGAGAGTGTTGAGGGACTGAGGACTAAGAGGCTGGACGGTGGCCCATGGTGGAGGCCGCGGCGGAGTGAACCCGTGAGCTTGGTTATGGGTCAAAAATGGTGGATAGCGTTTTGGTGGGTGTCGAACGGTTGGGTCGATTCCAGTACGTCCTAGGGAGTGAGACGAGTCCACTTAGCATGGATTCGAGGAGAATGGTGGCCGGAAATGTGAGATATCGACGGGGGAAAACTCGAGCTTGTTGTTCGACGTCCAACAGGTAATTTACAACGTTTGTTTTTAATTTCTGGGTTAAGGGATCTGTTGGGGAGGATGAGAGGATGAGAATGGGACAAACGGGAGGCATTTTGGTGGTCGGAAGGTGGAGAACTGACCGGGTCAAGCCGCGGGTCACGGCGACCCAGATTTCAGACCCGAACTGAGGACAGGGATGACTGATGATGTCATCCTGATGACGTCATCATGTCAGGGATAATGTCAGGACCCGTCCCAAATATGGCCTCGATACCCGGGACGAACCCTGCTCCTGTCTGACAATCACACTTACAGTATCAAACAAAACAAACAACCATCACACAACTATAAGCATAACTATCAGACGAAGGAGTAAAATATACACAACAGTCAGTCAAAGCATAGTTCTACAAAATGGGCACAAAAGTCCTACAATGCTAGTCTCGTAACGTAAGAACGTCGGAAGCTCTATGCCTCGATATCTGCCTCAACGTTCACCCCAGCGCTATCACCATGACCTGGAGGGAAAATTTAAAAAAACAAAAGTGTGAGTGGACTAGAATAACCAAAAGTTTTAAAACCAGTTTAGCATTAATTCAAGATTAAAGAAGAAATAAGGATCAGTGTTCCCTCCATTTTTAAAACAGGCATGCCCAACGAAGTACTAGAAAATCATAACATGAAACATCATAAGAAACAGAAACACTATAAAATCTCATAAGAAACAGATACACTATAAAATACCATAAGAAACAGAAACACTATAAAATGGCTATAGAAATCATAGTTTCAGCATCAAATCATCATTTCCGATCAAACCTGCTGGACCTATCCGAGTCTTTAAACTCATTCAGGCCTTAAATGAAATCTGAGTCTTTAAACTCCCGAGTCTTTAAACTCAAAGGCCTATGGGGGTAATATCAACATATCCGAGTCTTTAAACTCCCGAGTCTTTAAACTCAATACGGGCCCGTCCCCCGTCAATATCAATCCGGGTCTTTAAACCCAATATCTAGATCCAGCAAATCCAATCCATATCTAGTGTACAACCAATTCAACATCCATCGCCAAATTCGAATTCGAAATCCCCGGTTCGAAGCCCTCCGGCGTTCCGAACCGACATTCCGAACCCAAATCCGGAAATCCATTCTTATGCCCAGAACTCACACAGAATCACAAATCACGTTTCATAACCCATTTATCATCATCAGAAAACATTTATAGGTTGAAATCATAATTATGGCATCAAAATCTGAAAACCAGCTTTTCTCGAGAAACGTGCAAAATCTCGGAAATGTCTCGAAAAACGTGCAAACTCATCAATCACATATAATCATCATTCAAGGTATAAAAACATATTTAAGATCATCAAACGTCAAGAAAACAGTTAGGCATGCTCGAAAGAAAGAAAGAGTCCACTCACAAATTCAGAACGAGTCACTCGCGCTCCGTGCGCTCCTCGACTGTCTCGGGTGCCTCCCGTCCTGTCAAAATGCACTAAATAGGTCACAAATACATCAAGGATCCTAATCCTAATTTCCCCAATTTTTCGGGAATTAAATAATATTTTAATCCTAAACCCTCAACCGTCTGGATTCCCGAATAACTCCATCACATCGTCCGATTAACCCGAAAACTATACCATTGGATTCCTTAGAACAATTAGAACCAAACTCATGTTGGAAGCTTGGCCGGAATCCTTCCCACGCGCCTCCACGCGCCGCCCAAAGTGGCTGCGCGTGGGCCTCACGCGCCTGCTACAGTGCCCTTCAACCTTGAACCGACCCGGTTCAGCACAGTAGTCTGCAAATTGAACCGGCGTCAGCGGTTCTCCGCCATACCTGCACGATTTCTCTCCCTTTCTTCACCTAAAGCTTCGTCCAGTTCCTACCTATCCATTCCCCAGCTCCTCAGACCTCGACACCGCCCCAATCCCGTCGACTAAAGCTCGAACCAGACGGCCAAACTCCCCCTGTTTCACGATCCAGCCACTCCGATCATCCCCCGTCACGGTGGCAACACCAGACGGTTCCTAGGGCCCTTCTACGTCTAACCCGACTCACCTTGACCATCGACTCGTGCCCAAACGTCACGACTCGCCGTTTGAACCCACGGCCAAAACAGAGCACCAGAGTACTCACCGTCGACTGAACTCCACCGTGTACTCCCCCGTCACGGAAACTGTCTTAAACGACTCCTAGGACCTCCCTAAACCTAACTTCACTCACCAATCCCCTCGACTCTAGCTCTAGGTCCACGACTTTGCAAAATAAGAAACACGGGAAAAACAGGGGAATTGGGTATACCTTTCGATTCAGTCTTCGCCGTGTGCACCGCCGCGTGCCACGGTGTTCGTTGGGTTCCTTGCAACCACCTGGACCTCCCTCTGCCTTGGTTTGAGCCACCTCACGGCGTAGCCACCACCACGAGCTCACAGCCTCCCTGGTTCCTCAAACCTTCGCCGCACCACCACCGTGCCGCCGTGCACGATTCCAGTCCCAAAACACGATCAACACCTCACCCTCGTCTCTCTAACACTTTCACAGGTCATCAACTCACTCACCCTTGCTCTGAATCGATCGAACTCTCTCAATCGCTCACTCTCTGTTTTCCTGTATTCAAAACGGTTGCACGGTACAAAATGGACGATTTGTAGCCGTGCGTATGTGAGACTCACCTAGAACCCTCTGGTTCTCCCCCACGTGTCCAATCCCTATGGACCAACTGAAAAGATCCCAATCCACTACTGCCACTTGCCCTTATCTGATTGGGCTGAGGGAAATGACCAAAATACCCCTCTTGCACAAATTACCATTTTACCCTCATACTTTCCAGACCCGTAACTATTTCATCCGACGTCCGATGACAGCGTGCCGCCTGTCGTTGTACGCAGGACATCAAGACCTATCCAACAGTCCTCGGTCTACGTGAAAATCACAAGTCCTCCAAAAAGTCAACATTTCCCTCGTTTACTCAAAATTACGGTAACGCCCCCAATCTTCCGAACGTCATAACTTTTCCCCCGGTTGTCCGAATCGAACCTGCCACCTGTCTACGGACTCGTGACGTCCTAAACTACGTCACAGTCAAGGGTCAACACTCATCCAATCGGTAATTCAAAAAGTCAACTTTTCGTCTACTATTCACAAGGCAAAAACGTCCATTTATACAAAATTTTACAAAATTACATTTTTACCCTTCCCGAAGGTATGGGTTGTTACAGATAACGTCAGCATTGTCAGGTCTGACAATGTCAACTGACATGTCAGACAGTGGGCCAATGGGAGCGTGACACGTGTCACTGTCAGAGGCTGTCAGTGATGACGTTAGCATGACGTCGGCGTTGACCAGCGCGTGGAGGCGTGTGTGAATAGTGTTTTGAGTGGGCCAGTGTCATTTTAAGGGTTTCGACGATCCGGATCCAATGGCGGTGGTTTCGGGTCAATCGGAGATCGTTAGGTTGGTCAAATTGAGGTTTTTTACCTTGGGAAACGTGTACGGGATACGTTGACTTTTCCAGGAAAGTTTAGGGTTCTTAATATGGACTTGTATAGGTTAGTAGTAACCTTTGGATATGATTTGGACAGCTCAGGATGACCCGGAGAGGTCGGATTGGCTCGGGAGAGCCTACGGCTTGCAAATCGAGGCGGCAGCTCGGACGGTCTGTGAGTGGACCTTGTTTTCTAAACTGGTGCATGCATAAATGTTTATTATATGTTTTAAATACTTATTTGTGATGCCATGAGTGCATTTGGATGTGTGGTTACGTATAGGCACGTATCTCATGGTTTCGGCCCTATACGGTGCCTATCCGGGTCTGTATGTCTTTATTGGTCTAAATGAAATGGTTTTGGATTTCTAAAAGGATAAACTCGGGTATAAGACCCATTTGGTTTTGTCTCGGGCATATGACTCTAGTTATGACCTACGGGTCTAAATCGTGGTCGCGGCGGGTGCTATGTGCACGGCGATCGACGATACGACGCTCGCCTCCGGTTTGGGATGTGTTCCTTCTGGAGAGGTCACAATGCACGATTCGTGGTCGGGCAGCCTGGGGAGGCTCAACTTCGGAGTGCTGACGGTTTAGGATATCGATCGGTGATGAGTGCACCATGATCTTGTGGTGGTCGCGTCGGTTGATACGTTCACGGTGACATACCAGGATTGAGGGCGGTCCTGGATGGATGGTTGAACGCATCACTATGATCAGAGTCGTGACTGACCCTTAGATATCGGGCACGGTGCCCAGTTGAGTCATATGTTCGGGCACGAGACCCAATTGTTTTACACTGATGATTTCGGGTTAGGGACCCTACATGGATTTCCGGATTCATTACGGTTTATGGGAACCGGCATGAACCTTTGTCAGGTCACTATGGTACATGACGGTTTATGGGAACCGGCATGAATCTTTGTCAGGTCATTGTGGTACATGACGGTTTATGGGAACCGGCATGAACCCTCGTTATCGATGTTATGGATCATGACGGTTCAGGGGAACCGGACATGAGTGTTTATGTTATGTATATATATATATATATGTGTTCATATACCTTCCTTTACATGTTCTATCTCCTCCGGGGAGGTTCGTTGGCCTGGGTGGACCCCGGAGTAGTCACGGAGCACTGACTGAGTGGGAGTCACCCCAGTTGGGTTCCTTACTCTCAGGAAGGCTTGTACTATAACCTCAGGGCGGGTCATTGGTCTTCGGACATTGAATTGGTACCTGAAAGACTTGGGTTTGAGACCCCGGGTAGCACGCGCGTAGCTTTGGAAACCGTGACAGGATTGGTTGTGTGAATTATATGTGTATGTGATATAAATATGATATATGATATGTTGATACAGGATTTGAGCAGTGGCTCGTGTACTTGGTTTCTTTATGGTTTGGGCCGAGTCCCTTATGGATTTGGGTAGTGGCTCGCATGGTCGTTTTCATTATGGTTATTTCAATCTTGGTTTTGGGCTTAGTTCTCACATATGGTTTCTTTGGTTAAATGGTTTTCGAATGCATGCATGCTTTTTAGTGAAGGGTACAAATGTCTTCGTTAAAATGTTTTTACCAACTCTTGTTTTGTCCACTCACAGCTTTTAATGTTTTGACTGCCCTTCAGGTTGACATAGGATGTGGACTGTAGCAGAGACCGAGATATCACATACCTCCTCCGGATCCTGGCGTATTCTGATAGCCCGGGAGGGCAAGGGTCGGAAATATCCCTTGTCTCGTCTCAGACGGGAGCAGGGTCATCTCGCACTAATCCCGGGGGATTGGGATGGGTCCTGTCAATAAGCCATCGCGAATAATGGTTATGCGGTAGCAAAACACGGGAGGGGAATTAGGCGGCGTCTAGGTGGACTCGGCGACAGTTAGGTGGCCCTAGGCGGGCTGGGCAACTAGGTGGCAGCAGGGCGGCGCCACGGCTTTACAAAAAATCCACAAAAAATAAGCTAATTTCACCCAAAATTCATCCAAATTACAGAAGACTTGAAGAACAGTTATGAATTCGAGACTCATCTAGATTTGAAGAACCCAACATCGCCATCGCACCACGGTTTGGAAAATCGCGAGTTTCGGCGTCGTCTTTCTCTCCACATCGCCATCCCATCATCGCACCATCGCCATCCCATCATCGCACCATCGCCATTGACATCGCCTCCCTCTCCCTCACTCTTTTCTCTCTCCTCTCTTCGTGGCTCTCTCCCTCACTTTCTCTCTGGTCTCGTCTCGAGCCCTCTTTTTTTTCTTGGAGATTCAGACCCTCACAATATTCCTCCCTTGAGAATTCAAGATCTGTTGGCCTTTGTTATTAAAAAAAATCACATCGATGTATATTATTAGTTTTGCAACGTGTCAATACATCTGCAAATGCATATATATTAGTTTTGCAATGTGTCAGCCTCTTGTTTGAATATATAATGAATTTTTTTGGGACATTGAATATATTATTACCTATGTGTCAATATTGTTTAAACAATTTTAAAGTTTGAATATCTTTGTTTGAGATGTTTTCTGTTGATTTTTGCCTTGGTTTTGGAAGTCACACGTGGCATCATCCTACCACTATGTAGTAATAATTTTTGCATATAGTATATGTTTGTAGTACATAATTTAATACCTAATTTATGTAATTTTGTAGTGCATAATTTATGTAATTTTATAGTGCATAATTTAGTACATAATTTAGGTATGTAGTACTACAGATTTTAGTACATATGTTTATGTATATAGTAATTAGTAAATGTATGTAGTACATAATTTAATACATAATTTATGTAATTATGCAGTATATAATTTATGTATATGTACATAATTTGGTATGTATGTTTATGTATATGTAATTATATAGTATATAATTTATTAATTTTTACCTTAAAAAAAATCTGCCTAGGCCCCGACCCACCGCCCTAGGAGGGCCTAGCACCGTTTGGAACATTGGTCTAAAGGTATCAAACACCAGAAATCTTATCCTTACACACTATTAGCTGAGAGAAAACATAGGCATATTATTGACACTGCTGTCACACTCCTACAAATTACTAAACTTCGTACTTCATTCTGGGCTCATGCTTGTCTTACTATTGTTCATTTGATCGATAGGATGCCTTGCTCAACCTTAAAAGTACAGTATCCTTATGAAAAACTCTTTGGTTCCTTACCTGATATCAGTACTTTCAAAGTTTTTGGCTGCTCTTGTTATCCCTTGCTCAAACCATACAATACTATTAAGTTCCAACCAAAAACTGTTAAGTGTGTTTTCTTAGGCTACACAGATCAGTACAAAGGCTATGTCTGCTTCAATCCCCTCACTTCCAAAACAATCATCTCTAGACATGTTTTGTTCAATGAGTCTGAATTTCCCTATGTGTCAATTCAATCTAGAATACATATATCTTCTAGTCTTCCAGTATCAACCCATGTTCCTTGCTTTCCTGTTTCAATCTCAAATTCTACAGTGCCTTCCTTTAGCAGCTTCCCTTGTACTCATGTGGTTCCTGCTCCAACTGACACTACTCAGGCCAGTGTCCCATCTTCATCCAACACAAACACCTCCAACATGGTGGTCACCTCAGATTCCTTTTCTGCATCACCTACTGCTGCTTCTTCAAATCCCATACCTGAGCTGTCAGACCCCCCGGTTAATTTGAATTCCACTTCAGATTTTGAGCCTTAGTTTCTTCAAGTGATTCTACCAATTTCAAGTGTGAACATGCGCCCAATGCAGACTAGATCAAAGAGGGGCATCATAAGAGTAAAAGGCCCTCGGTTCTTTGGTAACTTCAGACTCTGGTACTGTAGAACCAGATTTGTCTCAGGTTGAGCCTAGCTCATTTAAGTCTACTTCTACTTCACTTGTCTGGAAAAAGGCAATGTAGGAAGAAATTAGTGCCCTACTTGATTAGGATACATGGACCTTAGTCCCTCTCTCTGCAGATAGGAACCTGGTTGGTTGTAAATGGGTGCACAGAATTAAGAAAAACTCTGATGGCTCTATTTCCAGATATAATGTCAAGACCCGGTCCATCTAACACAATATTGTTCGCTTTGGGTCCAGCCCTCACGTTTTTTTTTCGGAAGCTCACGTGCAATTTCCCAGTAGGTCACCCATCATGAGATTGCACCAGCCTCAACTCGCTTAACTTTGGAGTTCCTAAGGAATCCAAAGCGAGTGAGCTCCCAAAAAGCCATGTGTTAGATAAATGCGTGCCCACAGATATAAGGCACTTCACCTTTCCCTCATCGAGCGATGTGGGATTGTTCACCTATCTTGCCTTTCCAAGCTCAAGGGTCTTGCTCACTGTTCTTGCTTCGAAGACCGGATCTTACAATCCACCCTCCTTGAGGCCCAGCGTCCTTGTTGGCACACTTCCGATCGGGGTCCGTCTCTGATACCATTCTGTCACGACTCGGTCCATCTAACACAATATTGTCTGCTTTGGGCCCAGCCCTCACGGTTTTATTTTCGGGAATTCACGTGAAATTTCCCAGTAGGTCACCCATCTTGGGATTGCACCAACCTCAACTTGCTTGACTTTGGAGTTCCCAAGGAATCCAAAGCCAGTGAGCTCTCAAAAGGCCTTGTGTTAGATAAATGCGTGCTCACACATATAAGACACTTCATTTTTCCCTCCCCGAGCAATGTGGGATTGTTCACCGATCTTGCCTTTCCAAGCTCACGGGTTTTGCTCACCTTTCTTGCTTCTCAAGCTCACGGGTCTTGCTCACCGTTCTTACTTCTAAGACCAGGTTTTACATATAAGGCAAGGCTAGTTGCATAGGGGTTCAATCAAGAACTAGGTCTTGACTATGGAGAGACTTTTAGTCCTGTTGTGAAACTAACCACTGTACGGCTTGTCCTGGCCTTGGCTGCTCAATTCAATTTGCCCTTGAGACAGTTGGATGTTAAGAATACCTTTATGCATGGACTTCTTAAGGATGAAGTCTTCATGTCTCAGCCCCCTGGCTTTGAAAGTGCTCACGACAAGGATCATGTCTGCCTTCTCCACAAATCTCTATATGGACTCAATTAGGCTCCTCGTGCTTGGAATGAACTGTTTACTAGTTTCCTGTCTGGTTTAGGATTTCAATCGACGTGGTCAGATTCATCACTATTTGTTAAACAAACATCTACTTATATTGTTGTTCTTCTATTATACGTTGATGACATTATACTTACAGGCAGCTCCATGACAACAATTCAAGTTATCATTGATTCACTCACAACTGAATTCGACATGAAGGACCTTGGAGATCTTCACTACTTTCTTAACATCCAAATTACCAGGTCTTCCTCTGGTCTGTTCTTATATCAGTCCAAATGTGTTCAAGATCTCCTCAACATGACCACCATGTTTCATAGTAATGGTTTTGATACTCCAAGTGCTCCTGGTACACGAATTTGAAGGCATGATGGTCCAGTATATTCCAATCCTTCAAACTATAGGAGTATAGTTGGAGCTCTTCAATACCTGACCTTTACACGTCCAGATATTGCTTTCTCTGTCAACTAAGTGTGTCAATTCATGCAGGAGCCCTGTGACACTCACTTTCTTGCAATAAAACACATTCTTCGATACCTACAGGCTACACCTACCCGTGGAATCAAGTATACCTCTGGTGATCTTGATTTGGTTGCATTCACAGACACTGATTGGGCAGGTGATCCAAACGACAGACGCTCAACCACTGGTATAGTTGTATTCCTTGGATCGAATCCCATTTCTTGGACCTCTAAGAAGCAACAAGCTGTCTCTAAATCCAGTACAGAAGCTGAGTATCGCGTCTTGGCTATAACTGTAGCTGAATTAGCCCGGATTCAACAACTTCTCTGTGCTCTTTACATTCCCTTCTTGCAGCCCCCTCTCATTTATTGTGATAGTACATCCGCAACTAGCCTGTCTGCCAATCCTATCTTTCATTTCAGAGCTAAACACATTGAAATTGACTACCACTTCATTCTTGAGCGTGTGGTTCGTGACGATTTGGATGTCCAACGTGTTTCATCTGGCGATCAACTTGCAGACATGTTTACTAAAGGCCTCGATGAGGGAATCTTAAATATACACGTTTCCAATCTGATAGAGGATCAAATTGAAAGGGGGGGATGTTAACGGAAAAGAATGAATGATTGTGATCGTGCCTTACGTCATAGAATGAATGATTGTGATTGTGCCTTGCATCATCTGCATTACGGTCTTCATCATGGGATCATAAACTGCTTGTTATATGATTGTGACAAGTGTCACAATCACCTTTATTGTAGGAATCCGTTAGAATCTAGCTAGTATAACTGATCTTGTTAATGTGAGAGTTAGTTAGCTTAGGCTCTACGTAATTACTCTAGCTACTATATAAGCAACAATGGTTAGGTTTTGTTTGTACAAAAAGATCAATATACAGACCTTGTTTTTCTCTCAAGTTTTCCCTCTCTCTCCCTTCGATTCTATCATCATCCTTAACAGGCGCCACCCATTAAGTCTAGAATTGAACTCACCGAGTCAGATGGTGATATCTTTCTCGCTAAGCCATTGCTTGCACTTACCAAGCCACGTTTGGCTATTCATGTGTACCAAGCTACAAACTAGTTCAAATTGTTGGTGAATAAGCTATTCACAAGGATGATGGGATGGCAGCACTTGATAGCTGAGTGCACATCTATGGTGTGATAGATTAAACTATCAAAGTGTGTGAGTGAATGAGTTATAAAGGCAGCTCTAATAGAATAGAGAGAGAGAGAGAGAGAGAGAAAGTGTGTGTGTGTGTGTGTGTGTGTGTGTGTGTGTGTGTGTGTGTGTGTGTGTGTGTGTGTGTGTGTGTGTGTGTGTGTGTGTGTGTGTGTGTGTGTGTGTGTGTTTCAAGAATCTATGTAACTGCTGAAGTGTGTGGCAGCTAGAGAGTGTGTGATGGCGTGAGCATCCAACAGATGAGGAGTGTGTGTGCGTGTATGTAAACTCCTAATTCAAATCATAAAATTAATAAAAATAAAAATAAAGAGATGATTCAGAGTGAAAAAGTGAGAGGAAATACTATCAATCCGTTTTGGTGAATTTTATCAAACAGGTAGAGTGCATAATATTCATAGACTAATTTCAGTCAGCAATCATCATCATCTTCATCCAATTAGAAGAACAAAAAATCACAAACACCTAATCTAGTCATAGGATAATCCTTATTCATTCATTCATCAACTAGTGTCTGAATCGTGTGGTTGAGTTAGAAAACCATACATGTTTCATGCGTTGATTGATTGCTACCGAGTTGCAAGTGAGCTATGATTCTGTGATCTCCAATACGGTATCAAAGATGATTCGATCATCATATATGGGGTGTGAAGACTGTGGTGTGCGTGTAAGCATTTGTTGT
The DNA here is from genome assembly GCA_032719365.1 of Prinsepia uniflora. Lineage (NCBI taxonomy): Eukaryota > Viridiplantae > Streptophyta > Magnoliopsida > Rosales > Rosaceae > Prinsepia > Prinsepia uniflora. The sequence continues at coordinate 3,699,793 of CM064873.1, forward strand.
GTGCATGCTTTATGAAATGAGATGGCCGGACATGGTGGTGGAGAGTTGAAGACACCAATCTTCAATGGCAGAAATTATGATTTCTGGAGAGTGTGAAAATGCAAACAGTGTTACTTGCTTATGATCTATGGGAATATGTAGAAGAATGACTACCAAAACCAGCAAGAGAGGATGGTGCTGGAGGTGCAGAGAACTAACCTGTGAATCTGCTTACTCATGATGATCGTGTGAAGGATGCCAAGGCACTCAGCATGATCCAGAATGTAGTGATTGATGAGATCTTCCCCATGATCCAAAATGAGTCTCGGGCTAAGACTGCTTGGGACATCTTGCAAAGAGAATATAGAGGAGATTCTAAGGTAAGTTCTATGAAATTGCAATCTCTTAGGAGATATTTGAATACACAAGGATGAAAGATGATGAGTCCCTATATGTATACATATCTAGAATATATGATGTTATGAATAATATGATGACGTATGGTGTCACGACCCGACCTACTTCAACGTGATATTGTCCGCTTTGGACCCAGCCCTCACGGTTTTGTTTATAGGAGTTTACGTGCAACTTCCCAGTAGGTCACCCATCCTCGCTTAACTTTGAAATTCACTAAGAATCCAAAGTCAGTGAGCTCCCAAAAGGCCTCCTTCACTAATGAGGAGAAAGGGGAATTTTTAAAGAACCACCCAAAATCACCAATTTCTATTGTTGACGAAGACCAGTCAACCAGTGCGCGATTTATGGCATTGAGGGGAAACCACCAATTCCGATGTCGAGGAAAACCCCCAAAGTCACTGATCTCTAATGCTTTATTAAGACTTGAAGAAAAATCAAAGATCCAATTTCGTACGAGTACAATTTAATTGCCAAAAAGGTTTGGGGGTCTGTCAGAATTCAATCGAGCACCGCCAAACAAGATTGGAATGGATGTAGATGGGTTCGATGGGCGAAATGACATCGATGGCTTCACCACATGGTCTGGGACTCTAAGGGCTTCGGTGGCTTCAAATGTGGTCAACAACTTTGGTAGGTTTCATGGTGGTTGTTATCATTTTAAGAGTGTGTTTGGATGAAAGATTTATAATTTAATGAAAATTTACAAAATTTCATAATTTGTAATTCCATATTTATAATTTTCATGATTTGCAAATTCTAACGTTTAGATATCAATGTTTTAATCATGGAAATTAAAATTTCACTTGTTTCAACTCATCATTTGGAAAATTCTGTCTCTTAAGACATCATTTCAACTCATTATTTGAGACATTCAAATTTCTTGTTTCTATTTTTTTTTTTTTGGAATTTGTAAATTCCAATTTTTATTATCCAAATAAAAAAATTGGTGCGTAGGAATTATAAAATTCTAATTTTATTAATTAAATCTCTTGTTATTTTTCTTTATCCAAACACACTCTAAAATAATTGTGAAAAACAAAGAGGAAGAAAATTTCGCCCTACAATAAAGATTCGATTGGTCGAGGGCTTTCAATAATAATTAGCGTAGGTGATATTGTTGTCTTTGACAGAAATACCATAAATACCCTTATAGTAACTCCTGTACTCCTTGATTTAACCTTTCGTTAATCTATTTTTCTTTCTTTATTTCTCTTTATAATAAATATTTTTTTTTTAAAGGCAGACCATGTAATAAGTAATAACACTGAGGAAGGTTATTATTTAGACACGCTAATAGTGTTATAAACACTGGGAAGACTTTGTTTTATGACTTGTGAGTAGTACACAATTGAAAAAAGTGTTAATATTTTTTGAAAATGGGTGGACCTCTTAAGCAATTAGTCCACATTGTCACACAGCGCATGTGATATCTATGTATATATATTTACTCTTCTTTCCTAACAAATCCATATTTTTTTTTCCTCTACTAACCAGAAGGTGGATGGCAACTTTTCAGTGAGACAGAGAGAGAGATGGATATCCTTCACCATCATAAGCTTGTTCTTCCGTTGCTTTTGCTATGCTTGAGCTTGAAATTAGCAGCTGGCTGTGATATGTCCATGGCATCCAATCACACCATGTCTCTAGGCCAATCTCTTAGTGGGAAAGACACAATCACATCTCCAGGAGGCATATTTGAACTGGGTTTCTTCACACCACCAGGTAACTATCATAGTCATTATTATTTAGGCATTTGGTACACCAAAATCACCAAAATGGGGAATTTTCAAAGAACCACCCAAAATCACCAATCTCTATTGTTGACGAAGACCGGTCAACCAACGCGTAATCTATGGCATTGAGGGGAAATCAGTTCCGATGTCGAGGAAAACCCCCAAAATCACTGATCTCTAATGTTTTGTTAAGACTTGAAGAAAAATCAAAGATCCAATTTCGTACGAGTACAATTTAATTGCTAAAAAGGTTTGGGCGTCTGTTAGAATTCAATCGAGCACCACCAAACAAGATTGGAATGGATGTAGATGGGTTCGATGGCTGAAATGACATCGATGGCTTCACCACATGGTCTGGGACTCTAAGGTCTTCGGTGGCTTCAAACGTGGTCAACAGCTTTGGTAGGTTTCATGGTGGTTGCTATCATCTTAAAGGGTGTGTTTGGATGAAAAATTTATAATTTAATGAGAATTTATAAAATTTCATAATTTGTAATTTCATATTTACAATTTTCATGAATTGCAAATTCTAACGTTTGGATATCAATATTAAAAATTATGGAAATTAAAATTTCACTTGTTTCAACCAATGATTGAAATATCGATATCGACGGATATATCGCTAATCAAATTTACGGATATCTCGTCCCAAATATCAATATCGATATCGATATTGTTTACGGTCAATAAAAATGACGAAAATTCGATCTAAAAGTTGGAAATTTGAAATTAAACTTTGGAAAAAACTTAAGTACCCAATGATGGTTATATAGAACTAATAAAAACTATAAAATGAACTTGATATAATAAATATATGATGAATAATATGATACAATAGAGTTCTGCTGATGACTAGTAATATAATTTTTTTAATATAAATATAAATTGAAGTGAATTACTATAATTGAATGTTAATATAATTAAAAACATAACAATAAGCATAAAAAAATTTGAATGGAAGAAAAATTATTAAATGAGTAAATATATTTAAAATTGAAAAAAAAAATAGAGTCAATCTTTGTTCAAAAATTGTAAAGTATTGATGTATTTAAAATTGGAAAAAATGATAAATATAGTTCAAAATAAGGCAAAAAATGAAAAAAAAAACATTAGAAAGTAGGAAAAAAACATTAGCTAGCAAAAAAAAATAGCAAGTAGGAAAAAAAATTAGCAAGCAGAAAATAAAAAAAAAAACATTAGAGAGAGCCTGCCTGGGGTCAAACCCAGGTGGCTTGAAACTTAAAACAGACACCAACCAACTCAACTAACAAGCCATATTGCAAACATAAGCAACTGACTGATATATGAAGTACAAATATTAACTTAAAAGCAGTCATCCCCTACCTCTCGCGGGTTTGCAATTCGGGTTTTTTTGACCCGGCGGCATGACCCGACTGGTTTAAACTCCTTTTACGTCCGATTTTCACCCAATTTAGGACTATCTCAATCGTTTTAAGTAAATAATTAGATCTATCTTCTTAAAATAAGAAAAAAGATCGAAATTTCGTGAGATATCTTCCCCCCCCCCCCCCCCCCCCCCTTTATGTGCCGTCGGCCGAAAATCACGATATATCGACCGATATATCGTCGATTCCGGCGACATTTACATCCATAGTTTCAACTCATCATTTGGAAAATTTTGTCCCTTAAGACATCATTTCAACTCATTATTTGAGACATTCAAATTCCTTATTTCTATTTTTTTTGGAATTTGTAAATTCCAATTTTTATTATTCAAACAAAGAAATTGGTACGTAAGAATTATAAAATTCTAATTTTTTATCAAATCTCTTGTTATTTTCCTTTATCCAAACTAGGGGTGGGCATATTGTCCCGACATACCAAAACCATCATGTCCCGTATCATACCAAACCGGAAAAAAACTGAATAGTAAAACTGAAAGGATGATCGGTACCGTACCGATACCGTACCGGTTTAAATCGGTACGGGTTTGGTTTCGATGTTACGGAATACCGTCCCATATCGAAACCGAACCGGTTTTAATTTTTTAATTAATTAAAAATTAAATTAAATTCAACCATAAAAAACCCCTAGTAATCTAATAGCTAATAATGGATTTAATTGTATATTAATTTAGTTGATAGATTTAGTTGTATATTAATTTAGTTTATAGATTTAATTTTATTTTAAGAGTTTTTTAGTTGATGGATTTAATTGTTTGTTAGGTTTTTTTAGTTAATGTTGTTAATTTTAGTTGATGTATTGAAATTGATTGGGTTATGAATTTTCTATACATTTTGAACAATATTTGCTACCCAACAAGAGTCCTAATTTCTGAATTTTATCAAAATATTGCTTTTAGACATTGAATCAAGTAATAAATAAATGAAATTATGAATTTGGCTTCAAAATTGAAACTGTACCTAATATAATTGGTACGGTACGGTACGGTATTAATTTTATATTTAGAAATATCATACCGTACCGAACCGGTTAAAATTATTTGATAATTCCGGTATCACCTACATACTAAACCATACCCATGGCTAATCCAAACACATTCTAAAAGAATTGTGAAGAACAAAGGAAGAAAATTTTGCCCTACAATAAAGATTTAATTGGTCGAAGGCTTTCAATAATAATTAGCGTAGGTGATATTGTTGTCTTTGACATAAATACCATAAATACCCTTATAGTAACTCCTGTTACTCCTTGATTTAACCTTTCGTTAATCTATTTTTCTTTATTTATTTCTCTTTTTAATAAATATATATTTTTTAAAGGCAGACCATGTAATAAGTAATAACACTGAGGAAGGTCATATTTTTTTCAAAGATATACCATGTAATAAATAATAAGGTAGTATTATTTAGACACGCTAATAGTATTATAAACACTAGGAAGGTCATTTTGAAAAAAGGGGAATAGATGGCAGACTAGGGGAAGGTCACTTGTGAGTGGTACACAATTGAAAAAAGTGTTAATATTTTTTGAAAATGGGCGGACCACTTGAGCAATTAGTCCACATTGTCACACAGCGCATGTGATATATATGTATATATATTTGCTCTTCTTTCCTAACAAATCCATATTTTTTTTCCCTCTACTAACCAGAAGGTGGCTGGCAACTTTTCAGTGAGACACAGAGAGATGGATATCCTTCACCATCATAAGCTTGTTCTTCCACTGCTTTTGCTATGCTTGAGCTTGAAATTAGCAGCTGGCTGTGCTATGTCCATGTCATCCAATCACACCATGTCTCCAGGCCAATCTCTTAGTGGGAAACACACAATCACATCTCCAGGAGGCATATTTGAACTGGGTTTCTTCACACCACCAGGTAACTATCATAGTCATTATTATTTAGGCATTTGGTACAAAAGGCTTCAAAAAACGGTAGTTTGGGTTGCAAATAGAAACCATCCTGTTTCTCCTAATCCATCTTCTTCAGCATTCCATCTCTCCCAAAATGGAACCTTGACATTGCTGGACCAATCAAAATCTTCCATTTGGTCAACTACCCATAATTCTATGACATCCAATGATTCCACCAAATACGTAGCTATGCTTCTTGACAATGGAAATCTGGTGATCTCAGATGCATTTAATTCCTCTGCTATTATATGGCAGAGTTTTGATCACCCAACTGATACTTGGCTGCCAGGTGGCAAGCTTGGGTATAACAAGCTTACGAATGAGAAACTCACTCTCACTCCTTGGAGAAGCTCTCAAAATCCAGCCCCTGGGATTTTCTCTCTTGAGATTGAGCAAAATGGGACAAGTTTTTTGTTGATGTATAATGGGTCTATCAATTATTGGACAACTGGGCCTTGGACTGGAAAGATTTTTAAATATGTTCCTGAGCTAGAGTTGAATGACTTTGTTACAAACGTGACTTACGTTTCAAATGACAAAGGTAGTTATGTTTCTTATGATGCTGTCTTCCCTGACATCTTTATTAGATACAAGCTTGATGTCTCTGGTCAGTTCAAGGTGTATATGTGGGGGAAGGACTTCCATCAATGGAACTCCTTTTGGTTGCGTCCCTCGGAACATTGTGAGGTCTATGGATTTTGTGGTGCCTCTAGCATTTGCAACCAGCAACAAGTCAACCTTTGTGTTTGCTTGGAAGGATTTGAACCCAAGGCCCCAGAAGATTGGGACTTGGCGGATCACTCAGATGGGTGTGTAAGGAAAGTCCCTTTACAGTGCCATGCCGGTAATGGAGGAGGAAATGACACGTTCGTGGGCATCCAAAATGTTCGCCTTCCTGTGAATCCGGTGACTTTAGGAGCCGGGCAGGACAACAGCATAGATGATTGTAGATCAGCATGCCTAAGAAATTGCTCATGTACAGCTTTTGCTTATGAATCTAATGAAGGGTGTTTGATTTGGATAGGGAACGTATTCAATGTAAAACAACTCACAGCTGATGAGAAAGTGGGCAAAGACTTGCATCTTCGAATTGCAGCAACTAAGGTTACAAAGGTGAAGAGATCAGGGAGCAAATTCAAAGCCCTTTGGATTGTGATTGCAGCAGTTGGATGTTTATTTCTTGTATTGCTCATTATTGTTGTGATTTCCAAAAAAGAGTGTTATGGGGAAAGATTTGAGGCAGTTGATGAGGGATCTTTGGTGATGTTCAAGTACCGGGTTCTAAGAAACGCGACAAACAACTTCTCTTCGAAACTTGGGGAAGGAGGGTTTGGTTCTGTTTACAAAGGGAGGCTGAAAAATTCGACAACTGCAATTGCAGTGAAGAGGCTCAATTGTCCAAAGCAAGCAGAGAAACAGTTCCTCACAGAAGTGAGGACTCTTGGAAGAGTGCAGCATATGAATCTTGTTCGTTTGCGTGGGTTTTGCACAGAAACTTTGAAAAGATTCTTGGTTTATGATTACATGCCAAATGGGTCTTTGGAGTCTCTTCTGTTTGAAAAGAGTCCTATTGTTTTGGATTGGAAAACAAGATATGGAATTGCAATTGGGACTGCAAGAGGTCTTGCTTACCTTCATGAGGAGTGCATCGAGTGCATCATACACTGTGATATCAAACCCGAGAACATTCTGTTGGATGCAGAATATGCCCCGAAAATAGCAGATTTCGGGCTGGCAAAGCTGGTGAGCAGAGACTTGAGCCGGATAATCACGACAATGCAAGGAACCAGAGGATACATTGCTCCAGAATGGATTTCAGGAGAATCCATCACTGCAAAAGCCGATGTGTTTAGCTATGGAATGTTGTTGTTTGAGATTATATCAGGAAGGAGGAACGGGCATGATTTGCGTGATGGTGATGATGGGGAAGGGTTACAAGTGGAGAACTACTTCCCGATTCGCGTTGCGAATGCATTGCTGAGCAGCGAAGAAGATGTGATTGGGTTGTTGGATTGCAGGTTGCTGTTACATTGTGGTAATGATAATGATACTAGTACTGGTAATAAATCTAAAGAAGTGATTAGGGCATGTAAAGTTGCTGCTTGGTGCATTCAAGATGATGAGAGAGATAGGCCAAGTATGAAGCAGGTTGTTCAACTTCTGGAAGGAGTTACTGATTTTGGGATTCCACCGATGCCACACTTTCTCAACAGATTTTCCAACAGTCTTGTTCAATCCATAAATTATGCTCACCTCAACTTTATTTCTGCTACTTCACTTTGAACAACTCATTCTATTCAATTCAATTCAATTTTACTTTTGCTTTTCCTTTTACTTTTACCTTGTAAAGGATCTTCATCAAATGACAATATTTCGCTATTCCCTAGTGGTTGCTGGTGATTCTGAATACTGATTCTCAGTATTCTCTTGTTGGGTTTGCTTTGTTAGCTTTATTAGTTGGTGCTGGAATTTTTTTAAACGTTGCAAACTGTACGCAACAGGTGTGAGAAATCTATGTAAAATCAAAATCTGCATATCTTCCCCCTTTACTTCATTTTGTGCGCCTCCATATCGTCCATGCTGCCCTTTGGGGCAGCAAATCCTCTTCCCTTGCGCTGCTTCTCCACTCATGGTGGTGGTTTTTCCTCTCCATCAGGCGCGTGTGGTGGTTTTTCCTTAGCGGCTGCCATCAGACGCGTGTAATGGTTTTTCCTTAGTGGCTGACGTCATGCGCGTGGGTTAACCGCTAAAATTGACCGACATGTGTGGGCGCGTGTGCTCGAATTTCGAGTTAAAACCAGTTTTGTTCAAAAAGTTTCGACGTTCTAAATTCAATGGTGGTGGTTTTAGGCCGATCGGAGGTTGTTTGAGGGTAGTTTTAGACATTTTTCTCCCCGGGAAGCGCATTCTGTTTGATCCTGAAATGACCAACACGATGAGACCCGCTGGGGGTTCTGGGACCAGCCGCGTGGTGTTTCGGGTCCGCTGGGGCGTGGCCGTTCGGCGAGTATCCTGCAAGGACTAGACACCGGTGTGATGCCGGCTGAAGGGGCTCCGATGCCTAAGTTAGTATCTGAGTGCCGAGAGGCAAATAAATACAGTGCTCTGGATCGGTTCTTCGTGTCTTACCTTTGTGAAGGGTTTCGGGGTATTTATAGTAGCCATAACTGCGGTAGGTGGGCTACTGTTACGGGAGCAGGTGGTGCTTGATGGCTGGGAGCCGCCTGACAAGCCCTGGATATCCGGAGGAGGCGCCAGCTGGAGTCCCAACCTGCCTCCGTCAGGGAGTTGGTGTGACAGAGTTGGTTAGGTGACTGTCGCAGCCAGCTGTCGTCTGTTCACTGTCAGGTGCCGAATGGCGGGTCTGCAGTGCGGTGCCGGTCGGCGGGCCGTGGGCCGTGAGGGTGCCGATCAGGCGATCGGTCGGCGGCCTTCCTGTCCTGGTGGGACCTGTGCTAGGGTGGTCGGTCGATATGGTATCAACATAAGTCCCCTAAGTCTTTGACTGAGGTGGGGTTCCTCGGTCGAGGACTTGATATGACGGCCGGTATCTGTCGACCGACCTGGGCGGTGCACCCTGTATCCCTAGTAGCCCCCCAAGTCATGGAGCGAGGAAGTTCACCGTATGTCCGATTAGCAAAGGAGCCCCGTTGCCGAGTTCCGGAAGCGGCCCACCATAAAGACCGAAAGATCGTGGAGAGGCGGCCGTGGGGAATGGCGGGGAGACGTCGGTAGCAGTGTGCTTGCCGACGAGGAGGGGAGGCGTGCCGTCGGGAAAGAGGCCGAGAGGCTCCGGTCGGCAGGCGGTATGAATGCATACCGGTGAGCGACGTACGTATGTACGTATGTAGTTGAAAATGTATGATACCGATGGGTATATAGTACAAGGTATTCGTAGCCGAAAGGTGGCCGTATCGGCCTGGTGACCGTCAGATCGGAAGCGCGCATCTCGAGGCGGGTCAGGGGCCTATAAAAGGGGCGAAAGCTTTCTGTCCTTTTCACTTTTTGACTCAGAGCATCAGTAGAATAATTGCGAGTGCCGACTGTATTGGAGACTGCCGATCAAGAAGAGGACGCACGTGGAATCAATTCGACCGAGCAAAACGTTGAAAGGTATACTTCCTGCCGTTCGGCATCTATGCTCAGCATGTGTTCCGTAGCGTAGGTGCTTAGTTGTAGCTTCTTTTCTTTTGGTAATTGTAGATGTCAGAGTCAGAGTCAAACAGTGGATCTGGGGTTAGGTCCCCTCAAGCTTTTGGCGGGGAAACACCGTCCAGTTCGGCAACCGACGGGCCGAGCGGGCGCAGTGGGTCAACGTCCACTAGTGGGTCCACTAGCGGCACGTCGTCGTCCAGCAGTGGTGACAGCCTGGATGAGGCTCTCAGGTTGCCGCGGAAGGAGGTGAGGCAGCAGGGCGGGTGCAGCACGTCGGGTGCCGATCGGCCAAGTGAGAGGAGGACGTCTCCCCGTACGCCCCCCGTCGCCACCGTCGATTCCGAGGCGGAAGGGAGCGGTACGGAGACGAGCTCGCCGATGGAACTAGATGCCGATGGCGTGGTGAAGGTGGAGTATGCCGTGGACTACGAGATGAACACCATTCGGCAGTCCGACCTGGACCGGTTCCGGGAGCTGTACAACGTGCCGGCGGAGATTAAGATGACGGTACCCCCGCACAGCAAGAAGCCGAGCAGTCCGCCGGAAGGGTCGACATTATTTTACGTCGATTGCTTTGAACACGGCGTGAGGCTGCCTCTGCACCCGTGGCTTCAGGACATGATGGCGAGGGCAAACCTGGCCTTGGGGCAGCTGAACGCCAACGGCTGGATCATCCTGATCAGCCTGTACACGGCATTCCGATTGGCGGGACTGCCGGAGCCGACCTGGGGGCAACTGTGCGCCCTGTACCGCTTCAGGCGGCAGACCTACGGGTCGGGGTGGTACCAGATGGAGTGCCTGCACAAGAGTGCGCGGGGGGCGTTCATTACTGATGTGCCGACGTCGCAGAAGAGCTGGAGGCATCGGTTCTGCTGGGTAGCGGGGCCGTGGGAAGGGGACATCAGTGGGGTCCGCGCGAGGATTCCCAGTTACTTCCAGTCCGGAGGTTGTTGGTCTACCGTTCGGCTAGTAGGCGCAAGGCGTCAATTGTGGCTACCGAGGCGGAGACTGATGGAGTTGTTGTGTGTGCAGGTCCGTCCAAGGCAACGGTAACAGCAGAGGATTGGGAGGCGTGTAACCTGGTGCGGGAGAAGCTGTCCGACCTGGAACGCAGCCGGTGCGTCCTGAAGCTGCCGTCGAACCTGGTTGCCGTGGGTCTCATCTCGCCACCTGGTAAGCAAGTAGTGCTGAAGTTATAGTGTGTAGGCATGCCGGGGCACTAACAGTTTAGTTTTACAGTGCACCCGCAAGTTGAACAAGCCGCTCAGAAGAAGATGAGTGAGGCGGCGGCGAAGCATGGCTCGGCTGCCGAGGGAAAGGGCAAGGAGCCGGAGGCAACCCCCCCACAGCCGCGGAGGCAAAAGACCGTGGCGTTGAAGCCCAGGGGTGCTGGCCGAGAGGAGCCCCCGTCGGGGTCCAGTATGGGTGTTCGGCCAAATGGGCCGCCGAAGCCGACGAGGCCCGGTCCGCGGCAAGGTGCCGAGCAGGCGAAGAGTCCCGTCCTGGGACTGAAGCGGCCCCTCATCGGCGGACTGGACCAAGCCCGGGAGCGCCAGAGGAAGCTGAAGGCGGCGCGGCTTAGGCAGTCTCCTCCGGCGGCAGGGGTGTCGGAGGGGGAGGGCTCCGACCGTCGACGCAAGAGGGAGGCGGCCCTCAAGGCTCCCGAGGCACCGATGGAGAAAACCAAGGAGGGCAGGGTGGAGGTGCCGCCGCCGGCCAAGGAAAGGGTGCCGAACAGCGTACCCGGCATTGCGGCCGTCTTCATGGATCCCGTGGAGACGGGGGAGGTTGTGAGGTCGGCAAGGCCCGGGGAGGCGTGGGTGCCGGTCACACAGCAGGTGCACAGGTCATTGGCGCCGGTTGTCAATGCTTTTGTGCTCGGCTCCCAGGTGACGCCGGCAGAGATGGAGCAGATCGGTACCGGCTCCCACCCGGGTCGGTTCGCGGCCCTGCTCGCCGAGCAAGCCCATGTAAGTAGTTGTGTGAGTTGGGTTTGGTTTTGGTTTGTATTGATTGGATATATGTTTGCTGACAAGTGTTCATGGTTCGGCAGTGCTTTGGGCTGACCTACGTGGCCCTGCAGAGGGCCTCCCGGCACATGCAGAGGATGGAGGTGGAGTTGGACGTCGCGCGGCAGAGGGAGGATAGGCTACGTGCCCGGGAGAAAGAGGGTCACGCTGCGCGGAGGCGGGTTGCGGAGCTGGAGAAGGAACTCCAGCGGGAGAAGGCCCGGGCAGAGGCGGCCGAGAGGGGAATTGCGGACCGGGAGGAAACGGTGCACGCCTTCTCCCAGCAGCTGAACGAGCAGGAGAAAGCCATGGGGGAGCTGCAGGGGGAAGTGGAGCGGCTGCGCGTCCTGCTATCTGCTGATCGGCAGAAGACCCTGGAGGACTTCATGGCGGACCCGGTGTATGCGAATCATCTCGACCTGGCGCTTGCCGAGGTGGAAGATGATTGCGTACAGCGGGTGTTGTACTTCAATCCAGGGGTCCCTCTCAACTTCCCGTGGCTGGATGAGCCGCCCCGTCTTGACCAAGACTTTCTCGCTGGACGGGCAACCGTCGAATGCCGAGGGCGAGCGGTCGGCCGGCGCGGAGAAAGCGGCAGAGGCGTCCACTGCCGACCAGGCTGAGGCGGCAGACGAGGAGGTGGTGGTGGTGGTGTGAGGCCGAGGGCCGCGTAGATAGTTTTTGTATGGTTTTTTTTGTAATCCGGGGGATGCCCCGTGTAGCATGTAGTTCGGATGTTTAAAGAGTAATAAAATTGTTCTTGGCAAAGTTGATATGTAGCACACTGGGCATTTTCTCTTTTTTTTTTTTGAAATGAGAACTGCCGATAGGCGAGTACTTGCATTTTTGGCATATGTGTAGGCATGCCGATCCACGGTCATGACCATAAACCCAGACCGTACTGGGCGTAACCACCGAATAAAATTGTAATGAATGTTTTGCGGCGGTATGCAAAGTAGGTGCCGCGTTGGTCACCGGGAGTGCCGATCGGCACTGGTGAATAGGCCACGTTGTAGTTGAGTATGAGGCTAACACTTGGATTTATAAAAGAACATTGTGCCGGAAAGGCAAGTTCGACTGGAGATAGCCAAGTCGAATTACAGTAAAGCATAACGTAACGTACATGGGGTGTGTTCTAATTATGAAATAACTTGAGATGATCCGCGTGCCACGGGTGTGTAAGCAGACGTCCATCTGCAGTCTGAAGCTCATAGGTGCCTGGTCGACAAATTCGGGTCACGAGGTAGGGGCCCTCCCATGTGGGCCCGAGTGTCCCGTCAGCACGCTCCTTAGTGGCCAAGCTGACCTTGCGAAGGACCCAGTCACCGACCTGGAAACTGCGTTCGCGAACGCGAGAGTTGTAGTAGCGAGCAACCCGCTGTTTGTGTGCCAGGTTGCGGAGGGTGGCTTGGTCGCGGCTTTCCTCAATAAAGTTGAGATTTTGTGTGAGGAGCTCCGCATTCTCCTGTGGATCATAGGATAGGACTCGATAAGAGGTCTCTCCGATTTCCACGGGGACGACGGCTTCCGTCCCGAAAGTCAAGGCGAAGGGTGTCTCCTGTGTCGATGTCCTGTAGGATGTCCGGTAGGACCAGAGAACATCGGATAGGAGGTCGGACCATTGGCCTTTCGGGGTGTCGTGGAGTCGAGCCTTGAGGTTGTGTTTGATGAGCTTGTTTACGGCTTCCACCTGTCCGTTAGCCTGTGGATGTGCCACCGAGGCGAAGCAGAGCTGGATGCCATAGGTGTCGCAAAAGTGTCGGAAACGGGCAGAGTCGAACTGAGTGCCGTTGTCCGTGACGATCGTGTGGGGGATACCAAAGCGACAGATGATGTTCTGGTAAACAAAGCTCTCGACCTGGGCGGCCGTGATTGTTTTGAGGGGCTTTGCCTCGGCCCATTTAGTGAAATAATCCACTGCAACGATTGCGTGTTCGACGCCGCCTTTTCCTCGCGGCATGGGGCCGATGAGATCCAGACCCCATTGAGAGAAAGGCCAGGGGCTGAGCATGGGAGTAAGGCGCTCAGCGGGAGAATGAGGTACAGGGGCGCACCGTTGGCATGGGACGCACCGTTGGGTGATGGCTATAGAGTCGGCGCGCATTGTGGGCCAATAGTATCCCTGCCGGAAGGCTTTATGTGCGAGGGACCTGGGTCCGGAGTGGTTACCGCAGATTCCCTGGTGAATTTCTCGGAGCACCGCAATGCCCTGGTCCGTAAGGAGGCACTTGAGGAGGGGGGTGTCGAATCCCCGTCGGTATAGGTGGCCATGCGCCATGGTGTATCGTGCGGACTGGCGTTGGATGCGTCGGGCCTCGTTGCGGTTGGGCGGGAGTTCGGCCATGGTGAGGTACCGGACAATGGGGTCCATCCAAGAGGCTTCCTGTGTTGCGGCCAGGACTGGTTGCTCGTTTGTGCTTGGGGATGCCAAAAATTCGACGGGAACACGGCGGCCTATCTTGTCGTCGATGGAGGAGGCCAGGCGGGCCAGGGCATCGGCGTGGCTGTTTTCCGACCGCGGTACCTGGATGATCTCGTAGCCGCGGAAGTGGCGGAGTAGGGACCGCACTTTTGCCAAGTATCGGGTCATGGAGGCGTCTTTGGCATCATAGAGGCTGTTGATCTGTCGGACAACGAGCTGGGAGTCGCTGTAAATCTGCAGCTGTTGTGCTTGGAGGTCGGTGGCCAAACGGAGGCCAGCAAGGAGGGCTTCGTACTCAGCTTCGTTGTTGGAGGCCTGGAACCCAAAACGCAACGCGTACTCCAGCCGTCCGTGGGTAGGCGTGCTGAGGACGAGGCCGGCGCCGGAGCCGGTATGGCAGGAGGACCCGTCCACGTAGAGAGTCCATATCGGTTTGGCGGGGTCCAAAGTGGACGGGGTTGACGACTTGCGGATAGGAGCGGCGGGTGCCGCGATGTTGGGGTCCGAAGTGTCAGGCATGTGCTGCGTTGTGTTGTAAGTGAACTCGGAAAGGAAGTCGGCGATGACCTGTCCTTTGACAGCCGGGTCGCGGGGCGAAAGTGATATCGAACTCACTAAGCTCTACCGCCCACCTGATGAGCCGCCCCGAAGTGTCTGGCTTTTGGAGCACCTGGCGAAGGGGTTTGTTGGTGAGGACTAACATGGATGTGCTTGAAAGTATGGGCGGAGGCGCCGGGCCGTCACAACGAGGGCAAAGGCCAACTTCTCCAGGTCGTTGTACCGGGTTTCTGCGTCCTGGAACGCCTTGCTGACATAGTACACTGGGAACTCCGCGCCGTCCCGACTGGTGACGAGGACGGAGCTGACAGCGGATGTGGAGACAGAAAGATAGACGGTGAGCCGTTCCCCGGTGGTAGGTCGGGTAAGTAGGGGCGCGGTGCTCATGTAAGTTTTGAGAGCCTCGAAGGCAGCGTCGCACGTCGCG
Organism: Prinsepia uniflora; assembly: GCA_032719365.1. Classification (NCBI taxonomy): domain Eukaryota; kingdom Viridiplantae; phylum Streptophyta; class Magnoliopsida; order Rosales; family Rosaceae; genus Prinsepia; species Prinsepia uniflora. The sequence continues at coordinate 3,714,829 of CM064873.1, forward strand.
TCCCAGTTGATGTGCCGGCCCTGGGTCTTCATGACCTTGAAGAATGGTAGACACTTGTCTGTCGCACGAGAGATGAACCGGGTGAGAGCGGCGATCCGGCCGGTAAGGGTTTGGACTTCCTTGAGTGTGCGCGGGGGCTTCATGTCCAGGATGGCCTTGATTTTTTCGGGGTTAGCCTCGATTCCCCGCTGGCTGATCATGTAGCCGAGGAATTTGCCAGAGCGGACACCGAAGACGCACTTGGCGGGGTTGAGCCGCATCTTGTATTGCTTCAGGACCTGGAACATCCTGTGGAGGTTAGGTACGTGCTGGTCGGCTGTCCGGCTCTTGACGAGCATATCGTCTACGTACACCTCCATGGTTTTGCCAATCTGATCCGCGAACATGAAGTTGACAAGCCGTTGGTAGGTGGCGCCGGCGTTCTTGAGCCCGAAGGGCATAACATTGTAGCAGTAGACTCCTAGATTGGTGCGGAAACTGGTGTGGATCTGGTCGTCGGGGTGCATCCGGATTTGGTTGTAGCCAGAGTACGCGTCCATGAAGCTGAGAAGTTCATGGCCAGCTGTGGCGTCGACCAAAAGATCGATCTTAGGAAGCGGGAAGCTATCCTTCGGGCAGGCTTTGTTGAGATCCGTGAAGTCGATGCACATCCGCCAGGCTCCGGAGGGTTTCTTGACGAGTACGACGTTTGCGACCCACGTGGCGTAAATGGCCTTGCGCACGAAGTGAATGGTGCTGAGCCGAACGATTTCTTCTTGCATGGCCAGCTGTCGTTCTGCGTCATAAGTCCGCTGCTTCTGGGTGACTGGTTTGAAGGAGGGGCTGATGTTAAGCCTGTGGCAGATGACGTCCGTGGAGATGCCAGGCATGTCGGCGTAGGACCAAGCAAAGACCTCGCTGTTGTCCCGGAGGAATTGGGTGAGTTGTGACCTGATTTCGGGAGCGAGGGTGCTTCCAATCTTCACTTGCCGCTCGGGGTTATGCGGGCAAAGGGTGACCAGCTCCGTATCCTCCACGGGGTGCGGCTGCGAGACAGTGGAGAGGTCGCGCGGGTCCTCGGGGGGACCTGCCCGCATTTGTTCAAGGAGCTCGGAGTCGACAGGGTCGGCCTCGTAAGCAGCCTCGGCGACGGTCATGGTCTCCCGCTTGTTGTATGGGTTGAGCTTTGTCAGGGCGGTCTGATAGCAGGAGCGGGCGGATTGTTGGTTACCGCGGACTTGGCCAGTGCCCATGACAGTTGGAAACTTCATGAGAAGGGCCCGGGTGGAGATGACGGCACTGAGCTGGTTAAGGAGTCCCCCTTCCCAAAATGACGTTATAAGCAGTGGGGCAGTCGACTACCAGGAAGGTGGTGATGGCGGTTGCGATCTTGGGCGCGCTCCCCAGGGAGATAGGCAGGGAGATGGTGCCAAGGGGCATGACAGAATCGCCCGAGAAGCCGAGTAGCGGGGAACCAGCATGGGTGAGGTCCGTGGAGTTTATGCCCAACTGGTTGAAAGTGTCCATGAAGAGGACGTTCACAGAGCTACCCGTGTCCACCAGGATCCGCCCAACATCGAAATTGGCGATCTGAGCGCGGATGATCAATGGGTCATCGTGGGGAAAGATAACTCCCCGCTCTTCTTCCTCGGAGAAAGCGATGGGCGTCCATCCTGCCCGGGCGATCTTGGCCGCGCGTCCATCCGTGATGTTGAATATTTGGTGGTTGGATGTCGTGGCGCGCAAGAAGTTCTTCTTAGCCCGATTGGAGGTGCAGGAGGAAGAGATGGTAGGGCCCCCGCTGATCGTGTTGATCTGTGGCAGTCCCGGTCCGGGGCGTGCGTGTTGGAGGAACTGGTTGATCTTCCCCTCCCTTACGAGTGCTTCCACAATGTCGCGGAAAGCCACGCACTCGTCGATGGTATGGCCATTGAACTTGTGGTACTGGCAGTACAAGTTGGATTGGACGCCCGGGCGGGGGCCGGGTGGTCGTGCCCGTGGCTTGGGGATGGTGTCCTCGATGCTCATCAAGACGTTCTCGAGGGAGGTGTTCAGGATTGAATAGGATTTCGTACTTTGAGGCTGGCCCCGTGTAGGGTTTGCCTGCTTGGTGGTGGCCTGATCCCTGCCCCTTGTTGTGGTACTTGTCCCTCCCACGATGGTCATTGTTGTACGTCCCTTTCCGCTTAACGGAGTGTGAGTCAGATCGGTGATCTGTATGTGCGTTATTGGTCGGCGGAGGCGACCGTGCCTGCCGGTTACTGGGAGGTGGAGGGCGCGAGCCATTTACGTCAGGCCGGGATGCGACCTGGGGAGAGTTGAAGTGCTCCGCTTTGGCGTGTATTGCTGCCTGTCGCATGAGTTCGTTGTAATCGTCCCAGCCCTGGGTGAAGGCATGGTACTTGAAGGTGGACTCCCGCAGCCCGTTGCGGAAAGCCCGGTAGGCGGCCTTGTCGTCCGTCCCGTGGCATTTGGAGTTTTCCATCCAGGCTGAAACGTGCGGCGTATTGGCGCAGGGGCTCGCTATCTCCCTGCCGGAGGGTTCCCAAGTCTTCGGTTGTGAGCAGTCGATCCGTCTGGATCATGAACTGGTTCAGGAATACCGTGTGTAGGCGGTCGAACGAGTCGATAGACTGTGGTTCCAGGCGATAGAACCAATTGAGTGCGGCCCCAGTGAGGGTAGAGCTAAAAATCAAGCACTGCGCCTCGTCAGAGAGATTCCTGAAGGCGAGCGCTGAGTTGTAATTGTTGATATGGGTGTCTGGGTCGCCTTGTCCATTATATGGAGCAATTTTCAGGGGCTTGACCTCCGTCTCATGGCGGTACCGCATGATGCGGTCCGTGAAGGGACCAATGTTGGGCCGGGGTCTGGGCAGTGTCCCAACCTTGGGTCTGGCGGCCTCCAATTCCCGCACGCGCTGGAGGAGTTCCCGAATCACCTCGTTTGATTGGTCGGGTCGATCTGCCCCAATCGGGTGGTCGCCAATTGGATGATTTGCGCTGCCGCCTCTGGGCTTCTCGGGTTGTACCGGTCGCCGCCCGGACGAGGCCGTGGTTGAGCTGGCGTTGTCCTCCGGCTGGTGCCTGCCGATCGGCGAGGAGGGATCACCCTGGGGCTGAGGGGAGAGCGGCGGGGGCTGTGTGGGTCGGCGTGCCGATCCAGATCACGACCGGGCACCCTGGGATAGCACGGGAAGGGGCGGTTGCGCCTGGATGCGGGGGTCGTGAGTCGGGTAAGTCAGGCGATTAGCCGGGGCATGTGTCTGTCTCCTGTCGAGCAGTTCGCGAGCGTCACGGTAGATCTGCGTTCCCGAGGGGCCAGGTAGGTCGGTCTGGTGGAAGAGCAAGCGCCCTGAGGCCTCTGGCCGGCAGGTGTCACTGATCTCGACCCGGCAGGCGTCGAAACCCCGCCGACGCGACGCAGCGGCCAAGGCCCGTTTGGTTGCCTCCCGCTGTTCCTCCAATTCCTCGCGTGTAGATTGCAGGATGGCCAGGGTGCTTCCGTGCTGCTCCCCCCACACGTGGTTCCTGCTCTCGATGGCAGCATTGCTCTTCCTGAGTTCGGCAACCTCCGACCGGAGGGTTCTCAGCATCTCGAGCATGTCATCGGAAGGTAGGCCGGCTCGGGTTCGGTTGCGATCTCCCTGGGGTGTGTTGTTGAGCTCACCATCATCCCGTTCGGCAGACATTGTTCGTCGGCAGCAGGTTGAGCAACGGTATGTGAGTGAGTGGGTGTTTACAATTCTTTCCACAGACGGCGCCAATGTTTGATCCTGAAATGACCAACACGATGAGACCCGCTGGGGGTTCTGGGACCAGCCGCGTGGTGTTTCGGGTCCGCTGGGGCGTGGCCGTTCGGCGAGTATCCTGCAAGGACTAGACACCGGTGTGATGCCGGCCGAAGGGGCTCCGATGCCTAAGTTAGTATCTGAGTGCCGAGAGGCAAATAAATACAGTGCTCTGGATCGGTTCTTCGTGTCTTACCTTTGTGAAGGGTTTCGGGGTATTTATAGTAGCCATAACTGCGGTAGGTGGGCTACTGTTACGGGAGCAGGTGGTGCTTGATGGCTGGGAGCCGCCTGACAAGCCCTGGATATCCGGAGGAGGCGCCAGCTGGAGTCCCAACCTGCCTCCGTCAGGGAGTTGGTGTGACAGAGTTGGTTAGGTGACTGTCGCAGCCAGCTGTCGTCTGTTCACTGTCAGGTGCCGAATGGCGGGTCTGCAGTGCGGTGCCGGTCGGCGGGCCGTGGGCCGTGAGGGTGCCGATCAGGCGATCGGTCGGCGGCCTTCCTGTCCTGGTGGGACCTGTGCTAGGGTGGTCGGTCGATATGGTATCAACACATTCAATATGTGTTTTCTGTTCCGGGGCTTAGTGTATTATCTTATATGGCTTATTGGTGCCCTTCAGGTGTGACTTTAACATGCGAGAATGCTCGGGGACCTTAGAGGAGCGAGCGGTTCATGATTGTTCTTGTTCGGACGTACTGTGAATGGACCCTTTTTTTTCAAACTCTCTTGCATGCATATAGAACTGTTTACATGATTTGAGTATATATTCTGGTTGTGGCTGTTTTGATGTATGGATATATGATTCGGTTACTCTTTGATATGGTTTTAGACACTAATTTTACGGATTTGCGTCTGTAAACTATGTTTTGGGCTTGGGCCCGGGTTTATGGTTGACTTGAATTTAATATGTGTTTTAAACGATGTTTTGTACTGTTTCAAAATTGACCATCCTCAGGGTTTGACTGGCTCTCAGACGTCCGGAGCAGGGTTTCACATATCCTGAGATGGATACTGTCAGGACCCACCCCGGTTTCACCCCGAAACCCGAGGTAAATCCCGCTCCCGTCTGACTCCCCGACGCAAAACTCAAGTAAAACTCACTCACATTCTACCCAGTCAAACGCAGGAGTAAATAGACACAATGTCCCGAAGGTAGCATTTACAGAACATACAAAGAAAAAATAAAACCGATAACTACACGCACACAGAAGCCTTTACTCTACTCTGGGAACCCTCACGTCACTTCTATGCCTCGGACACTGCCTCGACGTCAAGACCCCGCGCTCGCTCCACAACCTGGAGGGCAATTAAAACAGAAAATGTGAGTGGACCAAAAAGTACCAAAGTTCAAAAACCATTTTATAAGAAAACCGAGTTAAACCCTCCGTTTTGAAACCACATGCATAACCAGCAGTTATAAACACATTTATAAAATAATCATTATAAACATCATAAGAAACAGAAACACTATAAAATACCATAAGAACCACACACGAGTATCAGAAAACTGTTTCATAAACCATAACCACCAAATCATCATTTTCCCGATCAAACCTGCTGGACCTATCCGAGTCTTTAAACTCCCGAGTCTTTAAACTCAATCCAGGCCTTAATCATATCCGAGTCTTTAAACTCCCGAGTCTTTAAACTCAAGGCCTACGGGGGAAATCAATATATATCAGAGTCTTTAAACTCCCGAGTCTTTAAACTCAATCCGGGTCTTTAAACCCAATCCGGCCGGTCCCCCGTCACATATATCCGGGTCTTTAAACCCAATATCCAGATCCAGCAAATCCAATCCCAAAACCATTTAAAAACCAGTTACCAATCCATATCCAAACCCGAATCCGAAATCACTGGTCCGAAGCCTTTCTGGCATTCAGAACCGTCATTCCGAACCCAAATCCGGAAAATATCCATTTTCATACCAAAACCACATGTAATCACAAATCATATTTCATAACCCATTTATCATGATTTGAAAACCTTTATCGGTGGAAATCCCCAAGTGTGGCATCAAAATCCGAAAACCAACATTTTCTCGAAAACCGTGCCAAAACCGTCTTTTTCTCGAAAAACGTGCAAACTCATAAAATCATCATTTCATATTCAATAAACATAGATTTATAAGTAAAACTATAAAACACGTATATAAAAATAGTTATGCATGCTCGAGTTTAAGGAAAGGGTCCACTCACAGTACTGAGCCCTACTCGCGTCCCGAACGTCCAGCCCGTTCCTCGGCTTCCTCGGGAATTCCCGATCCTGTCAATCACCGTCAAATTACGTCACTAACACGTCTACGAACACTCACCTAAAAGCCCTCAAAAATCCCCGGACCAAAGACTTAAAACCCCGGGACCCTACACATTCACCCTCGCGGAACTACACTCAAACGACTTCCGATTTACCCGAAACCAACTCCATCGAACTCACAACAACTCCTAGACCAAAAACTATGTTGACCGTTTCTCCCAGAACTGCCGCACGCGCCCCCACGCGCCGCCCAAAGTGGCTGCGCGTGGCCCTCACGCGCCTGCTACAGTGTCACCGTCTACCTCACGTAGACCGGGCTCGACACAGTGCCTGCTGTTTGAACCGGCGAGAGCGGTTCACCGCCGTGCCTGCACCATTTTCCTCCCTCTCTTCACCATCCTCTTCGTCCAATCCTAAGCAATCCAGTTCCCTCACTCAAACACCTCAACACTGTCCCTAACCTGTCGACTCGAGCTCAAAATCAAAACCCAAACTATCCCCTGTTTCCTATTCCGGCCACTCAGGTCTTCTCCCGTCACAATAACCACCCTAGACGACGCCTAGGACCTCCCTGAGCCTAATCCAACTCTTCTAAACCTTCGACTCAGTCCCTGGGATCACGACTCTTGGATTGAAACAAAACGGAAAAACAGGGCACACAGAGTCCCTCCGTCGCGCCAACCACCACCGTGCACCTCTCGTCACGGCAACACAACCAGACGGTTCCTAGGACTCAACTAAATCCCCTAAACCACTATAGACCCATCGATTCAACCCCTAGACTCACGACTTTCGATTCAAAACTCGACGGGAAAACAGGGCAAGTTTACAAGGATAAGGGATTACCTGCAACCGTCCACCACCGTGCTCGCCGCCGCGGTTCCTGAAGTCCACAACGTCGCCTCAGCCTCCTCTCGAGGTCAATCGTACTTACACACGGCCACCGCACCACCAGCTCCCTCAGTTCCTCTCTGTTTTTCTCTGAAATTCCCGTGGCTCTCAACTCACTCACACACCACCTGCACACTTCTAACCTTCTCAGCACCACCCCAGCATCTCTCAACCTCCTTCTGATCACTCTTCACTCACCAGAACTCAACAACATCCACGATCAATCCTCAATTCCTTCTCACAAGCTCACCCTGTTTCTATCTGGGTCGAAGAACTCACACTTGCACGGTTGCACCCAAATAATTGGACCGTGCACACACTGGAACCTCCCAGAAACCACTCCACCTTTAGCACGTGTCACCATCCTACCCTCCATCTCTCTCTCTTAAGCAATTAGTCCACATTGTCACACAGCGCATGTGATATCTATGTATATATATTTACTCTTCTTTCCTAACAAATCCATATTTTTTTTTCCTCTACTAACCAGAAGGTGGATGGCAACTTTTCAGTGAGACAGAGAGAGAGATGGATATCCTTCACCATCATAAGCTTGTTCTTCCGTTGCTTTTGCTATGCTTGAGCTTGAAATTAGCAGCTGGCTGTGATATGTCCATGGCATCCAATCACACCATGTCTCTAGGCCAATCTCTTAGTGGGAAAGACACAATCACATCTCCAGGAGGCATATTTGAACTGGGTTTCTTCACACCACCAGGTAACTATCATAGTCATTATTATTTAGGCATTTGGTACACCAAAATCACCAAAATGGGGAATTTTCAAAGAACCACCCAAAATCACCAATCTCTATTGTTGACGAAGACCGTCAACCAACGCGTAATCTATGGCATTGAGGGGAAATCAGTTCCGATGTCGAGGAAAACCCCCAAAATCACTGATCTCTAATGTTTTGTTAAGACTTGAAGAAAAATCAAAGATCCAATTTCGTACGAGTACAATTTAATTGCTAAAAAGGTTTGGGCGTCTGTTAGAATTCAATCGAGCACCACCAAACAAGATTGGAATGGATGTAGATGGGTTCGATGGCTGAAATGACATCGATGGCTTCACCACATGGTCTGGGACTCTAAGGTCTTCGGTGGCTTCAAACGTGGTCAACAGCTTTGGTAGGTTTCATGGTGGTTGCTATCATCTTAAAGGGTGTGTTTGGTTGAAAAATTTATAATTTAATGAGAATTTATAAAATTTCATAATTTGTAATTTCATATTTACAATTTTCATGATTTGCAAATTCTAACGTTTGGATATCAATATTAAAAATTATGGAAATTAAAATTTCACTTGTTTCAACCAATGATTGAAATATCGATATCGACGGATATATCGCTAATCAAATTTACGGATATCTCGTCCCAAATATCAATATCGATATCGATATTGTTTACGGTCAATAAAAATGACGAAATTCGATCTAAAAGTTGGAAATTTGAAATTAAACTTTGGAAAAAACTTAAGTACCCAATGATGGTTATATAGAACTAATAAAAACTATAAAATGAACTTGATATAATAAATATATGATGAATAATATGATACAATAGAGTTCTGCTGATGACTAGTAATATAATTTTTTTAATATAAATATAAATTGAAGTGAATTACTATAATTGAATGTTAATATAATTAAAAACATAACAATAAGCATAAAAAAATTTGAATGGAAGAAAAATTATTAAATGAGTAAATATATTTAAAATTGAAAAAAAAAATAGAGTCAATCTTTGTTCAAAATTGTAAAGTATTGATGTATTTAAAATTGGAAAAAATGATAAATATAGTTCAAAATAAGGCAAAAAATGAAAAAAAAAACATTAGAAAGTAGGAAAAAACATTAGCTAGCAAAAAAAAATAGCAAGTAGGAAAAAAAATTAGCAAGCAGAAAAAAAAAAAAACATTAGAGAGAGCCTGCCTGGGGTCAAACCCAGGTGGCTTGAAACTTAAAACAGACACCAACCAACTCAACTAACAAGCCATATTGCAAACATAAGCAACTGACTGATATATGAAGTACAAATATTAACTTAAAAGCAGTCATCCCCTACCTCTCGCGGGTTTGCAATTCGGGTTTTTTTGACCCGGCGGCATGACCCGACTGGTTTAAACTCCTTTTACGTCCGATTTTCACCCAATTTAGGACTATCTCAATCGTTTTAAGTAAATAATTAGATCTATCTTCTTAAAATAAGAAAAAAGATCGAAATTTCGTGAGATATCTTCCCCCCCCCCCCCCCCCCCACCCCCACCCTTTATGTGCCGTCGGCCGAAAATCACGATATATCGACCGATATATCGTCGATTCCGGCGACATTTACATCCATAGTTTCAACTCATCATTTGGAAAATTTTGTCCCTTAAGACATCATTTCAACTCATTATTTGAGACATTCAAATTCCTTATTTCTATTTTTTTTGGAATTTGTAAATTCCAATTTTTATTATTCAAACAAAGAAATTGGTACGTAAGAATTATAAAATTCTAATTTTTTATCAAATCTCTTGTTATTTTCCTTTATCCAAACTAGGGGTGGGCATATTGTCCCGACATACCAAAACCATCATGTCCCGTATCATACCAAACCGGAAAAAAACTGAATAGTAAAACTGAAAGGATGATCGGTACCGTACCGATACCGTACCGGTTTAAATCGGTACGGGTTTGGTTTCGATGTTACGGAATACCGTCCCATATCGAAACCGAACCGGTTTTAATTTTTTAATTAATTAAAAATTAAATTAAATTCAACCATAAAAAACCCCTAGTAATCTAATAGCTAATAATGGATTTAATTGTATATTAATTTAGTTGATAGATTTAGTTGTATATTAATTTAGTTTATAGATTTAATTTTATTTTAAGAGTTTTTTAGTTGATGGATTTAATTGTTTGTTAGGTTTTTTTAGTTAATGTTGTTAATTTTAGTTGATGTATTGAAATTGATTGGGTTATGAATTTTCTATACATTTTGAACAATATTTGCTACCCAACAAGAGTCCTAATTTCTGAATTTTATCAAAATATTGCTTTTAGACATTGAATCAAGTAATAAATAAATGAAATTATGAATTTGGCTTCAAAATTGAAACTGTACCTAATATAATTGGTACGGTACGGTACGGTATTAATTTTATATTTAGAAATATCATACCGTACCGAACCGGTTAAAATTATTTGATAATTCCGGTATCACCTACATACTAAACCATACCCATGGCTAATCCAAACATTCTAAAAGAATTGTGAAGAACAAAGGAAGAAAATTTTGCCCTACAATAAAGATTTAATTGGTCGAAGGCTTTCAATAATAATTAGCGTAGGTGATATTGTTGTCTTTGACATAAATACCATAAATACCCTTATAGTAACTCCTGTTACTCCTTGATTTAACCTTTCGTTAATCTATTTTTCTTTATTTATTTCTCTTTTTAATAAATATATATTTTTTAAAGGCAGACCATGTAATAAGTAATAACACTGAGGAAGGTCATATTTTTTTCAAAGATATACCATGTAATAAATAATAAGGTAGTATTATTTAGACACGCTAATAGTATTATAAACACTAGGAAGGTCATTTTGAAAAAAGGGGAATAGATGGCAGACTAGGGGAAGGTCACTTGTGAGTGGTACACAATTGAAAAAAGTGTTAATATTTTTTGAAAATGGGCGGACCACTTGAGCAATTAGTCCACATTGTCACACAGCGCATGTGATATATATGTATATATATTTGCTCTTCTTTCCTAACAAATCCATATTTTTTTTCCCTCTACTAACCAGAAGGTGGCTGGCAACTTTTCAGTGAGACACAGAGAGATGGATATCCTTCACCATCATAAGCTTGTTCTTCCACTGCTTTTGCTATGCTTGAGCTTGAAATTAGCAGCTGGCTGTGCTATGTCCATGTCATCCAATCACACCATGTCTCCAGGCCAATCTCTTAGTGGGAAACACACAATCACATCTCCAGGAGGCATATTTGAACTGGGTTTCTTCACACCACCAGGTAACTATCATAGTCATTATTATTTAGGCATTTGGTACAAAAGGCTTCAAAAAACGGTAGTTTGGGTTGCAAATAGAAACCATCCTGTTTCTCCTAATCCATCTTCTTCAGCATTCCATCTCTCCCAAAATGGAACCTTGACATTGCTGGACCAATCAAAATCTTCCATTTGGTCAACTACCCATAATTCTATGACATCCAATGATTCCACCAAATACGTAGCTATGCTTCTTGACAATGGAAATCTGGTGATCTCAGATGCATTTAATTCCTCTGCTATTATATGGCAGAGTTTTGATCACCCAACTGATACTTGGCTGCCAGGTGGCAAGCTTGGGTATAACAAGCTTACGAATGAGAAACTCACTCTCACTCCTTGGAGAAGCTCTCAAAATCCAGCCCCTGGGATTTTCTCTCTTGAGATTGAGCAAAATGGGACAAGTTTTTTGTTGATGTATAATGGGTCTATCAATTATTGGACAACTGGGCCTTGGACTGGAAAGATTTTTAAATATGTTCCTGAGCTAGAGTTGAATGACTTTGTTACAAACGTGACTTACGTTTCAAATGACAAAGGTAGTTATGTTTCTTATGATGCTGTCTTCCCTGACATCTTTATTAGATACAAGCTTGATGTCTCTGGTCAGTTCAAGGTGTATATGTGGGGGAAGGACTTCCATCAATGGAACTCCTTATGGTTGCGTCCCTCGGAACATTGTGAGGTCTATGGATTTTGTGGTGCCTCTAGCATTTGCAACCAGCAACAAGTCAACCTTTGTGTTTGCTTGGAAGGATTTGAACCCAAGGCCCCAGAAGATTGGGACTTGGCGGATCACTCAGATGGGTGTGTAAGGAAAGTCCCTTTACAGTGCCATGCCGGTAATGGAGGAGGAAATGACACGTTCGTGGGCATCCAAAATGTTCGCCTTCCTGTGAATCCGGTGACTTTAGGAGCCGGGCAGGACAACAGCATAGATGATTGTAGATCAGCATGCCTAAGAAATTGCTCATGTACAGCTTTTGCTTATGAATCTAATGAAGGGTGTTTGATTTGGATAGGGAACGTATTCAATGTAAAACAACTCACAGCTGATGAGAAAGTGGGCAAAGACTTGCATCTTCGAATTGCAGCAACTAAGGTTACAAAGGTGAAGAGATCAGGGAGCAAATTCAAAGCCCTTTGGATTGTGATTGCAGCAGTTGGATGTTTATTTCTTGTATTGCTCATTATTGTTGTGATTTCCAAAAAAGAGTGTTATGGGGAAAGATTTGAGGCAGTTGATGAGGGATCTTTGGTGATGTTCAAGTACCGGGTTCTAAGAAACGCGACAAACAACTTCTCTTCGAAACTTGGGGAAGGAGGGTTTGGTTCTGTTTACAAAGGGAGGCTGAAAAATTCGACAACTGCAATTGCAGTGAAGAGGCTCAATTGTCCAAAGCAAGCAGAGAAACAGTTCCTCACAGAAGTGAGGACTCTTGGAAGAGTGCAGCATATGAATCTTGTTCGTTTGCGTGGGTTTTGCACAGAAACTTTGAAAAGATTCTTGGTTTATGATTACATGCCAAATGGGTCTTTGGAGTCTGTTCTGTTTGAAAAGAGTCCTATTGTTTTGGATTGGAAAACAAGATATGGAATTGCAATTGGGACTGCAAGAGGTCTTGCTTACCTTCATGAGGAGTGCATCGAGTGCATCATACACTGTGATATCAAACCCGAGAACATTCTGTTGGATGCAGAATATGCCCCGAAAATAGCAGATTTCGGGCTGGCAAAGCTGGTGAGCAGAGACTTGAGCCGGATAATCACGACAATGCAAGGAACCAGAGGATACATTGCTCCAGAATGGATTTCAGGAGAATCCATCACTGCAAAAGCCGATGTGTTTAGCTATGGAATGTTGTTGTTTGAGATTATATCAGGAAGGAGGAACGGGCATGATTTGCGTGATGGTGATGATGGGAAGGGTTACAAGTGGAGAACTACTTCCCGATTCGCGTTGCGAATGCATTGCTGAGCAGCGAAGAAGATGTGATTGGGTTGTTGGATTGCAGGTTGCTGTTACATTGTGGTAATGATAATGATACTAGTACTGGTAATAAATCTTAGAAGTGATCTAGGGCATGTAAAGTTGCTGCTTGGTGCATTCAAGATGATGAGAGAGATAGGCCAAGTATGAAGCAGGTTGTTCAACTTCTGGAAGGAGTTACTGATTTTGGGATTCCACCGATGCCACACTTTCTCAACAGATTTTCCAACAGTCTTGTTCAATCCATAAATTATGCTCACCTCAACTTTATTTCTGCTACTTCACTTTGAACAACTCATTCTATTCAATTCAATTCAATTTTACTTTTGCTTTTCCTTTTACTTTTACCTTGTAAAGGATCTTCATCAAATGACAATATTTCGCTATTGCCTACTGGTTGCTGGTGATTCTGAATACTGATTCTCAGTATTCTCTTGTTGGGTTTGCTTTGTTAGCTTTATTAGTTGGTGCTGGAATTTTTTTAAACGTTGCAAACTGTACGCAACAGGTGTGAGAAATCTATGTAAAATCAAAATCTGCATATCTTCCCCCTTTACTTCATTTTGTGCGCCTCCATATCGTCCATGCTGCCCTTTGGGGGCAGCAAATCCTCTTCCCTTGCGCTGCTTCTCCACTCATGGTGGTGGTTTTTCCTCTCCATCAGGCGCGTGTGGTGGTTTTTCCTTAGCGGCTGCCATCAGACGCGTGTAATGGTTTTTCCTTAGTGGCTGACGTCATGCGCGTGGGTTAACCGCTAAATTGACCGACATGTGTGGGGCGGTCGTGCTCGAATTTCGTGTAATGACCCGTCCCGAATATCGGGATTGAATATTAATTAATTATGATCTAGAATGACTAATCGGGGATTAGTTGATTGAAATCGGACAAAACGTGCAAAATGACCGTTTTGCCCCTAGCGTGGGCAAAATGTTGACTTTTAGTTCGGGCGGTCAAATGGACTTTGACCGATGACTGTGACGTAGTTCGGGACGTCACGAGTTCATAGACAGGTGGCACGTTCGATTCCGACATTCGTAGAGAAAGTTATGATGTTCGGAAGTTGAGGGGTATTTTGGTAATTTGGCATATTAGGGGCCAAATGTTGACTTTTTGATCGGGAGGTCGATGGACGAGGGCCAAGGACCGTTACGTAGGTCTCGTCGATACGAATCCAACGACAGGCGGCATGCCGAAATCGGAGATTCGACGACGAAGTTATGGTCACGGAATCGGGCTCGGTTAACCGAACGAACCGGGAATTAAATAATATTTTAATATGAACAGTACCCGGTGACTAGACACACTTGGATGAGTGACAAGTGTCACTCATCCCTTAAAATCAGGCACAAAACATGGATCCATGATTTTGGGGGAGACCAAATGATGATGTTTTAATATTATTTTAATTAATTATCCTTTTATTTCCCATTAATTCTCTTCTGTTTTCCTTAACCGTGTACAACCCAAAACACAAATTCTTTCCACCTTAATCTCCTCTCCATCAGCTGAACTTGTGAGTGCGAATTGGAGAGAATTCAGAGACGAATTCAGCGAGGGAAACAGGAGGGATTGTGGATGGCTGTAGAACTGGAATTCGGATTTTAGAAAATTGGGAGGGAAAATCAAATTGGAAGAATTGAGTCGTGATGATCGATTTGAAGCTTGGAAACAGCTTCCTGAGGTGGAGACGAGTGGAACCAGATCAAAAACGAGAAGAATCGAGGCCGAATTGGCTCTGAACGGGTCTGGTAACAGAGAGCTTGAGTCGAGGTTGAGTCGTGATCAATGAGTGATCAAACGACGCAATTGATGGAGGGGAAATTTTTCTCTTAGTTCATTGAAGCTTACTGGTGGATCAATTGAACGAAATCGTGAAGGTTTGATGATTTTCGAAGGATGAACAATGGCCGGAGCTCCTTCGAATGATCAACTGTGATCGTGGGGTTATAGGTAATGTCGTTTGTAATTAAGTCCACAGACCTCTAATTAGACTTGAATCGAAACTGACTGGATGTTCAATTGGTGGAATCAATGTCGAATTGACAGAAAACAAACCGGGTCGCCTCGCGGGTTAAATGGCCCGTTTTACAGACAAACGGGTTGGGACGGTGTGACACTGTAGCAGGCGCGTGGATTTCACGCGCAGCCACTCACGGCGGCGCGTGGGGGCGCGTCCGGCCTAGTTTCAAGGTGAGGTCAACATGACTTTTGATCCTCTCATTGTAACGAACATTTTGACGTTGATTTCGGGGAAATCGGATATTGATTCGATAATGTTCCGCGTATCCGAAGTTTTGTATTACGTTAAAAATACGTATTTAAATCCCGGAAAAATTGGGAAAAATTATATGTTGTATTTTGAGATGTTAGTAACCCTCTATAATGATTTGGACAGGAGTTGTGATTTCCAGATTTTACGGAAAAACGTGCAGCTCGGAAACGGACCGTTTTGGACGGTGTGTGTGAGTGGACTTTGTTTTCTAACCGTGATGCATGCATATATGATTTAAATGCCTTATTATATGATTTTATATGCTTGGGCATGATTTGTGTTTCAATCCGGTAATTTCTCGGTTTTATGAATATTATATTATTATTTTGGGCGATGTTCGAGAAATTACGAAATTTGGTAAAAATGATGTTTGGACTTGGTTTATGAGTCCGGGATTGAAATTGATTGAAAATAATGGTTGGACTCGAATTATTGAGTCATGGATTGAAAATGATATTTGGACTCGGGTTATGAGTCAGTGATTGACTTTGTGGATTTACGTGAAAATGGCAACGGAGGTTGCAACGCATGGATTTGCGTGATAATGTTATTTTGGGCATGAGAACCCAAGTGAATAGTGATTTTGACTCGGATTTGGAGTCATTTGTGAAATTGTGAAATTAATGATTTATTGGATTTTATGATTATTTTAATCAGTCTTTCGGGCACGTTTTACGAGGAATGTGCAAATGATGTTTTGGGCTAGGCCCGGAGTCTAAATGATTTCTAAAATGATGTTTTGACTTGGTTGGTGAGTCAATGATGATTTTCGGATTATTCTATGGATTTAAATGTGAATTTAACGGTTTATGTGTAAAAGGTATTTTGGGCTTGAGACCCAGTTGAGAATGACCTTGACTTGGTATGAAGTCAAGATTTGATTGAAATGTTTTGGGATGTAATTCCCGGGATGGTGTTCATTGTGATTGTGATATTCCCAGACGGTCGGTGCTTGGGGGGATTACCCAGACGACCGGAGCTTGGGGGATGTGATTGTAGGATCGGGAGTTGATCCTATGGTAGTCAGCTTCTCGGATGATACTGAGCCTGGATGTACCACTCGGAGGTGTCTGATCCTGGGGATGTGTTCGCCCAGAGGTGACTGAGCCCGAGGGGGTTGACCCCAGAGGTGTTTATTCCCGAGAGAGTGACTGGATATTGGCCTACGCGTAGTGCAGCACTTGTGAGTAGTGCAGTTTGATTGATTGTGCACTTGTGAGTAGTGCAGATGTGATTGGTGATATTTTATGCACTCGTGAGTAGTGCGGATTGATTGGATTGATATATTTATTGTGCACTGGTAAGTAATGCTGATTGGTATTGATTGTGATGATGTACTGGTATTGAGTACGGGTTTTTGGTCCTTGTGGCCAGGTGATTATGTTTTCACATGTTTTGGCCTGAGAGCCGGGATTTGATGTTTTATAACATGAACTGAATTGGTGATCATGAGTTTTATGGACAATGGGAAAATATGTTTTGATTTTATCAGTCACTCATGTTTTACGATATGCATGCAAGTTTGTGAAAACTGGAGGGTAAGATTGTATTTTGATAAATGTTTTTATCAGAGGTCATTTTTGTCCACTCACACCTTTTCTGTTTTATGACCCTCCAGGCCGTGGTACGACGTTCGGGACTGATCGTGAGGCAGTGACAGCAGCAGAAATCCGCGCAAACATCCCTTGTCTGGCAAGCACTGAAGGGGAGTTTCGGACCTTTAGTTGACTTGTCAGACGGGAGCAGGACCGGGCACGGGTTTTGACGTCCAGTTGGGACGGGTCCTGTCAAATTGGTATCAGAGCATTTGGTTCTTGATTTCTGTTGATACGTCATGCCTCCGAGTCGTGCGTCCCGTACACGGTCTGAAGATGGGAGGGGCGAGAGTAGTATTAGTAAAGGCCCAGATATTGAGCGAGCTCGACGGTTGGGAGCCACTGTGTTTCGTGGTGATTCGGGGCCGGATGGTGCCGAAGATTGGCTTACTCGATTGGAAAGGATTTTTGAGGTTATGATATGTCCCCTGGAGGACATGGTACCCTTGGCCACTTTTCTTTTGGATGGCTATGCTTACAGGTGGTGGCATAGTTTACAGTTGACTGGCTGGGATGCCCGTACCTTGGCATGGGATGCATTCCGAGAGCGATTTTTGGATCAATTTTATCCTCGCTCATTTCGAAACGCTAAGGAGGTTGAGTTTCTCCAATTAAAGCAAGGGAATCGGTCTGTGGTCGATTATGAACAGCAATTTTTGCACTTATCTAGTTTCGCTCCTCTGTATGTGGCTACTGAGGAGGATAAGTGTCGAAGGTTTGAGCAGGGATTGAGGAATGAGTTACGAGGAGCTGTAACTGTTGGCTCGTATTCCACCCTGAGGGAATTATCGGATGCTGCTATCCGAGTGGAGGCTACTATTTTACCTGTGCCAGAACAATCTTTAGGCTCTGGACGACGCCGAGAGCGTCAGGATACTAAACAGATAAGTCAGGAAACAACGAAGCGAGTTAGCCTTCATACTCTTGTGTCGCAACCCTCGGTAGGTGTTCATTCGGGTGGAACTTCAACCCAGTCGATAAGTAAGCGGCGTGGTGAGGCAAGTCGCCTCAGCACTGCCACTTGTCACTTTTGTAGGAAACTTGGACATTTGCGAAGGAACTGCCCCGATCGACTTGACCGTAGGTCAGAATAATTGTATTGATACCTTGTAAATGGTTTGTGTTGTCCATCTGTGTTGTAATATTGTATCATGTGTTTTGGGTGAGTCGGACTAGTGTGGGTCCGGATGGTTGTTTTTATTAACAGTTTGGTTTGTAGATGGGCGTGTTGGGCCCAGAATAAACTTGACCCGGGGGTGAATATTGGTGATATCGTTTTGGGATCATCCTTGGTTTTCCCTAGGTGGATCGGGTTTGTGATGTCGTGGACATTGGGCATTGTGACGATCTAGGATCGTGATGTTCATGGTCGACTGACGTAGTGATGGATCTGGACTGTGGTCCTAATGATCCAGTTGGGTAGAGAGTTTGTCACTCTTACTCCGGTATGTGAGTCATAAATGACGGGACTGAACTTCTTTTCGAAGTGGAGCCCTTTTGTGGTATGTTACTCAAGTGAGTAGGTTTCTGAAGTGATCGGATTTTGTCAACCTTAACTGTGTGGTTGTTGGATTGGCTTCCTTATGAAGTCAACCGAGTATAATGAGTGGGTAACCGATAGGTTCGGTTTTGGTGCGTCCGAGTGGACGTGAACGAGATTTCGGGTTTTGGAATCGAATTTCTGGGTGACGATTCAGGATTCGATTTTAGAACTTGAAAGTGGAATACTGGATTTGGGTGCGGAATGATTATTCCAAATGCTAGCTTACGGAATAATGATTTCGGATTCGGATTTGGACATGAATTAAAAATATGATGTATGGGTTTGGATTCGGGATTTCTTACGAAATTGCGGATTCGGATTCGGAATTGGAATTAGCTGATTGGTGGAGTTTCGATTTGTCTCTTGCTGGTTTGGGCAAATGGACTCCATTATTGGAACATGTTTGGCTATGACCTAGGTGGTTGTAGTCTTGTCAATGGATAGATGTGTGTACCTTGTTTATGGTTTGGGGTACGATACTTTGCAGACTTGTGGTGTCGGGTGACGGTATACGGGTTATACCAGTAGTACGTTGGTGAACGTGTTAGTAGTCGGCTTAATCCTGATACCATTGGATGGGTTGTGAACGTGAACTGGACATTGAACACGATGCACTGGGCAGAGTGATTCTGATGATTTCAGTGATTGATTGAGCAGGTGCTCTTAGCCATGGTTGGCTAGTATAACTCTAGTGTTGAGTGTGTGATCACTGCTAGGCTGGTGTTCAATGTGTTCCAGTTACACCGTCTGTTTGAGTGTAATGACGGTATGCGTATACTCAGGATGAGTGAGTTGGTGGTTAGTGTGACCGCAAGTTGCTTTGCGGCGAGATGTTACCTTGTCGTGACCTTACCAGCATCTGGGATCGCTGAGGGGGTGACAGTTGTGGATACTGCTGTTGGTATTTGTCGCAAGATTGAGTTTGCCCTGCGAGGGGAGATCATGTTGTTGATCTTGTGCTACATTGACGGACGTGGTGGTTTGATGTGTTGTCACTGATTTGTTACTGATTGGCGCTTTACTAGGGTGGTAAAGCTCGGTGGTGACAGTTTGGCTTGTGGTGTCAGCATGGACTGACAGGTGAGTTTTGGTGACTCTCTATGAGAGCGGATGTCAGGGCACATTAGTGATTACGTGGGGCCGTCAGGCTGAAGGAGTCAGCTTAGTGACGACATTGCCAATTTCTGGTGATTCATTTTCACTCGGGGTGGTCGAGTGTAGTCAGTACGACGTGCATCTGTGATGTGACGTCTGAGTGCAGACGAGTTCTGCATTGGCTAGTGGGTGTACAGGTGTACACGTGTTGTGAGGCCCATTTGTTTTCCACGAGGTAGATGTGGAATACAAGTAGTTGGAATTTCGGGGACGAAATTCTTTAAGGAGGGAAGGTTGTAATGACCCGTCGCGAATATCGGGATTGAATATTAATTAATCATGATCTAGAATGACTAATCGGGGATTAGTTGATTGAAATCGGACGAAACGTGCAAAATGACCGTTTTGCCCCTAGCGTGGGCAAAATGTTGACTTTTAGTTCGGGCGGTCAAATGGACTTTGACCGATGACTGTGACGTAGTTCGGGACGTCACGAGTTCATAGACAGGTGGCACGTTCGATTCCGACATTCGTAGAGAAAGTTATGATGTTCGGAAGTTGAGGGGTATTTTGGTAATTTGGCATATTAGGGGCCAAATGTTGACTTTTTGATCGGGAGGTCCGATGGACGAGGGCCAAGGACCGTTACGTAGGTCTCGTCGATACGAATCCAACGACAGGCGGCATGCCGAAATCGGAGATTCGACGACGAAGTTATGGTCACGGAATCGGGCTCGGTTAACCGAACGAACCGGGAATTAAATAATATTTTAATATGAACAGTACCCGGTGACTGGACACACTTGGATGAGTGACAAGTGTCACTCATCCCTTAAAATCAGGCACAAAACATGGATCCATGATTTTGGGGGAGACCAAATGATGATGTTTTAATATTATTTTAATTAATTATCCTTTTATTTCCCATTAATTCTCTTCTGTTTTCCTTAACCGTGTACAACCCAAAACACAAATTCTTTCCACCTTAATCTCCTCTCCATCAGCTGAACTTGTGAGTGCGAATTGGAGAGAATTCAGAGACGAATTCAGCGAGGGAAACACGAGGGATTGTGGATGGCTGTAGAACTGGAATTCGGGTTTTAGAAAATTGGGAGGGAAAATCAAATTGGAAGAATTGAGCCGTGATGATCGATTTGAAGCTTGGAAACAGCTTCCTGAGGTGGAGACGAGTGGAACCAGATCAAAAACGAGAAGAATCGAGGCCGAATTGGCTCTGAACGGGTCTGGTAATAGAGAGCTTGAGTCGAGGTTGAGTCGTGATCAATGAGTGATCAAACGACGCAATTGATGGAGGGGAAATGTTTCTCTTAGTTCATTGAAGCTTACTGGTGGATCAATTGAACGAAATCGTGAAGGTTTGATGATTTTCGAAGGATGAACAATGGCCGGAGCTCCTTCGAATGATCAACTGTGATCGTGGGGTTATAGGTAATGTCGTTTGTAATTAAGTCCACAGACCTCTAATTAGACTTGAATCGAAACTGACTGAATGTTCAATTGGTGGAATCAATGTCGAATTGACAGAAAACAAACCGGGTCGCCTCGCGGGTTAAATGGCCCGTTTTACAGACAAACGGGTTGGGACGGTGACACTGTAGCAGGCGCGTGGATTTCACGCGCAGCCACTCACGGCGGCGCGTGGGGGCGCGTCCGGCCTAGTTTCAAGGTGAGGTCAACATGACTTTTGATCCTCTCATTGTAACGAACATTTTGACATTGATTTCGGGGAAATCGGATATTGATTCGATAATGTTCCGCGTATCCGAAGTTTTGTATTACGTTAAAAATACGTATTTAAATCCCGGAAAAATTGGGAAAAATTATATGTTGTATTTTGAGATGTTAGTAACCCTCTATAATGATTTTGGACAGGAGTTGTGATTTCCAGATTTTACGGAAAAACGTGCGGTTCGGAAACGGACCGTTTTGGACGGTGTGTGTGAGTGGACTTTGTTTTCTAACCGTGATGCATGCATATATGATTTAAATGCCTTATTATATGATTTTATATGCTTGGGCATGATTTGTGTTTCAATCCGGTAATTTCTCGGTTTTATGAATATTATATTATTATTTTGGGCGATGTTCGAGAAATTACGAAATTTGGTAAAAATGATGTTTGGACTTGGTTTATGAGTCCGGGATTGAAATTGATTGAAAATAATGGTTGGACTCGAATTATTGAGTCATGGATTGAAAATGATATTTGGACTCGGGTTATGAGTCAGTGATTGACTTTGTGGATTTACGTGAAAATGGCAACGGAGGTTGCAACGCATGGATTTGCGTGATAATGTTATTTTGGGCATGAGAACCCAAGTGAATAGTGATTTTGACTCGGATTTGGAGTCATTTGTGAAATTGTGAAATTAATGATTTATTGGGATTTTATGATTATTTTAATCAGTCTTTCGGGCACGTTTTACGAGGAATGTGCAAATGATGTTTTGGGCTAGGCCCGGAGTCTAAATGATTTCTAAAATGATGTTTTGACTTGGTTGGTGAGTCAATGATGATTTTCGGATTATTCTATGGATTTAAATGTGATTTTAACGGTTTATGTGTAAAAGGTATTTTGGGCTTGAGACCCAGTTGAGAATGACCTTGACTTGGTATGAAGTCAAGATTTGATTGAAATATTTTGGGATGTAATTCCCGGGATGGTGTTCATTGTGATTGTGATATTCCCAGACGGTCGTGCTTGGGGGGATTACCCAGACGACCGGAGCTTGGGGGATGTGATTATAGGATCGGGAGTTGATCCTATGGTAGTCAGCTTCTCGGATGATACTGAGCCTGGATGTACCACTCAGAGGTGTCTGATCCTGGGGATGTGTTCGCCCAGAGGTGACTGAGCCCGAGGGGGTTGAGCCCAGAGGTGTTTATTCCCGAGAGAGTGACTGGATATTGGCCTACGCGTAGTGCAGCACTTGTGAGTAGTGCAGTTTGATTGATTGTGCACTTGTGAGTAGTGCAGATGTGATTGGTGATATTTTATGCACTCGTGAGTAGTGCGGATTGATTGGATTGATATATTTATTGTGCACTGGTAAGTAATGCTGATTGGTATTGATTGTGATGATGTACTGGTATTGAGTACGGGTTTTTGGTCCTTGTGGCCAGGTGATTATGTTTTCACATGTTTTGGCCTGAGAGCCGGGATTTGATGTTTTATAACATGAACTGAATTGGTGAGCATGAGTTTTATGGACCATGGGAAAATATGTTTTGATTTTATCAGTCACTCATGTTTTACGATATGCATGCAAGTTTGTGAAAACTGGAGGGTAAGATTGTATTTTGATAAATGTTTTTATCAGAGGTCATTTTTGTCCACTCACACCTTTTCTGTTTTATGACCCTCCAGGCCGTGGTACGACGTTCGGGACTGATCGTGAGGCAGTGACAGCAGCAGAAATCCGCGCAAACATCTCTTGTCTGGCAAGCACTGAAGGGGAGTTTCGGACCTTTAGTTGACTTGTCAGACGGGAGCAGGACCGGGCACGGGTTTTGACGTCCAGTTGGGACGGGTCCTGTCAAATTGGTATCAGAGCATTTGGTTCTTGATTTCTGTTGATACGTCATGCCTCCGAGTCGTGCGTCCCGTACACGGTCTGAAGATGGGAGGGGCGAGAGTAGTATTAGTAAAGGCCCAGATATTGAGCGAGCTCGACGGTTGGGAGCCACTGTGTTTCGTGGTGATTCGGGGCCGGATGGTGCCGAAGATTGGCTTACTCGATTGGAAAGGATTTTTGAGGTTATGATATGTCCCCTGGAGGACATGGTACCCTTGGCCACTTTTCTTTTGGATGGCTATGCTTACAGGTGGTGGCATAGTTTACAGTTGACTGGTTGGGATGCCCGTACCTTGGCATGGGATGCATTCCGAGAGCGATTTTTGGATCAATTTTATCCTCGCTCATTTCGGAACGCTAAGGAGGTTGAGTTTCTCCAATTAAAGCAAGGGAATCGGTCTGTGGTCGATTATGAACATCAATTTTTGCACTTATCTAGTTTCGCTCCTCTGTATGTGGCTACTGAGGAGGATAAGTGTCGAAGGTTTGAGCAGGGATTGAGGAATGAGTTACGAGGAGCTGTAACTGTTGGCTCGTATTCCACCCTGAGGGAATTATCGGATGCTGCTATTCGAGTGGAGGCTACTATTTTACCTGTGCCAGAACAATCTTTAGGCTCTGGACGACGCCGAGAGCGTCAGGATACTAAACAGATAAGTCAGGAAACAACGAAGCGAGTTAGCCTTCATACTCTTGTGTCGCAACCCTCGGTAGGTGTTCATTCGGGTGGAACTTCAACCCAGTCGATAAGTAAGCGGCGTGGTGGGGCAAGTCGCCTCAGCACTGCCACTTGTCACTTTTGTAGGAAACTTGGACATTTGCGAAGGAACTGCCCCGATCGACTTGACCGTAGGTCAGAATAATTGTATTGATACCTTGTAAATGGTTTGTGTTGTCCATCTGTGTTGTAATATTGTATCATGTGTTTTGGGTGAGTCGGACTAGTGTGGGTCCGGATGGTTGTTTTTATTAACAGTTTGGTTTGTAGATGGGCGTGTTGGGCCCAGAATAAACTTGACCCGGGGGTGAATATTGGTGTTATCGTTTTGGGATCATCCTTGGTTTTCCCTAGGTGGATCGGGTTTGTGATGTCGTGGACATTGGGCATTGTGACGATCTAGGATCGTGATGTTCATGGTCGACTGACGTAGTGATGGATCTGGACCGTGGTCCTAATGATCCAGTTGGGTAGAGAGTTTGTCACTCTTACTCCGGTATGTGAGTCATAAATGACGGGACTGAACTTCTTTTCGAAGTGGAGCCCTTTTGTGGTATGTTACTCAAGTGAGTAGGTTTCCGAAGTGATCGGATTTTGTCAACCTTAACCGTGTGGTTGTTGGATTGGCTTCCTTATGAAGTCAACCGAGTATAATGAGTGGGTAACCGATAGGTTCGGTTTTGGTGCGTCCGAGTGGACGTGAACGAGATTTCGGGTTTTGGAATCGAATTTCTGGGTGACGATTCAGGATTCGATTTTAGAACTTGAAAGTGGAATACTGGATTTGGGTGCGGAATGATTATTCCAAATGCTAGCTTACGGAATAATGATTTCGGATTCGGATTTGGACATGAATTAAAAATATGATGTATGGGTTTGGATTCGGGATTTCTTACGAAATTGCGGATTCGGATTCGGAATTGGAATTAGCTGATTGGTGGAGTTTCGATTTGTCTCTTGCTGGTTTGGGCAAATGGACTCCATTATTGGAACATGTTTGGCTATGACCTAGGTGGTTGTAGTCTTGTCAATGGATAGATGTGTGTACCTTGTTTATGGTTTGGGGTACGATACTTTGCAGACTTGTGGTGTCGGGTGACGGTATACGGGTTATACCAGTAGTACGTTGGTGAACGTGTTAGTAGTCGGCTTAATCCTGATACCATTGGATGGGTTGTGAACGTGAACTGGACATTGAACACGATGCACTGGGCAGAGTGATTCTGATGATTTCAGTGATTGATTGAGCAGGTGCTCTTAGCCATGGTTGGCTAGTATAACTCTAGTGTTGAGTGTGTGATCACTGCTAGGCTGGTGTTCAATGTGTTCCAGTTACACCGTCTGTTTGAGTGTAATGACGGTATGCGTATACTCAGGATGAGTGAGTTGGTGGTTAGTGTGACCGCAAGTTGCTTTGCGGCGAGATGTTACCTTGTCGTGACCTTACCAGCATCTGGGATCGCTGAGGGGGTGACAGTTGTGGATACTGCTGTTGGTATTTGTCGCAAGATTGAGTTTGCCCTGCGAGGGGAGATCATGTTGTTGATCTTGTGCTACATTGACGGACGTGGTGGTTTGATGTGTTGTCACTGATTTGTTACTGATTGGCGCTTTACTAGGGTGGTAAAGCTCGGTGGTGACAGTTTGGCTTGTGGTGTCAGCATGGACTGACAGGTGAGTTTTGGTGACTCTCTATGAGAGCGGATGTCAGGGCACATTAGTGATTACGTGGGGCCGTCAGGCTGAAGGAGTCAGCTTAGTGACGACATTGCCAATTTCTGGTGATTCATTTTCACTCGGGGTGGTCGAGTGTAGTCAGTACGACGTGCATCTGTGATGTGACGTCTGAGTGCAGACGAGTTCTGCATTGGCTAGTGGGTGTACAGGTGTACACGTGTTGTGAGGCCCATTTGTTTTCCACGAGGTAGATGTGGAATACAAGTAGTTGGAATTTCGGGGACGAAATTCTTTAAGGAGGGAAGGTTGTAATGACCCGTCGCGAATATCGGGATTGAATATTAATTAATCATGATCTAGAATGACTAATCGGGGATTAGTTGATTGAAATCGGACGAAACGTGCAAAATGACCGTTTTGCCCCTAGCGTGGGCAAAATGTTGACTTTTAGTTCGGGCGGTCAAATGGACTTTGACCGATGACTGTGACGTAGTTCGGGACGTCACGAGTTCATAGACAGGTGGCACGTTCGATTCCGACATTCGTAGAGAAAGTTATGATGTTCGGAAGTTGAGGGGTATTTTGGTAATTTGGCATATTAGGGGCCAAATGTTGACTTTTTGATCGGGAGGTCCGATGGACGAGGGCCAAGGACCGTTACGTAGGTCTCGTCGATACGAATCCAACGACAGGCGGCATGCCGAAATCGGAGATTCGACGACGAAGTTATGGTCACGGAATCGGGCTCGGTTAACCGAACGAACCGGGAATTAAATAATATTTTAATATGAACAGTACCCGGTGACTGGACACACTTGGATGAGTGACAAGTGTCACTCATCCCTTAAAATCAGGCACAAAACATGGATCCATGATTTTGGGGGAGACCAAATGATGATGTTTTAATATTATTTTAATTAATTATCCTTTTATTTCCCATTAATTCTCTTCTGTTTTCCTTAACCGTGTACAACCCAAAACACAAATTCTTTCCACCTTAATCTCCTCTCCATCAGCTGAACTTGTGAGTGCGAATTGGAGAGAATTCAGAGACGAATTCAGCGAGGGAAACACGAGGGATTGTGGATGGCTGTAGAACTGGAATTCGGGTTTTAGAAAATTGGGAGGGAAAATCAAATTGGAAGAATTGAGCCGTGATGATCGATTTGAAGCTTGGAAACAGCTTCCTGAGGTGGAGACGAGTGGAACCAGATCAAAAACGAGAAGAATCGAGGCCGAATTGGCTCTGAACGGGTCTGGTAACAGAGAGCTTGAGTCGAGGTTGAGTCGTGATCAATGAGTGATCAAACGACGCAATTGATGGAGGGGAAATGTTTCTCTTAGTTCATTGAAGCTTACTGGTGGATCAATTGAACGAAATCGTGAAGGTTTGATGATTTTCGAAGGATGAACAATGGCTGGAGCTCCTTCGAATGATCAACTGTGATCGTGGGGTTATAGGTAATGTCGTTTGTAATTAAGTCCACAGACCTCTAATTAGACTTGAATCGAAACTGACTGAATGTTCAATTGGTGGAATCAATGTCGAATTGACAAAAAACAAACCGGGTCGCCTCGCGGGTTAAATGGCCCGTTTTACAGACAAACGGGTTGGGACGGTGACACTGTAGCAGGCGCGTGGATTTCACGCGCAGCCACTCACGGCGGCGCGTGGGGGCGCGTCCGGCCTAGTTTCAAGGTGAGGTCAACATGACTTTTGATCCTCTCATTGTAACGAACATTTTGACGTTGATTTCGGGGAAATCGGATATTGATTCGATAATGTTCCGCGTATCCGAAGTTTTGTATTACGTTAAAAATACGTATTTAAATCCCGGAAAAATTGGGAAAAATTATATGTTGTATTTTGAGATGTTAGTAACCCTCTATAATGATTTTGGACAGGAGTTGTGATTTCCAGATTTTACGGAAAAACGTGCAGCTCGGAAACGGACCGTTTTGGACGGTGTGTGTGAGTGGACTTTGTTTTCTAACCGTGATGCATGCATATATGATTTAAATGCCTTATTATATGATTTTATATGCTTGGGCATGATTTGTGTTTCAATCCGGTAATTTCTCGGTTTTATGAATATTATATTATTATTTTGGGCGATGTTCGAGAAATTACGAAATTTGGTAAAAATGATGTTTGGACTTGGTTTATGAGTCCGGGATTGAAATTGATTGAAAATAATGGTTGGACTCGAATTATTGAGTCATGGATTGAAAATGATATTTGGACTCGGGTTATGAGTCAGTGATTGACTTTGTGGATTTACGTGAAAATGGCAACGGAGGTTGCAACGCATGGATTTGCGTGATAATGTTATTTTGGGCATGAGAACCCAAGTGAATAGTGATTTTGACTCGGATTTGGAGTCATTTGTGAAATTGTGAAATTAATGATTTATTGGGATTTTATGATTATTTTAATCAGTCTTTCGGGCACGTTTTACGAGGAATGTGCAAATGATGTTTTGGGCTAGGCCCGGAGTCTAAATGATTTCTAAAATGATGTTTTGACTTGGTTGGTGAGTCAATGATGATTTTCGGATTATTCTATGGATTTAAATGTGATTTTAACGGTTTATGTGTAAAAGGTATTTTGGGCTTGAGACCCAGTTGAGAATGACCTTGACTTGGTATGAAGTCAAGATTTGATTGAAATGTTTTGGGATGTAATTCCCGGGATGGTGTTCATTGTGATTGTGATATTCCCAGACGGTCGGTGCTTGGGGGGATTACCCAGACGACCGGAGCTTGGGGGATGTGATTGTAGGATCGGGAGTTGATCCTATGGTAGTCAGCTTCTCGGATGATACTGAGCCTGGATGTACCACTCGGAGGTGTCTGATCCTGGGGATGTGTTCGCCCAGAGGTGACTGAGCCCGAGGGGGTTGAGCCCAGAGGTGTTTATTCCCGAGAGAGTGACTGGATATTGGCCTACGCGTAGTGCAGCACTTGTGAGTAGTGCAGTTTGATTGATTGTGCACTTGTGAGTAGTGCAGATGTGATTGGTGATATTTTATGCACTCGTGAGTAGTGCGGATTGATTGGATTGATATATTTATTGTGCACTGGTAAGTAATGCTGATTGGTATTGATTGTGATGATGTACTGGTATTGAGTACGGGTTTTTGGTCCTTGTGGCCAGGTGATTATGTTTTCACATGTTTTGGCCTGAGAGCCGGGATTTGATGTTTTATAACATGAACTGAATTGGTGATCATGAGTTTTATGGACCATGGGAAAATATGTTTTGATTTTATCAGTCACTCATGTTTTACGATATGCATGCAAGTTTGTGAAAACTGGAGGGTAAGATTGTATTTTGATAAATGTTTTTATCAGAAGT
This sequence comes from Prinsepia uniflora, assembly GCA_032719365.1. Lineage (NCBI taxonomy): Eukaryota > Viridiplantae > Streptophyta > Magnoliopsida > Rosales > Rosaceae > Prinsepia > Prinsepia uniflora. The sequence goes on from CM064873.1 coordinate 3,743,653, forward strand.
CATTTTTGTCCACTCACACCTTTTCTGTTTTATGACCCTCCAGGCCGTGGTACGACGTTCGGGACTGATCGTGAGGCAGTGACAGCAGCAGAAATCCGCGCAAACATCCCTTGTCTAGCAAGCACTGAAGGGGAGTTTCGGACCTTTAGTTGACTTGTCAGACGGGAGCAGGACCGGGCACGGGTTTTGACGTCCAGTTGGGACGGGTCCTGTCAAATTGGTATCAGAGCATTTGGTTCTTGATTTCTGTTGATACGTCATGCCTCCGAGTCGTGCGTCCCGTACACGGTCTGAAGATGGGAGGGGCGAGAGTAGTATTAGTAAAGGCCCAGATATTGAGCGAGCTCGACGGTTGGGAGCCACTGTGTTTCGTGGTGATTCGGGGCCGGATGGTGCCGAAGATTGGCTTACTCGATTGGAAAGGATTTTTGAGGTTATGATATGTCCCCTGGAGAACATGGTACCCTTGGCCACTTTTCTTTTGGATGGCTATGCTTACAGGTGGTGGCATAGTTTACAGTTGACTAGCTGGGATGCCCGTACCTTGGCATGGGATGCATTCCGAGAGCGATTTTTGGATCAATTTTATCCTCGCTCATTTCGGAACGCTAAGGAGGTTGAGTTTCTCCAATTAAAGCAAGGGAATCGGTCTGTGGTCGATTATGAACAGCAATTTTTGCACTTATCTAGTTTCGCTCCTCTGTATGTGGCTACTGAGGAGGATAAGTGTCGAAGGTTTGAGCAGGGATTGAGGAATGGGTTACGAGGAGCTGTAACTGTTGGCTCGTATTCCACCCTGAGGGAATTATCGGATGCTGCTATCTGAGTGGAGGCTACTATTTTACCTGTGCCAGAACAATCTTTAGGCTCTGGACGACGCCGAGAGCGTCAGGATACTAAACAGATAAGTCAGGAAACAACGAAGCGAGTTAGCCTTCATACTCTTGTGTCACAACCCTCGGTAGGTGTTCATTCGGGTGGAACTTCAACCCAGTCGATAAGTAAGCGGCGTGGTGGGGCAAGTCGCCTCAGCACTGCCACTTGTCACTTTTGTAGGAAACTTGGACATTTGCGAAGGAACTGCCCCGATCGACTTGACCGTAGGTCAGAATAATTGTATTGATACCTTGTAAATGGTTTGTGTTGTCCATCTGTGTTGTAATATTGTATCATGTGTTTTGGGTGAGTCGGACTAGTGTGGGTCCGGATGGTTGTTTTTATTAACAGTTTGGTTTGTAGATGGGCGTGTTGGGCCCAGAATAAACTTGACCCGGGGGTGAATATTGGTGATATCGTTTTGGGATCATCCTTGGTTTTCCCTAGGTGGATCGGGTTTGTGATGTCGTGGACATTGGGCATTGTGACGATCTAGGATCGTGATGTTCATGGTCGACTGACGTAGTGATGGATCTGGACTGTGGTCCTAATGATCCAGTTGGGTAGAGAGTTTGTCACTCTTACTCCGGTATGTGAGTCATAAATGACGGGACTGAACTTCTTTTCGAAGTGGAGCCCTTTTGTGGTATGTTACTCAAGTGAGTAGGTTTCTGAAGTGATCGGATTTTGTCAACCTTAACTGTGTGGTTGTTGGATTGGCTTCCTTATGAAGTCAACCGAGTATAATGAGTGGGTAACCGATAGGTTCGGTTTTGGTGCGTCCGAGTGGACGTGAACGAGATTTCGGGTTTTGGAATCGAATTTCTGGGTGACGATTCAGGATTCGATTTTAGAACTTGAAAGTGGAATACTGGATTTGGGTGCGGAATGATTATTCCAAATGCTAGCTTACGGAATAATGATTTCGGATTCGGATTTGGACATGAATTAAAAATATGATGTATGGGTTTGGATTCGGGATTTCTTACGAAATTGCGGATTCGGATTCGGAATTGGAATTAGCTGATTGGTGGAGTTTCGATTTGTCTCTTGCTGGTTTGGGCAAATGGACTCCATTATTGGAACATGTTTGGCTATGACCTAGGTGGTTGTAGTCTTGTCAATGGATAGATGTGTGTACCTTGTTTATGGTTTGGGGTACGATACTTTGCAGACTTGTGGTGTCGGGTGACGGTATACGGGTTATACCAGTAGTACGTTGGTGAACGTGTTAGTAGTCGGCTTAATCCTGATACCATTGGATGGGTTGTGAACGTGAACTGGACATTGAACACGATGCACTGGGCAGAGTGATTCTGATGATTTCAGTGATTGATTGAGCAGGTGCTCTTAGCCATGGTTGGCTAGTATAACTCTAGTGTTGAGTGTGTGATCACTGCTAGGCTGGTGTTCAATGTGTTCCAGTTACACCGTCTGTTTGAGTGTAATGACGGTATGCGTATACTCAGGATGAGTGAGTTGGTGGTTAGTGTGACCGCAAGTTGCTTTGCGGCGAGATGTTACCTTGTCGTGACCTTACCAGCATCTGGGATCGCTGAGGGGGTGACAGTTGTGGATACTGCTGTTGGTATTTGTCGCAAGATTGAGTTTGCCCTGCGAGGGGAGATCATGTTGTTGATCTTGTGCTACATTGACGGACGTGGTGGTTTGATGTGTTGTCACTGATTTGTTACTGATTGGCGCTTTACTAGGGTGGTAAAGCTCGGTGGTGACAGTTTGGCTTGTGGTGTCAGCATGGACTGACAGGTGAGTTTTGGTGACTCTCTATGAGAGCGGATGTCAGGGCACATTAGTGATTACGTGGGGCCGTCAGGCTGAAGGAGTCAGCTTAGTGACGACATTGCCAATTTCTGGTGATTCATTTTCACTCGGGGTGGTCGAGTGTAGTCAGTACGACGTGCATCTGTGATGTGACGTCTGAGTGCAGACGAGTTCTGCATTGGCTAGTGGGTGTACAGGTGTACACGTGTTGTGAGGCCCATTTGTTTTCCACGAGGTAGATGTGGAATACAAGTAGTTGGAATTTCGGGGACGAAATTCTTTAAGTAGGGAAGGTTGTAATGACCCGTCCCGAATATCGGGATTGAATATTAATTAATCATGATCTAGAATGACTAATCGGGGATTAGTTGATTGAAATCGGACGAAACGTGCAAAATGACCGTTTTGCCCCTAACGTGGGCAAAATGTTGACTTTTAGTTCGGGCGGTCAAATGGACTTTGACCGATGACTGTGACGTAGTTCGGGACGTCACGAGTTCATAGACAGGTGGCACGTTCGATTCCGACATTCGTAGAGAAAGTTATGATGTTCGGAAGTTGAGGGGTATTTTGGTAATTTGGCATATTAGGGGCCAAATGTTGACTTTTTGATCGGGAGGTCCGATGGACGAGGGCCAAGGACCGTTACGTAGGTCTCGTCGATACGAATCCAACGACAGGCGGCATGCCGAAATCGGAGATTCGACGACGAAGTTATGGTCACGGAATCGGGCTCGGTTAACCGAACGAACCGGGAATTAAATAATATTTTAATATGAACAGTACCTGGTGACTGGACACACTTGGATGAGTGACAAGTGTCACTCATCCCTTAAAATCAGGCACAAAACATGGATCCATGATTTTGGGGGAGACCAAATGATGATGTTTTAATATTATTTTAATTAATTATCCTTTTATTTCCCATTAATTCTCTTCTGTTTTCCTTAACCGTGTACAACCCAAAACACAAATTCTTTCCACCTTAATCTCCTCTCCATCAGCTGAACTTGTGAGTACGAATTGGAGAGAATTCAGAGACGAATTCAGCGAGGGAAACACGAGGGATTGTGGATGGCTGTAGAACTGGAATTCGGGTTTTAGAAAATTGGGAGGGAAAATCAAATTGGAAGAATTGAGCCGTGATGACCGATTTGAAGCTTGGAAACAGCTTCCTGAGGTGGAGACGAGTGGAACCAGATCAAAAACGAGAAGAATCGAGGCCGAATTGGCTCTGAACGGGTCTGGTAACAGAGAGCTTGAGTCGAGGTTGAGTCGTGATCAATGAGTGATCAAACGACGCAATTGATGGAGGGGAAATGTTTCTCTTAGTTCATTGAAGCTTACTGGTGGATCAATTGAACGAAATCGTGAACGTTTGATGATTTTCGAAGGATGAACAATGGCCGGAGCTCCTTCGAATGATCAACTGTGATCGTGGGGTTATAGGTAATGTCGTTTGTAATTAAGTCCACAGACCTCTAATTAGACTTGAATCGAAACTAACTGAATGTTCAATTGGTGGAATCAATGTCGAATTGACAGAAAACAAACCGGGTCGCCTCGCGGGTTAAATGACCCGTTTTACAGACAAACGGGTTGGGACGGTGACACTGTAGCAGGCGCGTGGATTTCACGCGCAGCCACTCACGGCGGCGCGTGGGGGCGCGTCCGGCCTAGTTTCAAGGTGAGGTCAACATGACTTTTGATCCTCTCATTGTAACGAACATTTTGACGTTGATTTCGGGGAAATCGGATATTGATTCGATAATGTTCCGCGTATCCGAAGTTTTGTATTACGTTAAAAATACGTATTTAAATCCCGGAAAAATTGGGAAAAATTATATGTTGTATTTTGAGATGTTAGTAACCCTCTATAATGATTTTGGACAGGAGTTGTGATGAGTGAAAAGTGTCACCCATCCAATGGACACCAATTTCATTCATGCATCAAACCCTTCCCCGTTCATCCATTTCTCCCATTTTTCCCAAACCAACCCGATCACCATTTCTCACCCAAATACCAAACCCTTGACCTGTGAGCTTAGCTGAGAGGACAGAGAGATGAAGAGGACCGGCTGGACGTGGTGGCTGGCCCAGGCAGCACCGCCGTGCACGACGGGGGAGAAAAACCGATCGAGGTATCGGTTTAACCATTTTTCCATCCAATTTCCATTTTACGTGTTATGGGTCGATTTGGATGTTGGTTTTGAAGTAATTAGGTTGTTAGGAGGTCAATAGGGAGGTTTTGAAAGGTTTTGGATGTTGAGGAACCCTGGGGTGAGGTTTTGGATTTTTGAACCGTGAGGTCCATTTTGGGTTCACGGGTTCTAGGCGGTTTTAAGGGTTTTGTTTAATTGGGTTAGATAGGAAATGAGAAAATAGGAATTTAGGGATTAAAATAGAAGAAAACGGATGAGAAATGAGGATTGTAGGACCCTGGACCGGTCACGCCGGTCCAGTTGCAGAAAAAGCCTGAAGACGGGTACTGTAGCAGGCGCGTGAAGCCCACGTGCAGCCACTTCAGGCGGCACGTGCGGGCGCGTGCTAGGGTTTTTGGGGATGGTTCCAACATGTAAAATCATCTATTCGATGTAACAAACATTTTGGGACTGGTTTCGCGTCAATCGGACATCGTTTCGATAGTTTTCGGGGTGTTGAAGGTTTAGGTTCAGTTTTAAAAATAGTTAAAAATACGGGAAAATTATGGGGCTTTAGTGAGTGGTTAATGAAGTAGTTGGTAACCTTCTATTACAATTTGGATAGGTTTGGGAGTCCCGGTGATGGTGATCGGCTCGGGAGAGCCTATGGCATGCAAATCGAGGCGGCAGCTCGGACGGTCTGTGAGTGGACCTTGTTTTCTAAATTGGTGCATGCATAAATGTTTATTATATGTTTTATTACATGTTTGATGATGCCATGGGTGCATTTGTATGTGGTTACGTATAAGCACGTATTTCGAGGTTTCGGCCTTATACGGTGCTTATACCGGTCTGTATTTCTTTATTGGTCTAAATGAAAAGGTTTTGGATTTCTAAAAGAATAAACTCGAGTATAAGACCCCTTTGGTTTGGTCTCGGGCGTATGACACTATTTACGACCTTCGGGTCTAAATCGTGGTCGCGACGGGTGCTATGTGCACGGCGATCGACGATACGACGCTCGCCTCCGGATTGGGATGTGTTCCTTCCGGAGAGGTCACGATGCACGATTCGTGGTCGGGCAGCCTGGGGAGGCTCGACTTCGGAGTGATGACGGTTCACGATAGCGATCGGTGATGAGTGCACCATGATCTTGTGGTGGTCGCATCGGTTGATTTGTTCACGGCGACATACCAGGATTGAGGGCGATCCTGGATGGATGGTTGCACGCATCACTATGATCGGAGTCGTGACTGACCCTTAGATATCGGGCAGGATGCCCAGTTGAGTCATACGTTCGAGCACGAGACCCAGTTGTTTTACACTGATGATTTCGGGTCAGGGACCCTAGATGGATTTCCAAGTTCATGACGGTTTATGGGAACCGGCATGAACTCTGGAAAGGTCATTGTGGTTCATGACGGTTTATGGGAACCGGCATGAACCTTTGTCAAGTCATCGTGGTACATGACGGTTTATGGGAACCGGCATGAACCCTGGTTATGTTATTATGGATCATGACGGTTCAGGGGAACCGGGCATGAATGTTTATGTTATGTATATATATGCTCATATCTCTTCCTTTACTTATTCTATCTCCTCCGGGGAGGGTCGTTGGCCTGGGTGGACCCCGGAGTAGTCACGGAGCACCGACTGAGTGGAGTCACCCCCAGTTGGGTTCCTTACTCTCAGGAAGGCTATGATTACTATTACCTCGGGTAGGGTCAGTGGTCTACGGACATTTATCTTGACTTTGAGAAGACTCGGATTGAGACCTGGGTAGCACGCGCGTAGCTTTGGAAACCGTGACAGGATTGGTTGTGTGAATTATATGTATATGTGATGTATGCTATATATGATATATGATGTGTGTTTACACAGGTTTTGGGCAGTGGCCCGTATGGTTAGTTTCTTATGATTTTGGCTGAGTTCCTTATGGATTTGGGCAGTGGCCCGTGTACTTGATTTCATTATGGTTTTTCTAGATAAATGGTTTTCGAATGCATGCATGCTTTTTAGTGAAGGGTACAAATGTCTTCTTATTAAATGTTTTTATAAACTCTTGTTTTGTCCACTCACAGCTTTTAATGTTTTGACTGCCCTTCAGGTTGACATCGGATGTGGACTGTAGCAGAGACCGAGATATTACATACCTCCTCCGGATCCTGGCGTACTCTGATGGCCTGAGAGGGCAAAGGTCAGAAATATCCTTTGTCTGACACTTCGTGTCAGACGGGAGCAGGGTCATCCCGCACTAATCCCGGGGGGATTGGGATGGGTCCTGTCAGTGGTGGTGTAGCGTTAATCGATCAATCATGGTTTGTGGTGGTGTTCTAAGGATGAAGGAGGACCAGAAGAGAGGTTTGGGGACCCTGATAGCCATGGCGGAGCTCATGGCGGTGAGCAAAAGGCAAGGTAGATTTCGGTCCCCTATTTTCCCTTTTTGTTTAAATCAAAAGTCGTGGACTTTGGACGCTTGTTGACTCGATTTCTTGGTCCTAGCAATCTTAGGGGGTGTCTATTGAGCTCAGGGAATCGAACTCGAGGCTGGAAGGACGGCGGGTGGCCGGAATCGGAAAACTGGTTTTCTGGGTTTCTGGTTCGAGCTTGACAGGTGAGGATTTAGTTTCTAATTCGTGTTTTTAGATAGTGGAATAGGTTGCTTAGAGTAGGACGAAACAGTTGGTGTTGGAAGGGTTGAAAACAGATGGAAAACGGCGAGGAACCGGTCACGCCGGTTTAGGCCAGGCAACTACCGAAGAAGACAGTGAACAGTACCACTGTAGCAGGCGCGTGAAGCCCACGCGCAGCCCCTTTGGGCGACGCGTGAAGCCCACGAGCAACCCCTTTGGGAGGCGCGTGAGGGCGCGTGGGGCAGAGTCTGGGGAAGTGTCCAACATGGTTTTTATTCTAATCGTTGTAACAAACATGTTGGGACAAGTTTCGAGACGATCGGACATCGTCTCGGGTTAGTTTTAAGTGTTCGAAGGTTCAGGGTTCGGTTTAAGTACGTTTAAAATCCGGGAAAAATTGGGGGAAATAGGGTAAGCTTAATTGAAGTGTTAGTGACCCATTTTGGTGACTCTGGACAGGTCGGGAACTTTCTGAGGCAACCGAGGAACATACGGGACGCGAGTGACGTGCCCGGGAACTGTGAGTGGACTCTTTCTTTCTAACCGAGCATGCATAACTGTTTTATCTACTTGTTTTATGGTTTTAATTGTGATTTCATGCTTATTGATTATGCTATATCTATTTTACGTACTTGTACGTTTTTCGAGGCGTTTACGTATTTCAGCACGTTTTACGAGACACGCTTTGGTTATTAGTCTGACGCTATGGTTTTGAGATTTGAATAGATAATTGGTTTTCAATGAATATAAATGGATTTGGAAACATGATTTGATAGTCAAGGTTTTTGGTTTTAGAATCAGAGTTCGGAAATCGAGATTTTGGTTTTTAAGCTTGAAAAGGGGATTTCCGGATTTGGGTTCGGAATGACGGTTCTGGACGCTGGAATGGCTTCGGAATAGTGATTTCGAATTCGGGTTTGGATAGGGATTTAGAAATGGTTTTCAAACGGTTTTGGATTGGATTTGCTGGATCTGGTTATTGGGTTTAAAGACCCGGATTATGTGTGACGAGGGCGGGCCCGGATTGGGTTTAAAGACCCGGATTGAGTTTAAAGACTCGGGAGTTTAAAGACTCGGATATTATTATTTTCCCCGTAGGCCTGTTGACTTTAAAGACTCGGGAGTTTAAAGACTCGGATTATATTGAGGTCTGGATTGAGTTTAAAGACTCGGATAGATCCAGCAGGTTTGATCGAATGATGACATTGGTATTTTATGTTTATGATACTGTTTCCATGATAACTATTATGTAATTTATAAATGTTTTCCAGATATTGGGTTATGCATGCCTATTTTCAAAATGGAGGGCCAAATCCTGGTTTGATATTAAATTGTTTTTGAAACTTTTATTTCTTTTTAATCCATTCACACTTTTCTGGTTTTTAAATGCCCTCCAGGTCGTGGTGTTAGCGCTGGGGTTGACGTCGAGGCAGAGGCATAGAGTATTACAGAGTTATCCCGGGGTGTTTCCGGTCTTTTTCCGTTATGGGTTTCCGTTGTGTGTGTAGTCAACTTTTAGTATGATTTTTGTCTTACTTTGTTTTGTACTATGCTCTGTATGACTGTTGACTTGTTGGATTTTGAATTTGTCCCTTGTCTGGCAATGTAATTTGTGGGTTTCGTGAGGTTGTTTCGGTCTTTTGTGTTGGGTTGTCAGACGGGAGTAGGGTTCACCTCGGGTATCGGGGTGATAATCGGGGTAGGTCCTGTCAGCTGGTTTCTCCTTCGATTTGGGAGGTAAGCTCGAGACCTTGATTGTATGTTTTTAAGTTGCAGATCAATAAGAAATCATATAAGGAAGCTATAGGACTAATGGGAATCAAGAACGGGTTGAAAATAAAGAAAATAAGGGGTTGAACCGCCTGCGCCGGTTCGAACCGGTCTGGACCGGGTCGGCGAGAGGAAGAAGACAGTGAACAGTAAGGCACGTGAGGGCGCATGGTACCTCTGATGGGGAAATGTTCAACATGTGAAATGAAGTAATCGATGTAACGAACATTTTGACACTGGTTTCGAGTCAATCGGACATCGCCTCGATATGTTTCGGGATATCCGAAGGTTTTAGGGCTCAGTTTAAAATAGTTAAAAATTTGGAAAAATTACGGGGTTTTGTTATAATCATTGTAAAGTAGTTAGTGACCTTATTACGGGATTTGGATAGGTTCGGGAAAGCCGGTGATAGCGGTTTAGCCGGGAACCGCATAAGTGCGCGCGTATCGAAGCAGCGGCTTAAATGGTTTGTGAGTGGACTTTGCTTTCGAACTTATGATGCATGCATATATGTTTTATATGTTTTCTATACGTGATTTCTATGTTTGTGAATTGATATTGATGATTTACGGTTTTGCACGGATTTCGAGAAAAGTACGTATTTGCACGTTTTACGAGCTTACGCTTTATAATGTGATTTGACCATGGTTTCAAGACTATGATTTTGGGACTTGAAACATGATTTGATTTTAATGATTTCTAATGGATTTTGGAAAGTGATTTTGGGCTTGAAGCCCAGTTCATAAAAGTGGTTTCAATAAACGCGATTTCGATTTTGGAATCGGATTTCAGGATGCCGATTCAAGATTCGATTTTGGAACTTGAAAGTGGATTTCCCGATTTGGGTCCAGAATGGTTATTCCGGATGCCGGCTTAACAAATGATGGTTTCATATTCGGATTTGGAAATGGATTATGGATATGATTCTGGATTTGGATTTGGGATAATGATTTCGGATTCGGCTTGGAATTCGAAATGGTGATTTCAAATTCGGATTTGGACATGGAATTGGAAAATGGTTTAAAAATGGTTTTGGATTGGATTTGGTGGATCTGGTTATTAGGTTTAAAGACCTGGATATGATTGTGGCGGGGTTGAGCCCGGATTGGGTTTAAAGACCCGAATTGAGTTTAAAGACTCGGGAGTTTAAAGACTCGGATATTGTGATTTCTCTCGTAGGCCTATTGAGTTTAAAGACTCGGGAGTTTAAAGACTCGGATTATATTGAGGCTTGGATTGAGTTTAAAGACTCGGGAGTTTAAAAACTCGGATAGATCCAGCAGGTTCGATGGATGGAAATGTGTTTTTAAATGTGTTTTGGATTTCGATGAGAACTTGATAATGATGATTTTCAATGATGGTCTTTCGATGTTTTGGGTAATGACCCAGATGTTATGGATTTTGATGGTTTTGGGCTGAGGCCTGGGATTTGAGAAAAGGAAATAAGTTCGGTTTTCCTAATTGAATATGAAATGGTTTTCTCACATGAGTTGATTATGCATGCATTGGTTTTTAAACGGAGGGTATAAATGTACTTTTCTTATAACCTGTTTTCAAAACTTATCCTTTACTTTTGTCTACTCACAGTCTTTTGTGTTTTCGATACCCTCCAAGTTGTTGCGCTGCGGGCTGTTGGTAGAGAGAGACGGAGACATCACACACGCGATCCACAGTAGAGTCTGCGCGCTCTGGGAAGCCCAGCAGTTTGAAACGGGTCGTTTGGGAATCCCCTGTTTGACTTACGTGTCACGCGGAGGTTGAACGTCAGTTTAGCTTTCGTGTCACGCGTAAGTTAGACGGGAGCATGACTTAACCCTTAATCTCGGGGGATTGCGGGTGGGTCGTGTCATTCCCAGACTGACATTTGGTGTGTGTCTCTGTCAGTTTCTAGGGGCTGTCTAAGTGTAATACAGGGTTTAGTTGGCATGGTCAGGTACGGAGGATGGGATATCATGGCTACTGTTGGTGGTGTCCAAATTGCTTTCTAGATGATTATACTCGGGGGATGTTTCGGGGAAATGTGGCCCCTTGGTTTTTTTATATATTAATTTTGGACTTACATTGATTTGAATGTATTTCTTATCCATGCATGTTTTGGAAAAACTGGAGGGGTTAATCTCTTTTATTCGCTAAATATGTTTAACTTGTTGTTTTTAGTCCACTCACAGTTTTATGTTTTCGTTTCCCCTCCGGACCTTGGCGTGGGTGCTGGGGTATACTTAGGACGGAGGCTCAGTTTCGATTTCGCTGCGTGGGTTCAATCCTCAAAGTAGGATCTTGTTTTGTGTATTATTTTTCCTTTCGAGTTAGGGCTTTGTTACTATGTTGTTGATCTTTTATATTTATGTAAACATTTCTTATCTAATACGTGTGAGGGGCATTTTGGAGTTTTCAATGGCCTCGTGTCAGGCGGGAATAAGACCCTAAATGAATTTTTACGGATTTTTTAGGTTGGGTCTTGTCACATTACTAAGTTTTTCCAAAAGTTTCATTAAAATTTTTTAACTTTTGGACTAAATTTCCACCATTTTTGTTCAGCTTACACGATATTGATATATCCATCAATATATCCATAAATTTGATTATTGATATTTCCACCGATATCAATATTTTTATCCTTACTTACAATACGCCTCCAATAGATGGCCGTCACGTACTCGAACAATAAGAGATTTGCATTCAATAATAATACAATAATAGTAATAGATTCACATTCAATAAGAATAGAATACAATAATTATTTTACCGAATCTTAAATTTAATTCGAAAATTTGAAGTCTAACTTTCAAACTAACTCATTTTGTTAATTAATTTGGCGAATTTTAAGGAATTTGCTAACTTAGTAAACTTTAAGGAATTTCGTCATTAAAATAGAAGGGTAATTTGATAATGTAATAATTTCAATTTTGAAATTAAAATTAAATAAAAAGTTTAAAGGAAAAAAAAAAGCAAAAGAATTTGGTAGAAAAAAATAATTAGAAGTCAAAAATAAAATGCAAAGCAAGAACAAAAATTAAAAGAGAAAAATAAAAAGTAGGTTATCAAACATATCCATTACCTATAGGGTAGGGTTTAAGTAAATCTTCAAAATTTGAGAATGTCTCCATTACCCATGTAGAATAAAGATTTTTCCATACCCTTAAAAAAAACTCATTTGACCATCGTGTAACAGTTGTCTGAAACGCTACGAACACGGGATAGAGGCGAAATTCTATTTGAAAAAAAAAACATCTTAATTTTGCAAGCCTCTATTTGAAATGTAAATTAGTTATATATATATATATATAGTAATATTTTTTTTTATTTTTTTTTTGTTAAATTCATTAGTTAATTTCTTATTTACTACTTACTACTTAATGTTAGAATTTGAGTACAGTATAATCACTAGCATAGTATTACATGTAGATTATAACTTGAAAATAATAGAGTTAAATCGGATTATGTTTTATTATTACAGTAAATTTATTACCAATTGACCCACTAGGGATCTAATGTGATTATAATAAAAAAAATTGCCATAATAAGGTTTTGGTCAAAATGCACCCTGAATCTACCACAAAATCCTACTTTGCCCCCTAATCCGTGATTTGTCCTGTAACAACCCGTCCCGAGAGCTGGGATTAAGATAGTGATTAAGGTAGGATTAGTGAGGTTTAACGGTGGTTAGTCGGTACCGATAAGGTCCTTAGCGTAGAATGACGATTTTGCCCCTAGTTTGGGCAAAAATGTTGACTTTAGTTCGGGTGGTCAGATTGTCAGGACCCACCCCGGTTTCACCCCGAAACCCGAGGTAAATCCCGCTCCCGTCTGACTCCCCGACACAACACCCAAGTAAAACCCACTCAACCCAGTCAGACGCAGGAGTAAGTAAACAAAATATCCCAAAGTTATCGTGTACAGAGCATAGTACGAAATACAAGGAACTAAAAAGAACGATAATTTACACGCACACGGAAGACTTTAAACTATTCCGGGCTATTCCGGGGATCCCTCACGTCACGTCTATGCCTCGGATTCTGCCTCGACGTCAAGACCCCGCACTAGCTCCACAACCTGGAGGGCAATTTAAAAAAGAAAATGTGAGTGGACCATAATAAATGAAATGTTCTAAAACCATTTATCAAAAACCGAGTTAACCCTCCGTTTTGAAAACTACATGCATAACCACCAGTTGTTAACACAGTTATAAATCAATGTTCACAAAACATCACAAAACATCATAAGAAACAGGAACACTATAAAACAGTTATGGAAAACATGGCATGAGTAACAAACCCGTAGCATAAACCATAAAACTCAAATCATCATTTCCCGATCAAACCTGCTGGACCTATCCGAGTCTTTAAACTCCCGAGTCTTTAAACTCAATCCAGGCCTTAATCATATCCGAGTCTTTAAACTCAAGGCCTACGGGGGAAATCAATATATATCCGAGTCTTTAAACTCCTGAGTCTTTAAACTCAATCCGGGTCTTTAAACCCAATCCGGCCGGTCCCCCGTCACATATATCCGGGTCTTTAAACCCAATATCCAGATCCAGCAAATCCAATCCCAAAACCATTTGAAAACCGTTTACCAATCCACATCCAAACCAGAATCCGAAATCACTGGTCCGATACCCTTCTGGCATCCAGAACCGCCATTCCGAACCCAAATCCGGAATCCACTTTCCAACTTGAAAACCAAATCTCGTTTCCCGAAATCCAATTTTTAAAACCGAAAACCTTTAATCATCAAAATCATGTTCCATAAGCCCTTTAGAATCAAGGAAAACCACTTATTAATTGAAATCCCAAAACCATAGCATCACTTTCAGAAACCAACCACTTTCTCGTAAAACGTGCTAAAACCGAACTTCCTCGAAAGGTGTGCAATCATGTAAAACCAACCAAAATATACTCGATAAACATAGAATAATGATTAAAACCACAAAACAATTTTAGAAAACAGGTATGCATGCTCGAATTTAAGGAAAGGGTCCACTCACAGTACTGAGCCCTACTCGCGTCCTGAACGTTCTGTACGTTCCTCGGCTTCCTCGGGAAATCCCGATCCTGTTAACAAACACCAAATCACGTCACTAACACGTCTACGAAGGTTCACCTAAATTCCCTCAAAATTCCCCGAATCCTAAACGTAATAACCCGGGACCCTAAACCTTCACCCTTGCCGAACTAAACTCAAACGACGTCTGATTGACTCGAAACCAACTCCATTGGACTCACCAGAACTCCTAGACCAAAAACTATGTTGACCGTTTTCCCCATCGCCGCCGCACGCGCCCCCACGCGCCGCCCAAAGTGGCTGCGCGTGGCCCTCACGCGCCTGCTACAGTGCATCGGCTACCTCGAGCCAACCCGGTTCGCCACAGTCACCTGCAACTCAGACCGGCGTCAGCGGTTCACCGCCGTGCCTGCACGGTTTCTCTCCCTTTCTTCACCAACAGCATCGTCCAGACCAACCCTATCGATTCCCCCACACCTCTAACCTCGACACTGTCCCTAGCCCGTCGACTAAAGCTCGAACCAGATAACCCAAAAACCCCTATTTTCCTTCCCGGCCACCCACGACTTCCCCCTTCATGGTGGCTACACCAACCTCTTCCTAGGACCCTTCTAAGCCTAACCCGACTCACCTTGACCGTCGATTCTTGCCCAAACATCACGACTAGCCGTTTGAACATCACGGCAAAACAGAGCACCAGAGTGCCTACCGTCGTCTGAGCTCCGCCGTGTACACCCCCGTCACGGCGACCCTCCTAGTCGACGCCTAGGACCCTCCTGAACCTCACCCTGACCTCCATTCCTCTCGACTCTAAGCCCAACCTCACGACTTTCACGTTGAACCTCAACGGGAAAACAGAGTATCGAAATGGGGACGAGGAAATTACCTGCCTCCTGTCGCCGCCGTGAGCTCCTCCGGGGCTGGTCGACTCCACACAGCCCTCACGACACCACCGCAATCTTAGTTGCACCGTACACGGCCACCGCACCACCACAAGCCCTCAGTCTTCTCTGTTTTTCTCCCAGAGTTCCTCCCTGGTTCCCGTGGCTCACACCTCACACACACACACCCGCTGCACCTTTCAACCACCTCACCAGCTCCCTCTCACTCTCCCGTCCCTCACTCACTCACCAGGACTCCTCACTAGCCATGATCACCCTTCCAATTCTCTCAATTTCCTCCCTCTGTTTCTCTCTGTGTGTCGAAGAACAAGAAGGCATAGCACGGGTGCACCCCAATTAATTGGGCCGTGAATGCACAGGATTCCACCAGAATCCTCTACACACATGCCACATGTCACAATCCACTCCACACACTCCCACATGGCCCAATCTCAGCCATTCATTCCTTTCCTCTGTGCACAAATCCCAATGTGCCACAAAGACCAAAATACCCTTCTTTTTAACTCCTTTTTACGGTTTTGCCACTAACTTCCTAGACCCGTAACTCCCACACCGTAAGTCCGATGAATGCGTGCCGCCTGTCATCGAACTCAGGATGACAAGAACTATCTAACCATCCTAGGTCAACAAACCAAAACCCGAGTCTACAAAAAATCAACTATTCCCCCTAATTTTTCTAAATTACAGTTATGCCCTCAACCTTCCGAACATCACAACTTCCTCTTCGGATGTCGGAATCGGGCGTGCCACCTGCCTATGGATTCGTGACGTCCTAAACTACGTCCTGGTCACTGGTCAAAGTTCATCCGACCACCCGAACTAAAAGTCAACGTTTTTGCCCGAACCAGGGGCAAAATCGTCATTCTACACTAATGACCTTATCAGGACCAACTAACCACCGATTAACCTCACTAATCACACCTTAATCAGTCTACTAATCCCAGCTCTCAGGACGGGTTGTTGCACAGATGGACTTTGACCAGTGACCAGGACGTAGTTTAGGACGTCACGAATCCGTAGGCAGGTGGCACGCCCGATTTCGACATCCGAGGAGGAAATGGTGATGTTCGGAAGGTTGAGGGCATAACCGTAATTTGGGTAAAGTAGGAGGAATAGTTGACTTTTTGTAGAATCGGGTTTTGGTACGTTGACCTAGGTTGGTTAGATAGATCTCGTCGTCCTGAGTCCGATGACAGGCGGCATGTATTCATCGGACTTACGAGTTGTGGGCTGGATCGTGAAACAGGGGGAGTTTGGCCGTCTGGTTCGAGCTTAAGTCGACGGGATTGGGGCGGTGTCGAGGTCTGAGGAGCTGGGGAATGGATAGATTGGAACTGGCCGTCTGGTTGATTTCTGATTATAATGTTATAGTTTTGAGATTTCAAATGGTAAATGATTTCTAATGTTTATAAATGGATTTTGGAACATGATTTTGAGAAAGGGTTGGTTTTGAAATCGACATTGACAATTGGACTTTGGTTAAAGGTTGAAAAGTGAATTTCCGGATTTGGGTTCGGAATGACGGTTCGGGATGCCGGAAGGGCGTCGGACCGGGAATTTCGAATTCGGATTTGGATATGGAAATGGACAATGGTTTTACAAATGATTTGGATTGGATTTGCTGGATCTGGTTATTGGGTTTAAAGACCCGGATATATTTGACGGAGGACGGGCCCGGATTGAGTTTAAAGACTCGGGAGTTTAAAGACTCGGATATATTGATATTTCCCCCGTAGGCCTTTGAGTTTAAAGACTCGGGAGTTTAAAGACTCGGATATTATTAGGCTTGGATTGAGTTTAAAGACTCGGGAGTTTAAAGACTCGGATAGGTCCAGCAGGTTTGATCGGAAAATAATGATTTGATGTTCATGGTTTATGACACGACTTTATGATTCCCAGGCTGTGGTTTTTCTAACTGTTTTATAGTGTTTCTGTTTCTTATGATGCGGTTTATGGTAATTTGGTTTATAATTGTTTTGATAACTGGGTTATGCATGTGGTTTTCAAAACGGAGGGTTAAATTCGGTTTTTCTGATAAAGGATTTTAGAACTTTTCTTTTATTATGGTCCACTCACATTTTCTGTTTTAACTTGCCCTCCAGGTTGTGGAGATAGCGCGGGGTCTTGACGTCAAGGCAGTGTCTGAGGCATAGAAGTGACGAGCGGGATTCCCGAGTGTTTAAGTTTTCTTCCGCCAGCATGTAAAAATAATCGGTTTTTATTTGTTGTACTATGTCCTATGCTCTATAAACGTTAACTTTGGGGTCTTATTGAATGCTTTCTCCTGCGTCTGATACTTCTTGTGACGGGGTGTCAGACGGGAGCAGGATTTACCTCGGGTTTCGGGGTGAAACCGGGGTGGGTCCTGACATGTCCCACTTTATCCCCTAAATTGCTCTTTATTAAACAGTTTGCTCCATTTCTATTAACTGCATTTAATTTAGGTTAAGTGTAAGGGCATTTTGGTCACTTAGACCCCACTCTTCATCTTCTTCTCCGTCCTCTTCATCATCTTCGTCCACACCCACATCTTTCTTCCCATTATGTTCCCATCACCTTAAAACACAATTCAACACAAAATTCATCAATTTCTATTCACCCTACCAAACCCAGAACTCCCAGATCAAATGTATTACCCCGCTAGTGTCCTACCGTAATTTTGCCAACCCTAGCTTTCTTTCGGTGTCCTGCAATCTTAAAGTTTCAAAGCTCATCATCTTGATCTTATTATTTGATTGTGTTGTGATCTTTAGATATTTAATTGATATAAATGTGAGCGAGAATATGGTTTAATTCTTACATTTACTACTTAAATTCGTTATTATGTTAAAGAGTTCCTTTAAACACATGGAGGAAATCTCCATCGTCAACACCATGCCATCTGAGGCTGCAATGATCACGCATCATCCTCTGCTTGTGTATGAACAAATAATCATGTTCATGAATTGGGAGCATTCCCCGGCTCAAAAGCAACTGCCTCAACTCATCCACAGTGCTCGAATCCTTCACCTCAACCGGAATCATGGCCGTGCCATTGTCAACTAAGCTGGATGAAGTTTTCACAACCACACTCACCTTCCTCGCCGGAGCCTCCTTCTCCTTTACTCGACTCCCACCCTTGAAGAACACAACTATTTCTGAAGATTCATACACGCCATACTCGCTTAAATTCCGGAAATCTTGGCCTAGCTCAATTCCACCATAGAAGAGGGACATTCTTTTGATGGGGGGACCATTCCCATTCCCATCCATGATATGTATTTTTTCTTTGAGGCTACGGACGGTTTCTGATCCATCCACCTCTATGTGAAGCTGTCTCCTTACTGATAGCTTGATGGTGATTTGAATTTTACTGGCCATCCTACAACTGGGATTATAATAATTACTACTATCTTTATTATTCAAGCATTTGATGGTAAGCTCAATATTTGTGCCTTGAGTGATGATTGGATAATCTTCCATGTCCAATCCATCCATCAACTCCCATTCACAAACAGCAAGTATTTGGGAAGAAATAGGGACACCCAACACTTGTTGTATTTTCTTTTTCATTTCCACAACACCACTTTTCTCACTCAATTCCATACTAAATTTGTGTCCCCAGGAAGTAATAATCATCACCCTCATAATTATATACCTAATCAAGTCTTGCTTAATCGGTGATATCAATTATTATCAAATAACTATATTAGCTAGCTTGCTATGCATCCAGAATTCCAAGTCAGTGTTTGATGTTTAGAGTCATGCCAGAGAAATGAGTGTTAAGCTAATTTCATTCAGAAAGCATTTTCAATTTTGAAAATGACCAGGATTCATGATTGCATGACTCTCTCTCTTTCTCTCTCTCTCTAGGAAGGGCTTGGACTGAAAAAAGAAAATTCAAATTTGACTTGGTAATATTATGTGTTGTTATTCTTTGAGGCAATATACAGCGTGCATGAATCAGCGTGCATGAATATAATTAAGACCTGTTATTTAAGATATTTTCGAAATAGATATTAAATCTCAATTTTTTACTCTAATGTCAAATCGTAATAATATATTTTTCGAACTTATATTCTGTCAAGTCTATTGCATCAAAAGTTACATTTACTTACTAAAACCACTAAAAGTACTGATGTGGCAATAATATTACAAATTTTTAGAGGCAATTGAGACATTTGCTATATATTAGTACATTTTATATTTATTTTTAAAAAATTAAAATTAAAAAAAAATTAATTACCCTTCCCCAACCCACCCTTTCCTTCCTATATGCACCACTCTGATCTCCTCCCTGTCGATCTCCTCCACCATCTTCAATATCATAATCTTCAACTTCCTCCCTTCCTCCTTCCTCCCTTCCTCCTTCCTCCTTAAAGCATCAGAGTAAATTAATAAATTCGAATACTGGGGACTTGTACTGCCTACTTGAAAATCGTCGACCAGCTTCTTTTGCTCAGCTTGGAGCCTACCAACTGTGCTCAAGAATTCACCAAGCTTGGAGCCTACCAACTGTGCTCAACTCTGCTAGAGCCTTACCCAAGAAAAAGGCTTCAAGAACACATTTGCTATCACCATCACCAACGACGTTCAATTCCACAATTGCTTGCCATTGCTAATCCAAGAGTTCCATTTCTACAATAAAGATTGACAATTTACAACCATTTATCCAACAAAAGGTAACACATTTAACTAATAATTTCATCAATCGAATTTCAAACATGCACTTGCTTTAATTTTTGTTCCTAACACATAATTACTGATTCATGTAAAGAAGAACCAACTCATATCATTCAATTCAACAAGACCCCATGAGGATATTAATTTCCACCGAAACCCAGAAACCTATCAATTAAAGATCAAAACTTTGAGGACAAAGAGGTAAAAACAATACCCGAACTAGGGCCGCCGGCTCCAGCGGTGCTATTGCAGAGCACACCACTTCTCTGAGACCTCTTTGCACAACAAAAGGTCGAGGCTTTCGAGCCTGAAATTGACATGACAGGACTCGTCCTTAATTTTTTTTTAAATCAGAACGGACCTGTTTCCGTCTTACCTCTCTTATCAGAGAAGGGATATTACCAATTTTATATATTTCTATACTTTATTAAATTAACCAAATTAAACCCACCTTTGCGGGGTAGTGCCCCGTCCAACCCAACTACCCCGACAAATAACGGAGTTTTACTAATTTGACCAATTTCAATATTAAACTTGTCATAGTTGCAATGCCGGTTACATAATAGATTTATTAATGTACTAATAAACATAAAACACATAAACACTCACAAACTGAAGTCTCTAGTAATATGTATGACAATTTAAAATATATCACTTATTCACAAATTTCCTTAAGTTTACTTTGCAGAGCATAAGCTACATCCATAATACGATCAAGTAATAACTTTTGCATAATAAGTACTTTAGTAGTTCAATCAACATAGTAGTATACATAAGTACTTAGAATATACTTCATTTCCAGTTCCCATAATTAATCCTTATACATAAGTACTTAGAATATACTTCATTTCCAGTTCCCATAATTAATCCTTTTCATTCTTCCTCATTATCTTAAAAGTTTAATACACATAATTACTGATTCATGTAAAGAAGAACCCTAACTCATATCATTCAATTCAACAAGACCCCATGAGGATATTAATTTCCACCGAAATCCAAAAACTTATAAATGAAAGATTAAAACTTTGAGGACAAAAAGATAAAACAATACCTGAATTGTAATGACCCGTCCCGAATATCGGGATTGAATATTAATTAATTATGGTTTAGAATGACTAATCGGGGATTAGTTGAGTGAAATCGGACGAATTGTGCAAAATGACCGTTTTGCCCCTAGCGTGGGCAAAATGTTAACTTTTAGTTCGGGCGATCAAACGGACTTTGACCGATGACTGTGACGTAGTTCGGGACGTCGCGAGTTCATAGACAGGTGGCACGTTCGATTCCGACATTCGAGGTGAAAGTTATGGCGTTCGGAAGTTGAGGGGCATTTTGGTAATTTTGATTAATTGGGGTCAAATGTTGACTTTTTGACCGGGAGGTCTGATGGACGAGGGCCAAGGACCGTTACGTAGGTCTCGTCGATACGAATCCAACGACAGGCGGCATACCGAAATCGGAGATTCGACGGCGAAGTTATGGTCACGGAAACGGACTCGATTAACCGAACGAACCGGGATTAAAATATTATTCTAATATGAATAGTGCCCGATGATTGAACACATCCGGATGAGTGACAAGTGTCACCCATCCCTTGATTTAAGGCCATAAATCAGCTCCATGTTTTGGGGAAAACACCATCATATTGTTTTATTATCCTTTAATCATTCAATCATCTTTAATCATGTTCAATCATCATCATTAGCCATCACTCAAATATTTTATTCTTTGTTCTCTCATTTGAGCCGTGAACAAACACAAATATGGGGAGAGTTTTCTTCCCATCATCATTTCCTTTCCACAACTGATCGTGAGAGAAAATTGAGAGAATTGAGGATGGAATTAGCTAAGGAAAAAAAAATGGTAATTTGTTGAACGGAGGGCAAAATGGTCTTTTGACCTTGATTCTTGCTACCAGATTGTGACATCTGTCACTTTGTCATCTTCCATATCCCAGCTAACATAGAAACGGGAATTTGGGGAAACATAATCATACACCTTTGGACATTATTTCCCCAAATTAAGGCTTGACTTCATCATTGTCCCATTTAACAACTAATAACCCATTGTTTCAGTTTCATTGTGCGATTGGTAGACTGAGGAAGCCGAATTGAGAGGGAAATTCGAGAGACAGTGAGACCCTTAGGACAATTCAGAATCGAAAATTCAGAAAATTAGAGGGAATTTCGAAATGGTAATTATGAACGGTGAGGATCGAAACTGATGATTCAATTCGACTTCTGGGATCAAAACGATCATCTTTGCAGCAAGAACGAAGAGAAACCGTGTCGGATTGAGGAAGAACTGAGCTTCCATGGTAGCTCAAAATCGAGCTTGGGTTCAACGGGTTGGAGGTAAGAATTCATCAAATTGATCTTGTAGAAATGTTCCTTACACTCTCACGATGCTTACTCTATGAATTAATTTGAAAATCAGGGACGGAATCGGTGAACCCGAATTGGAAACCCGTCGAGGATCGATCGCGAGTCGTGGAGATATAGACCCTAATTTGAGTAATTCAATTTGCAGAACTGGAATTATGTTGGAATAGAAGGGATCAGTTGAAAGAACGGATCGATTTGGGGTCGAATTGAGTGAGATTGAGTCGGGTCTGTTCGCGGGTTTTTCAACCCGTTTACCATACAAACGGGTGTAGAAGGAGCACTGTAGCAGTACTGTAGCTGGCGCGTGGCTTTCACGCGCAGCCGCTTGCGGCGGCGCGTGGGGGCGCGTGAGTGAGAATCCCGAGGTACGATCAACATGACTTTTGATCCTCTCAGTGTAACGAACATTTTAACGTTGGTTTCGAGGAAATCGGATATTGTTTCGATAATGTTCTGCGTATCCGAAGTTTTGTTTTACGAGTTAAATACGTATTTAAATTCCGGAAAAATTGGGGAAAATTATATGATGTATTTTGAGATGTTAGTAACCCTTTATAATGATTTTGGACAGGAGTTGTGATTTTCAAATTTTACGGAAAAACGTGCAGCTCGGAAACGAACCGTTTTGGACGGTGTGTGTGAGTGGACTTTGTTTTCTAACCATGTTGCATGCATATATGATTTTAAATGCCTTATTATGTGATTTTATATGCTTTGGCATGATTGATGTTTCAATCCGGTAATTTCTCAGTTTTATGATTATTATATTATTATTTTGGGCGATTTTCGAGAAATTACGAAATTTGGTAAAAATGATGTTTGGACTTGGTTTATGAGTCCGGGATTGAAATTGATTGAAAATAATGTTTGGACTCGGATTATTGAGTCATGGATTGAAAAATGATGTGGTGACTCGGGAATGAGTCAAGGGTTAATTTCGTGGATTTACGTGAAAATGGCAACGGAGGTTGCAACGCATGGATTTACATGATAATGATATTTTGGGCATGAGAACCCAAGTGAATAGTGATTTTGACTCGGATTTGGAGTCACTTTTGAAATTGTGAAATTAATGATTTATTGTGATTTTATGATTATTTTAATCAGTCTTTCGGGCACGTTTTACGAGGAACGTGCAAATGATGTTTTGGGCTAGGCCCGGAGTCTAAATGATTTCTAAAATGATGTTTTGACTTAGTTGGTAAGTCAATGATGATTTCTGGATTATTCTATTGTTTTAAAAGGTGATTTTAAAGAAGTAAGTGTAAATGGTATTTTGGGCTTTGAGACCCAGTCGGGAATGATCTTAACTTTGTATGAAGACAAGATTTGATTGAAATGTTTTGGGATGTAATTCCCGAGATGGTTTTCATTGTGATTGTGATATTCCTAGACGGTCGGAGCCTAGGGGGATTACCCAGACGACCGGAGCTTGGGGGATGTGATTGTAGGATCGGGAGTTAATCCTATGGTAGTCAGCTTCTCGGATGAGACTGAGCCTGGATGTACCACTCGGAGGTGTCTGAGCCTGGGGATGTGTTCGCCCAGAGGTGACTGAGCCCGAGGGGGTTGAGCCCAGAGGTGTCTGTTCCCGAGAGAGTGACTGGATATTGGCCTACGCGTAGTGCAGCACTTGTGAGTAGTGCAGTTTGATTGATTGTACACTTGTGAGTAGTGCAGATGTGATTTGTGATATTTTATGCACTTGTGAGTAGTGCGGATTGATTGGATTGCTATATTTATTGTGCACTGGTGATTAGTGCTGATTGATGTTGTTTGTGATAACGTACTGGTATTGAGTACGGGTTCTTGGTCTTTGTGGCCAGGTGATTTTGCTTTCACATGTTTTGGCATGAGAGCCGGGATTTGATGTTTTATAACATGAACTGATTTGGTGAACATGAGTTTTATGGACCATGGGAAAATATGTTTTGATTTTATCGGTCCACTGTACATACTTGAATGATTTCATACTATTACTCATGTTTTACGATATGCATGCAAGTTTGTGAAAACTGGAGGGTAAGAATGTATTTTGATAAATGTTTTTATAAGAGGTCATTTTTGTCCACTCACACCTTTTCTGTTTTATTGACCCTTCAGGTCGTGACGCGATAATCGAGGCTATTCGAGAGGTGGAGGTATGTGCGGGCACAGGCGCAAATATCTCTTGTCTGACAGGTGCTGAAGGATAGTTTCGGACTTTCAGTTGACTTGTCAGACGGGAGCAGGACCGAGCACGGTTAACTTTGTCCTTCGGGGACGGGTCCTGTCATGAATTAGGACCGTCGGCTCGAGCGGTGCTATTATAGAGCACACTGCTTTTCTAAGACCCCTTTGCCTAACAAAAGGCAGGGATTTTGAGCCTGAGATTTGACATGACATGATTTTAACACCCTGAATGTTCGAAATAATGAAAAATGCCCTTTTTCCCTTGAAAGTAAAAAAGTTGACTTTTGACCAAAAAGACTTTTGGATCGGGGTACCTTTTAAAAACTTTGAAAAGATCGTTGCAAAGATCCTGACCTCTTGAGTACGTAGATATGGGGCAAGCCAAAATCAGAGATCAGGTGAAATTGTTATGGGTCTAAAAAGAACAAGGGTATTATGGTAATTTTGTACCAAGGTCAAGGGCATTTTGGACATTTAACTTGGAGATATTTCTGGATTGTGACAAGTGTCCAGAATTATCTAGGTTATTCCCTCCTAATTTTCCACCTACTAACATTCCTATATATATGTGTGTTGTATGTATTGTTTTAGAGTAGTCAGTAAGTGGTGGCCGAATGAATGATTAAATGAAACCAGTCATCACCGTGAAAGAGAGGCCAGGAGATGAGAGGAAAAGGGAAAGGAAAAGAGAAATGAGGGTCATGAGAAGGGTTGGTGAAGCTGGAGTGGGTGTCACCACCCTGGTATGAGGAACAACCCGCAAGGGTTCTCATGACCGAGAAGGTCAAGTCAGTTTTGGAGAGACCCAGGGCGAAAATGAGTATCCTAACAAGATGTAGGGGTTTGTACGATCATTATGAGGTTAGAAGGAAGTAGTTTGGACGCAGATATGGAGCTAACAGGGATCAGGACCAAAATCCATAATATAATATAAGTAATTATCTCGTAAAACATGCATCAATCAATTTTTGTAAAATCATCTAAAAATTACAAATATCAAGAAAACATACGTTATAACGCGCATAAGTCATTTCCAATCAAAATCACAATTTAAAACCCCGGGCCTAAACCCGATACGCAATCAACACAAATCTAGTAAAATGTGTCATTAAGATAATAATTAAATATTCATAAAATCACCATAAATTCCAATCAACCGAATATCATCATAAACATGTAGGAAGGTCATATCATCCACTCCAAAATGCAGTATGTGACCAAAATACGAACAATGTCAATTTCTTGAAAAACGTGCAAATAAATAATAATTAAATATTCAATCCCGAAAATCAAGTAAGTCAAATATAAATAATATCACATAGAAAACCATTTAAAAGAATTAAATATGCATGCATAGAAGTTTAAAAAGGAATGGGTCTACTCACACGTATAGTACCCGCAGTCGGGCCGCATTGCACGCTTCCTCACAAAATTCGAGAACGTCACCTCCTGTCAAAAATCATCTCTAAGGGTCATTAACCATCTCAATTAACTCATACTTTAATCACATAATTTTCCGGAATTTTTAAACGAATTTTAAATAACTCACAAACTTTCGGACAATCAAGACTACCCCGAGAGGATATCGGATCACCTCGAAACTTATGTTAAAATGTCCCTAACATCGAAAAAATTGAAAACCGTGTTAACCATACCTTGAGATTCCCACTCACGTGCTCTCACACGCTGCCAAAAACGGCTATGCGTGGGACTCACGTACTAGCTACAATGTTCTTCAACCTCTAGCCGAGTCAGCCCATGGGTCTACGTGTAAGACCCGGTCTTGGAAGCAAGAGCGGTGAGCAAGACCCGTGAGCTTGAGAAGCAAGAACAGTGAGCAAGACCCGTGAGCTTGGAAATGTAAGATCGGCGAACGATCCCACATCGCTCGGGGAGGGAAAGTGAAGTACCTTATATGTGTGGGCACGTATCTATCTAACACAAGGCCTTTTGGGAGCTCAGTGGCTTTGAGGGGGATTGGAACCCCAAAGTTAAGCGAGTTGAGGCTGGTGCAATCCCATGATGGGTGACCCCCTGGGAAGTTGCACCATGAGCTCCCGAAAACAAAACCGTGAGGGCTGGGCCCAAAGCGGACAATATTGTGTTAGATGGGTCGGGTCGTGACAGAATGGTATCAGAGCCGGACCCCGACCGAAACTGTGCCAGCGAGGACGCTGGGCCCTAAGGGGGTGGATTGTAAGACCTGGTCTTGGAAGCAAGAGCGGTGAGCAAGACCCGTGAGCTTGAGAAGCAAGAACAGTGAGCAAGACCCGTGAGCTTGGAAAGGTAAGATCGGCGAACGATCTCACATCGCTCGGGGAAGGAAGGTGAAGTACCTTATATGTGTGGGCACGTATCTATCTAACACAAGGTCTTTTGGGAGCTCAGTGGCTTTGGGGGGGATTGGAACCCCAAAGTTAAGCGAGTTGAGGCTGATGCAATCCCATGATGGGTGACTCCCAGGGAAGTTGCACCATGAGCTCCCGAAAACAAAACCGTGAGGGCTGGGCCCAAAGCGGACAATATTGTGTTAGATGGGTCGGGTTGTGACACTACGTGCAGGACCCGACCCGGTCCGTAGTCATCCAATTTACACTCTTTTTTCCTTCCTATTTTGATCATTAACTTCTAATATATCTAAAGGAGGGATCCATGATCTCAAAACGTGGAAAGAATAACTGAAGATGGAAACTTAGTGGAAGGGGTAAAATATCAGACTCTTCTAAAGCTTGACACATATCCAATAGGTCCTTATTGTAAAATGACCAAAATACCCTTCAATCATAAATTACCAAAATACCCCTATGGATTTTTTAACCCAAATCAGCCTCATACGTTCTTCGATTTTGACGTGTCATCTATTTATGGACTCAGAATCTCGAGACCTTCGTAACCGTCCTCTCAGAATCCCCAAATAACGTTCATATCAAATATAGGGGAAAAATCATCATTTTACTCAATTTTGTCAAATTTACTTTCCTCATAGGTCCAGGTCGTTACAAACACTATCTATTGGTTTAAGCTGTATTTGTTTTTCCTATCATTCTACATCTAAATGAATTCAAGTAGATGGTATTTCATTTATCCCTGAGGGATTTATGTTCTTATATTACTTGTATTGTTTTCAATTGGCTTTCTGTTCTTATGAGATTTATATTTTCTTGTAGGTGCAAATAATCCAGCAGGTCTGTAATGATGTAGTTCTGCTAACAGTGGAACTAATTTGTTTTGATTATTTTGAACACTGTTATGTTTTTTGTGCCTTTATCCAATCTTTCCATGGACAAAGCGCAATGTTTTACCCAGTGGAGTTTAGTTCCTGAAGTGGTTTCCAAAATAATAATGAGGTGTCATTATTTTACGTAGCAATTGTCAACGTTTTTTTCAAATGTCATGGATTTGATATATGGATGGGGATTAGTTAGCTACCGATGTTTACTTCACACAAATAAAATAATATGTTAAAATCTTGAAAAGCTTGACAAAACTTAGGAATATGTTGTGGAGGTTTGGATAAGATGGAGACATGCAATGATATTAAACATGAAAGCGAGCGTATCATGTGAACCTTTATCTGTGATTGTTGAGAAGCCGAAATGAGAAGTTTTGTATCAGTGACAGTTATAATGCTAGATAGCTTGGTCAGTTTGTTGCAATGGATTTATGGCTTTATTGCAAGATCAAGGGCTAGCTAATGGAAACCAAAGCATGCTATGGATGGTTGTGACTGTTGTTTTCCTATTATGTATCTGCATGTGAATATCTTTGGGGGGAAATGCCTCATGTGTGATTTTTTTGCGTCCGGAACTCATAAACTGTGAAGAGTATATCATTAACAATTTTGTAGAATCTGTAAGGTTTTTAGTTTTAGGTCTGGTGATGAATACAAAGTGCGGTGTTTCTCTACGTGCTATTATATCTTTGACTATTTTGGGTAATTTTGAAGTAGTTTATTCATGTGATATTATGTCAAGTTAATTGTTTGGCATTTAACCCCTTTAATGAATGGGTTGTCGCAATTGGTTCCCCAGACAAAACTGTTAAGTTGTTTGATATACGCAAAATCAATACTGCACCTTTGATTGCCATAAGTAAGGATCCTCCTTGCACCAGATTTGTGATTTAGATGTATTCAACATCTTTGATGTAATGAATCCATATATCTGATCTCAAATTTCTTCGGCGTATTTCAGGGAGGAGGTTTCCCAAGTCGATTGGAATCGAAAAAATGAAACTATTTTAGCTTCTTGTTGTCTTGGTAGGAGACTCATGGTGTGGGATCTTAGCAGGTAATCTTATATGACCTTCTGTCACCAAAGATAGTACCATCTTAACTCAAGGATTAATTGAATGTTTAAGTAGGTTTTCAAATGAGTTTTTTTTTTTTTTTTTACTTGTAATCTTGTAGTATGTGATAAGAAAAATTCCTTAAGGCATCATCGATATTCTTCTTTCATGAAATAATGAGATGATTAATGTTTTATGTTATATGAATTGATTTTTGCTGAAATTTGATTGCTAGTTGTTCCTCTATGATGCAAAGTTATTCTCTTTTGGTAAGTTTTTATTCTCTTTACCTAATATTCATCTGCTTTGGTGCCTCTTTGTTGATTTGTCATTATGGATTGTGTGGGCAGATGCTTTTGCGGAGGCCAATGCTTAGGACACAGATGCTGGAGCAAGAGTATGTGCATAACTGTGTACAACAGCTTAACGGGAGAAAAAGCCTCACTAACATGCAATGATTGAAGAAGGAACACAAGTACAATAAAATTATAAGTTTTATGATTTTTTTTCTGCATTGTTGTTTAGTTCACTAAACTGTTAATAATTTTCCATGCACATTTTGGATGATGAATATTAGCTGCAAGCAAACTTCAAATGTGTATTAGCTAGATAGGCTTGTAGTTTTTAGAAGATTGTAAAAAATTAATGTATTTTTTGCTATTCTTTTGGTTTGTAGATTTTTATTGTAAGAATGTTGGATAGATTTTCTCCAAAGATTTATATAAGCAACTTTCTTTTTATTTCAAAATGTTTATGGGATTCAAAAGAAACATAAATTACAAAGAAAATCATGAAACAAAATTGTCGTTTGAAATGCTCTTAGACGATAGTTTTACATCAAAAATGTAGTCTAAATAGATGTTAAAGACAACACTTTTTTACAAAACCATTGTCTTAAGGGGCATAGACCGAAAACTGTCATCTTAATATGTTAAAGACAACATTTTTTTTTTCAAAACTGTTGTCTTAAGAGGCCATTTTAACAACAATTTTTTTCAAAATTGTTATCTTAAGGGGTCATAAACGACGGTAATTACCAAAAACTGTCGTCTTAATATGTTATAAACAACATTGAAAAATAAAAATTGTCGTTTGATTGGATAACAGACGGCAGGTTTAAAGGAATTCCTCTTCTTTTTTTCATCTACCATAGATGATAGACGACAAAAAAAAAAATGTCGTCTGATGCATTTCAAATAGACGTCACTTACATAAACGTTGTTTTTCAGTGCATTCAGACGACACTTTTTTATTGTCATTTAGAGGCTTTTTTGTCAATGTCAAACAATACATACATACAAACATCCCTATTTTATATTCACATCGGTAGGGTTAACGTTTGCCACTAAAATTTAAAGATAATCGATGAAATTATGAACTAAAGCGGTAGCATTTCATTTATATAAAATCTAATAATATAAAATGTGAAGTATGTTGGAGTGCCGGAAAGATTCACAAAAATATTTCAATCTCTTTCTAACAACAAACTAAATGTCAACTTCGTATCTCAAATTTAAAATTAGATAATAAACCGAACTTAAAACCTAAGTTTCTATTCATTTAACAACTTGTTCGGGGCTACTAAAAGTGTTATTTGGGTGCAAGTTAATGGTTAGGTAGGAGAATAAAACCATATTCCTTTTTTCCACGAAGATATTAGATGTTGACGGTGGTTCTAGAATTGCATATATGGGTAGTGGATCGAAGATGCCCTTTTAACACGGTATATATGAGTGTAAATATGTGTAATGTGTGTGTCATGCATCTTCTAGATTTTTGCACGACTATTGGAAATGTCTCATCACGTACCCATTGCCACTTGCCGGCTTAAAAGAAAGGGAAATAGAAGATAATAAAAAGCTGAGCCATATCCACTAATTAAGCTAAAGCTACGATTTCTGCAACCACGAATCCTTGCCTCAGATCTTCCAACCAAATTAAATATAAACAACTAACTTAATCCTTATTAATAACCAACTTCCCCCCTCCAATATTGAAGTGGTGTTCTACTTTCAATAATTATTTAGTAATTAAAATTTATGTGGATATCAAAATTAAA
The DNA here is from genome assembly GCA_032719365.1 of Prinsepia uniflora. Lineage (NCBI taxonomy): Eukaryota > Viridiplantae > Streptophyta > Magnoliopsida > Rosales > Rosaceae > Prinsepia > Prinsepia uniflora. Next base: position 3,774,325 of record CM064873.1, read on the forward strand.
GTATACTTATCAATTTTTCAAAACACACTATTTTGTTTTTTATTAAAATGATACTCTGATACGAAATTAGCATATTATAATTCAAAAAGCCTACATGGACATAAAAATCAAGGCATGACGGTCAACTTCTTAAGACGCGTCGTTTTATTTTTTGTATTTGTCATTTGAATCCAATATTCAGATATTGGGTAACATACCTCAATTTTAGTATTCACGTTAACTTTCTAGATTTTGATGTGTCAATAATGGCAGAATTATTTATTTTTTAATTTAATTAGTAAATAATATAAATATGTAATTCTCATGTATTTTACTAGTAAATTTATAGCTACGTGAGCAACTTAGTGCAATATACTATTTTTTACAATCATATTACTATTTTTTGTTATATCATATTAGAAAATGAAATTATATAAACTTAATTATGAATCGATTTGGCCTTTTACGGAAGTTGAATTCGATAATTTCCCATTAAACAATGAGTAAGAATTGAACTAAATAGAAAAAGGGCTAATGCAATTCGCTTAAGATTAGCTAATTATATTACAAAACTTAATTCTAACCTTTTTCAATCTATACTAAAATAAAATATAAATCATTTTACGTGCATCTAATAAACAAGAACACTCAATATCCAACGGGTGTGGCTAATTTAGTGCTTAATTTTTAATATCAACCGGCAGAAATTATGTTGGACCAAATCATGATAATGTTACTTCCAAGTTTTTATTCAACTAAATCCCTTCATCTTAGACTATCATATTATGACCCAAAAAAAAAAAAGACTATCATATAAGTACTATCATACAAGTTATAAGCTTTTTACTCCTACCACATCTGATCGGGACACCTCGAGTTCGATTCTTAGCAGGAGCACTTGTGACCAAAGTGCATACAAGCTGATTGGGACACCTCGTGGTGAAAATTACCAAAAAGAAATTTACATTCTCATCTTTAATTTTTAATACACCTACTAATAAGGCAAAAACTATTGAACACGAGTACTAATAAACACTTAAGAAATATAGTATTCATAAATAATTTGAAGATTATAAGAAGATACTAGTACAATGTCGAAAGATTATAAGTACTTTGCAAAAACTATGGTACTTTTTTTTTAATATTGAAAGAGTTCGTTCTTATATTTGAATTTCTCCTTCTCTATTATACAATATTGATTAAAAGGACACAGATTTAGTATAATGTCGGTCAATTTAAGCAAGTAGTTGATCAGGATATTTTCTAATTGCGCAATGTAAAAAACTTTAGATATTGAAAATAGTAAATTTGTGTCATTGCATTATACGTATATTATAAGAACATAATAAACTAACATTTATCTAGTTGGTTGCAGATAAAAGAGAATGAAAAATATTGAAATAAGGCCATATCTAAATTAGATAAGGGCTTTCCTATCAGCCTTTGGAGTTTATACATGATTATAATATATTTAAATATTTTCAAACACAAAATTTATTTTACATTAAGTATTTAAATTAATGAAGGCGATATCTAAATTCACTTGTAATTATAATATTTAGAAATCTTTTTTTGTAATTTATAATATTTGTGCTATTTTAAATTTTATTTTAAACGAACATAACTCATCATTTCAATTTAGAAATTTTTTAATATACATCAAGTATTTAATCGAATTCACATATGATATTTTCACATCTTATTAATAATTTTCCTTTTAATCTTATTAATAATTTTCCTTTTAATCTTATTAATAATTTTCCTCATATAAATTAAGAGTGGCTTTGACCACAAAAAATCCAAATTAGACAAAAAAAAAAGGCTGTGATGTGATGGAAAAAATGGCAAAATATTCAACGGTCAAACGTCCCCTGAGCTTCTGAGAAAGATCTCCTCAATACAAAGAAGAGCCTTATGCAATACGTGACCATCTTCCTCTCCTCCCTCACCAATCTCTCAATTCTTTTTTTTTTTTTTAACTCTTATCCTAAAAATTCAACCAAAAAAGCTCTCTCTGTCTCTCTCTCTCTCTCTCTCTCTTTATGGCCTCCTCTTCTGGGAGCTTAGACACCTCTGTAAATTCACACCCATTCACTTTCTCAACACACCCATTCATGACCACCTCCTTCTCTGACTTCTTGGCCTCTGGCGCAGATGAAGACACCAACACAGCCAGACGCGTTGGTGGGTTATCGGATCGAATAGCAGATCGTACTGGGTCGGGTGTACCCAAATTCAAGTCACTTCCACCTCCTTCGCTGCCCATTTCACCTCCCGCTATCTCTCCTTCTTCTTACTTTTCTATCCCAGCTGGGTTGAGCCCGGCTGAATTGCTGGACTCTCCTGTCCTTCTAAGCACTTCAAACGTATATATATATATTCGTGTTTTTTGAGTTTTGCTTTTCTGTTTTATTGGGTTCTGATAAAGGCAATAGAAAAATTTTAAAAAGTTAATTTTCTGTTTCTTTTTAATCAGGCTTTAATAATTTAAAAGTCACAAGTCTTGAGCTTTTTTTAACTTTTCATTTTTGGGTTTTGCTAATTTTGCTGCATAGTTGTTGAATTTGGTTTGTTCAGTCATGTTCTGATAATCATTTGTACTGATGGGTTGTACTTGTTAGTATGTTCAACTCAAAAGTCTTGAGGTTTTTGAACTTTTCTTTTATGGGTTTTGCTAATTTTGCTGCATAATTGTTGGGTTTTGTTTGTTCTTCAACTTTGTTTCATAATTGTACTAATGGGGCTTGCTCGTCTTGTGTTATTGTGGGCAGATTCTTCCATCTCCAACTACTGGAAGTTTTGCAGCTCAGGCCTTCAATTGGAAGAACAATTCTGGAAACAATAACCAGCAGCTTGTCAAGCATGAGAGCAAAAACTACTCAGATTTCTCTTTCCAAACCCAAGTAAGACCTCCCATTTCATCATCTTCAATGTTTCAATCCTCTAACAGCACAATTCAAACTGTATGTATTGTCTTCTTGTTGATAATATTAGTGAAGTTTTGTGCTTTTGTAACTTTCTCTTGTATATTTTCATATTCTGAATTATTTGCTAATTAGTGACTTTTCTTTCAGGCGCAAGAACAGGCATGGAATAGAAATTATTTTCAGGCACAAGAACTACCCCAAAAGCAAAATGATTTTACTTCAGAGAAGAGCGTGGTAAAACCTGAATATGGTTCTGTGCAGTGCAGCTTCTCATCTGAAATGACTGCCAACATCCAAAATAACACTCAGGCCAATGGGGGATTTCAGTCTGAGTACAACAACTTCAAACCCCAGCAGCAATCTCAAACCTTGAGCGGGAAGTCAGAGGATGGGTTCAATTGGAGAAAATATGGTCAAAAACAAGTGAAAGGAAGTGAAAATCCAAGGAGCTACTACAAGTGTACTTTTCCCAGTTGCCCAACTAAGAAGAAAGTTGAGAGGTCTTTGGATGGGCAAATCACTGAGATAGTTTACAAGGGCAACCATAACCATCCCAAGCCACAAAACACTAGAAGATCATCATCATCATCAGCTTCTTCTCATGCAATTCAGGCTTCAAATCTCACCAACAATGAAAAGCCAGATCAGTCTCTTCCCAATCATGGCAATTCACAAATGGATTCCATTGGAACTCCAGAGTCGATGTCAGTCGGGGACGACGATTTTGAGCAGAGCTCTCAGAGAAGCAAATCAGGTGGAGGGGGTGAGTTTGATGAAGATGAGCCTAATGTCAAAAGATGGTAAGTTTGGGTTAAGTAATGTATCTAAATTAATATGCTTGTGTTTGATGATTTAATTTGACGTATTCCCATTGAATCCTTCCCGGATTTTTCTGTGATTCATTAGTGTATTTTATCTGATTATGCAGGAAAAAGGAGGTTGATAATGAAGGCATTTCAGCTCCTGGTAGCAGACCAGTGAGAGAGCCTAGAGTTGTAGTTCAAACAACTAGTGACATTGATATTCTGGATGATGGGTACAGATGGAGGAAGTATGGGCAGAAAGTGGTAAAGGGCAATCCAAATCCAAGGTAAACTTCCCCTCAAATCATGATTTTGATATTTACTATTTCAAACTTTTGAAACATCGATTTCTTTGGGATTTCAACATTATTTCTTTGTTATCAGTATTCCCTTGCATGGATATCATGTTATTCTCTTTAAAAAAGAGTTAATTCTTTTAAAGTTTGCTGTTTTTTAATGGGAATGCTGTTATCTGCCATTTTATATTTGGCAAAGTTGATTTCTTTTTTAAGAAACTAGATTCTAGAGCTTGTTTGCTAAATTGGGTTGTGCTTTGTTTTTCATTAATACCACAGGAGTTACTATAAGTGCACAAGTCCCGGATGTCCAGTGAGAAAGCATGTAGAGAGGGCTTCTCATGACCATAGAGCAGTGATCACAACCTATGAAGGCAAGCACAACCATGATGTTCCGGCTGCTCGCGGCAGCGGCAGCCATGCTGTCAATAGGCCTTTACCAAACAATAACAACAACAATGTAGCCGTAACAATGAGGCCAATGGCCCATCAAACTAACAATTTTAGGCAAGCAATTACCTCAGAAGGAGGGCAACAAGCACCCTTTACCGTAGAGATGTTGCAAAGTCCTGGAAGTTTCGGATTCGCAGGGTTTGATAACTCCATGGGATCATACATGAACCAAGCCCAGCTCAATGAAAACATGTTTTCTAAAACCAAGGAAGAACCAAGAGATGATGCATTTTTTGAGTCCTTGCTTTGCTGATATAACCGCATAGTTCTGGAAGGTTAGAAGTTCAGAAGGGATCTACAAATCAACAGAAATATTTACAATAAGCACACACATTCAGGTTCATTTCATTCATTGCTTTTTTTTTGTTTGTTGTTGTATTGTATATTCTTTTACAAATTACAGGGATAGATTTTGTATATTCCAAAGAAATGCTTGTCAATGACTTATTTTTCTAATTGCTTTGAGGCTTTTTTTGCTAGCTCAGTTAGAGAGCCTCAAATCAATTTTTTTTGTACCCCATATGTTTCATTTCTAGTTCGATACTGTAACAATGAAATTTGTCATAAAAAGAAAACTATAAAATTTTCATTTTATTCGCTTGAGTATCAAAAGAGAGAACAAAAAAAAAAAAAAAAAAAAAAAAAAAAAAACCCTCAGACATGAAATTTATGTCAGTTTTTTTCCTTAAATTTCTTGCCAATTGCCATGAATCCATGATCACTGGCATTAAGCTGCTTCTAAAAGTTGTTATTTATTTTAATCCATGACTTGTAATTAGACATGCAATCGTCATCAGTTACATCTTAAACCGAGGTTTGAATGGGTCAAATTAATACTCAAATATGTGGAGCTGGACACGGAGAGATTCACATTACTTAGTGCACAAGTCGGTCAAGCTCCATTCTTTATTTTTTATTTTTTTTAGATGGGCCCACTCCTATTAATGTAAATGTATATGATGCTCGGATGCTCCCCTGAATTGCATTTTTGGCATTTGTTTTCGTTTGATTTATTTGTTATTTTATTTGTGTAATTTCAACTTAACAAATTTTACCTGTGTATTTTAATAATATATGATTAAAAATTAGATAAATAAATTTTATGGTATTTATGTTGAGGTTTTAAATTTACATTTATAAAAAATAAAATTGATATTCGTGTATATATATATATATATATTATAAAAAGAATTAGATAAGAACAAATTTAAGAGAGTAGCGTGAGAGGCACGGCTGCTTTCGAAAAAAGTTGGGTGGCAAAGCAAAAGCCAATGGCCCCCGGCGGCCTGTTTTCACACACGCATAATGACATGACATGCATGACACAACCACCGACCTACCAACTAACACCAAAAGCCAGAAGTAAATCCTATTTATGTGTTGCTTGATTAACGAAACACCATTTTTATATTCTTTAATGAATCGATCTTGTTTCTCTTTATCCCATGAGTGAACCGGGTTTTCGTAGATATGCCGCGCGCCATTGTCAACTTGTCGTTTTCCATGACTTGTAAATGGCACCAAACCCAAAATGATCGTTAAGAGCACAAGCAGCTCACGTCTCTCATCTTCTTTTTAATGACGGTGCATCATATTTTGGCACGTGCGGTGCTAATCCATAAATTGCTCCCTTTTTGTCTTTTTATGACATCTCCATAAAATATGGTATTTTAGGCAACTTGTTCTTCGTACGTGTTCATACATCAATTATGTTGGATATATATATATATAGATAGGCACAAAGATTCCCAAATAATTATGTTGTACAACAATTAAGTTGGATATATTATTTTATTTTATTTTAGTGAGAGAATTTTTAATTAAAAAATAGTTATAATTTGATTATATAATTTTTTTAAAAATTAAATTATATAACTCAATATTATTTTATGTAAAACTCAATTGTATTATATAAAATTCAATACGACTTAATAAAACTCTCTTATGTAATTTTATATAATTTTATTATTAACTCTATAAAAATTTATGAAAATTAATAAATTTATAAAACTCAATAACTTTATAAAAAAATTGCAATTATCTATATAAATATGAATTTAATACACCCCCTTAGTTTAGTCATTATAATTTATATTTACGTAGTATATTAATTAAAGATCTAAAACAAACTGGGTTGTATTGATTGCGTAAATTAAACATATATGTATTTCTTTATCGTACTCATGTTGGCTCATTTAATAATTGTATCGTGCTTATTGCACCTCGTATCTTGCCTAAATGCCTAACTCAAAGGTTATAATTTATTCATGTTTTATCGTGTTTTAAATTAACTATTGAATTTAATTATTACGTGAGAAATTTAGCGCAAGTTTGAGTCTCCTAAAATAAAAGATCTAATATGTATCTATTGTATCATTCTCAAATATCATTATATCGCCTGTTATATTAAGGTTTTAAAATATTTTGTATATCTTTTGTTTCTTATACTCAAATATGTAACAGCTAATCGGCTATTGCATACCACCCACCGACTTATTCCTCAAATCTTCCAATATTTTATAGCCATGTGTTCCGTACTTCTTGATTGCACCCCCGTTCCTTTTTCCCTCTATTTTCGAACTCTTATTTTACTCCCTTATCAGAGTCGCCATCAAACACGATTCTTCATTTACGGATCATTACCTTCGGAGTCCTAGTCCCTGTCGTCCGATTTGCTTACGTCATCACTCTCGTTGGTGAGTCGTGCATAATGTTCAAAACGGTGGGCTAGGAGGGCCGCCTAGGCGCTAGGCACAAGTGAGCCGCCCCAAATTTGGCTTCGGCGGTAGAGAAACGCATGTGCACCATTACTCGGACTCTAGGTGGGCTAGGCGGACCTCGACGGCTTGGTACAAAGATGAAATTAAAACCAAAATCTGAAAATTAAAATTTAGTACCCAAAATTTGAAATTGGAATTTCAAGTACAGAAATCAAACTAAAATCAAAATTTCAAGCACTGAGGTACATAAATCACTCATCCCCGTTGCACCCACCTTCCTCCGCCCATCTCCACAAGAACACCTCCAACTCAGCTCAGCCAATCTCCTCGCAATTTCTCCATCTCTCTCATTTTTTACTCTTGAGAGAGTCTCTTCTCTATCTCTTTGGGTCTCTGGGTCTCTAGGATCTAGTTAAAGAATGAAGATTAAAGAGTGAAGAGCGAACTGAGATTGGAATAGCAAAATCGGATTGATGGGTCTTTGGACTCTTCGTTATTCACAAAAAGCGAACTGCATTTGCTCATCTTTTCCCTTCGACCACTGTTTTTCCCATTGAGTTTACGAGACAAGATTTTGGTGTAGCAACACTAATGCATTATATCTTAAAGGCGCACTATCTACCCATATTCCGGAAGCGACGACTTGAACTACCTCAGGAGATTCCACTGCGATCATTATTCACGCGCGTTGCACTCTTTTTCCTTCGATCAGGGTTATTTTTGTCCCACAGAGTTTTTGTTAACTGACAAGATTTTAACGAGGTAACACATAAGTGCATAGTTAAACAACACCATTACATGAAATATCTAAAAAAGAGTGTTGTAAATAATATAACAGATTTGTCTATTTATGTAAAAAGATACAATAAGTAAATATGTAATTTGTACATATATTAATCCCTTTATTATATAAGGGAATATACACTTTGATTGAATGGATCCATTCACTATGTATAATTCAATATAGAATACAGAACACTCGCCCTGCTTTCCTTTCTCGATACTCTCTTCTACAAATCTCAACTTCTACTAAATCCTTCGCAACAGTTTTTAATTTAAAAATACACTTTTATCCATTTAAAAACACTTTTACTATTTTCAAAAATACATCTAAACGAGCCCTTAATTGGAGTTGCCAAGAATTTCTCCCCGCCGTTAGCTTTCAAACTAACGGCGATCCCCCACAGCCAGCTGTTTGAATTCGCGTTCTGGACTCTCTACCGATCGGGCCGACCTGTGGAATTTTCCAACGATCTCTGTCGGACTCTGAAACTGGGCGGGGTTTTTGTGGCTCACATTGTGTGCGAAGATTCTTACAGCCTCAATTCTTTTCTAGATTTGTTCAATTGCTGCAGACTCGTTCGGTGGCGGGACATCGACGGCCCCGACATTCGCGAGTTTGTGATGAAAAAAGAAGCAGAATTTCTCGGTTTAAATTCCAGTGACAAGCGCCAGGATCCGGGTATAAACAAGAAATTAATTAATTAGAAAAGCAGAGACCTTGATTGAGCCAGAGCCGCAGAAGCCTGGGATTTTGCAAAGGAGGATCTCGAAAAAGGTAAAGTACATACGTGCATCACTCATTAGGTAGACAAACCTACCTGCAGTGATCAATCTTCTCGATGCCGCATGTCCAACTAAACAAAACCCCGTCGGTGTTTATGTTCTTCACCTTATCCAATTGGTCGGCAGAACATCCTCTGTTTTCATCCCCCACCAAATGCAAACCGAATCTGTTTCCAACACACAGTGGAAACCAGCTTCGTGTCCCTGGACCGTAATGTTTCTCCCGTTCCACCCAAAATGGTCGGTTCATGGATCAACTGAGATTGAAGACAATGCCATAAGGACCTTGCATTGCAATGTCGTTGATATAGCCCCATGTTCCGTTGGAATCCTCGTAGACCGCGGGCATTTAGAGGAGTCTAGTGGATCCAATGCAGCATATAGTCACTCGTCGTTCTCGGTGTCTATAATCTTCTTGGGAGGTAGTGATGATAGGGAGGCATTAACATTTACGAAAAGAATGACACACGATTCCACGATTAGTCTAACTGTAGTTAGATTGGTTGCATCGGGCTAAGAGGAGTTAGATTGGTTGCATCGGGCTAAGAGGATGTTAAAGTGAGTTACGATCGTATTCTTGATGAAGAGGAGTTGAAGAATTGTAGGTTTAACCATATGGGGCCGGAGGGTTACATGATATATTTGGAGGAAGTTGTGAATGATTGGCCCCAGACGAGAACAGTACTTCAAAATCTAGCGGGCGAGTATGTTCTTATTATAGTTGGGAGAAGGCATAAGGTTCAGTGCCCTCAGACATCAGGCCTTCCAAATGAAGTAAATTTCCAGAATTAGGGATTGTAGAGGAATTGCTTCGCATTTTCAGATCATATCAACTCCAGAGATTCCGTTCTCGTCATACAACAGCAAAGGATGATAACATAATAAAGTACTCGGTATTTATATATGCACCCTAGCTTGCCTCGGACAAGCTCGTGTACATCATGTTGCTCTGTTTGGAGACAATACTATAAGAACCTTAAATTGCTCTGTTTGGAGACAATACTATAAGAACCTTAAATTGCTCTGTTTTAAACCAAGGCCCCCCGCTCCATTGAATACTCATTGACCGGGCATTTAGGCCAATCTACCTCCACTTACCTCCAAGTTGGGTGGAAAATTTTAATTGCAAATATGAAATTCAGAGAACTTGCAAAAAAAAAAAAAAAAAAAATCGATCTAATCCGCAATATTCCCCGATACTCTCTATTTTATATGCCCATTTTGATTCCTTATTTATTATGTTTAATAAGTACATGCACGTACTAAAAATGAATGTAATAAAAATTTTAAAATGTATCGAACCAAAATGAAGTCTCAGAAATTTTAGAATTTGAGTGATATTGTTAGCAAGAAAATTTTGAACCAATCTGACCAAGATCATCCTAGACGGTGAACGTGAGTTTAGGGGATACTATACCCAAGGATTGAAATATCGATATCGACGGATATATCGCTAGTCAAATTTACGGATATCTCGCCCCAAATATCGATATCGATATCGATATCGTTTACGGTCAAGAAAAATGACGGAAATTCGATCTAAAAGTTGGAAATTTTGAATGAAACTTTAAAAAAAACTTAAGTACCCAATTATGGTTATAAAGGACTAATAAAAACTATAAAATGACTTTAATATAATAAATATATGATGAATAATATGATATAATAGGGTTCTGCCGATGACTAGTAATATAAAAATATAAACATAAATATAAATTGAAGTGAATTATTATAATTGAATGTTAATATAATTAAAAACATAACAATAAGCATAAAAAAATTTGAATGGAAGAAAAATTATAAAATTAGTAAATATATTTAAAATTGGAAAAAGGATAAAAAAATAGAGTCCATCTTTGTTCAAAAATTAAAAATGATTGATATATTTAAAATTGGAAAGGATTGATATATTTAAAATTGGAAAAAATGATAAATATAGTTCAAAATAAGGAAAATGATAAATATAGTTCAAAATAAGAAATAAATGAAAATTATAGTTTAAAATAAGGCATAAATAAAAAATATAGTTCAAATTAATAAAGAATAAATGATTTAAAATTGGGAAGGATTGATATATTTAAAATTGGAAATGATTGATATATTTAAAATTGGAAAAAATGATAAATATAGTTCAAATTAATAAAGAATAAATGAAAAAAAAAAACAGACAAACAAAAGGGCACCAGCAGGTTCGAACCTGGGAGGAGGCAGGAGTGCTTTTAATGAAAAGTAGTCACACCAACTCAACTAACCAGCAAAGTTATAAATTTAAGAAAGCAAATAATATATAAAGCATACGTACAGGATTCAAAACAGTCTTCTTCCTCCTCGCGCGGGTCTGCAATTCGGGTTTTTTGACCCGCGCGGCATGACCCGACTGTAACTCTATCGTTTTACGTCCGATTTTCATGAAATTTGTTCCTATCTCGATCGTTTTAATGAAATAAAGAGATCGATGGGCTTAAAACAAGGAAAAATGTCGATATTTCGCTCAATTTCTTTCCCCCCCCTCTTACCTGCCGCCGACCAAAATTTTCGACATATCGACCGATATATCGGCGATATTGTCGATATTTTCATCATTGACTATAAGCAACGGCATTAACTTGAATGAAATAATACTTAATTAATGTCATCAAAGTACGGCATAAATCATACTAATTTGTGGGCTTCAGTCGAGACAAATAACATGTGTATGCTCCTTCTCTACAATATTTTTGCATAAAAAAAAAAAGTGATTTCAGTTCACATATTTCCATATTTAAATTCTCTCATTTTCAATAAATAAACGTGGCATAAGAAGTATATTTGGTCAGGTTCCATATTTATTTATTATTTTGATATATAAATAGCAACATTGGATTATTTTTTTCTTATTTCGAAAAAGTAATAAATCTAGAACTAACAATAATTTTTGGAATTGGAGTGAAAATAGCCAGCACTGAGTTACTATGCGAAGTGATTTTCACATTTATATTTCCTCCGTATTGTCTTTCTCCGATTTTTTCTATTCGTTAATTGTATTTTAATCAGTATTGTGTATAAAATCAGACCTAAGACAATCTAGCTATATATAGAAATCATCATTCACGAGTTTGCCTCTTTAATCGGACGATCCATCTTTTTTTTTTCTTTAATAAAAAACAGAAGTAATTATTAAATTCACTTTTTTTTTTGGGGAATAATAGTTAAATTCTCTTTAACTAACTTGCCAGTAAACCCTATAACCATATATTAACAAGCCCTGCAGAACTGACTTTGGTTGCCTCTAATTCAAACCATTTGAATTTCAACAACTTTGGCTTCCAGAAATTCCAAACACTATAGCTATATATATATATATATATATATATACATAATATAATTTTGCATGCAGAACACAGAAAACTCAACTTGCCTTTCTGATATAATAAGAAACCATATATATTTACCCACAATTAGTTAGTTACATGGCATTGGCAGCAAGCAATAACACGCCGACGACGGTGGATTCCGCCGGGGATGACATGGGTGCGACGGGGATGGTGGCCCCCACAGGGGATGACATGGGTTCCGCTGCACGTGTGTGTACTGATCTGCCTCCCAACGTACATTCGGGGGGAATTTTGCATTATAAAGATCCCTCGACTCAGCTGCCTTTTACTTTTCCAAATCTTGAGATGCAGATTGCGTTGATTTTTGTCATCACGCAAGCCATCCATTTTGTATTGCGCAAGTTTGGAATTCACAAGTTTCCCAGCCAAATTATTGTATGTGCTTCTTTCCATTTAGATTCCCATGCGTATTACTATTCGATCAGAATATAAATATATATATATATATATATATATATAGTTCCGGTGTAGCGGATGAAATTATTAGACTGAATATTAAATATTTTACATTTAGGATACATTAAATTAATGAATTATCATATCAAATTCAATCAAATCTCATCCATCAAATGTGTCGAATTATTCTTGATATTTGATCTGGTGATCGACACCTAATTTTCACTTTGTGTCATAATTTATTATTATTGTAGAAGTGTTTAGATCGAGGACAAAATTTGATTAGATTAGAAAACTTGAAAATTTTAAAATTTAAGTTATTTTGAAAGTAGAATTGAATGGTACGGTTTTCATTTTTCAAAATAGTTAGAATTTTATGAGTTTTTTTAATCCAATTCAATATATATATATATATATATATTATCAAAAGACGGTTGTAATTAGTTTAACATTGTATATTATTATTACATAATTTCTTGTGAAGCAGGCAGGCATAATTCTCAGCAGTGCATTTCTTGGGAAGCCGTACATGTCATTCCTCAAATGCGTGTTTAGCGCGCCAAGTCAAGAACTATTGGGTGTAATGGCTGAGTTGGGATTTGGATTGTTCATTTTTCTCATCGGAGTGAAAATGGATTTAGGGATGATAAGAAGAACAGGCCACAAAGCCTTGAGCTCCGGCATCGCATGCGTCCTCGTACCTTTGGTAATCACCATGAGTCTCCAAACCATTCTCCTAACTCATTTTCCCAACCTCTCTCGAACCCAAATTCGAAGCCTCCCAATCCACACTGTAATCCATTGCACAACCCCATTTCCAGTTGTGGCCCTTCTTCTAGACGAGATGAAGCTCTTGAATTCGGAATTGGGCCGGCTGAGCTTGTCTTCATCATTAGTCAGTGACACCATTAGCGGGTTACTCATATTTGCGGCACTATTGGCTAAACAAACAGCAAAAATGGGTATATATGGCGGTGTAGTAATCCTATCAATAACCATTGTCTCTCTTGTTATTCTTGTTGGGGTTATCAGACCGGCAATGTTTTGGGTGATCCGACAGACCCCCGAGAACCGGCCGGTTAAAGGAGTCTACATCTATGTCATCCTCATCACCGTACTTGGAACCGGATTATATTCGCATATCTTGCGTATGGGTTTTCATTTTGGTCCTTTTATGTTTGGTTTGGCTGTCCCAGCAGGACCACCGTTAGGTTCAGCTATTGAAGATAAGCTCAACGTGTTGGTTTGTGATGTTCTTTTGCCCTTGTTTGTGACTATATGTTCAATGAGGACAGATTTTTCGACGCTTTCAGATTTAACAACCAATTCATTCTCGCAAATCAGTGCAATCATCATCTTCATTGCTTTGGTGACGAAATTTGTATCGTCACTATTTGTTCCATTGTATTGCAAAATGCCCTTCAAAGATGCATTGGCGCTCGCCCTCATTTTGAGCTGCAAAGGCGTCCTCCAACTCTCCAACTACACCCAACTTCGAGACTTCGAGGTAATTATTGTCTTAGTTCCTTCTCAATTGAAAGATTAGGGAGTCGTTCTATCAGGAGCTCAGTTCGTTCTCAATTGCTTTGTGCGTTGAGAGGATAGACAAAAATAGTCCAGTAACTAAGCTCCAGTATGTATCCTGCTCATTTGACTCTGATCACCCCGCTATTGTCGTTTTTTAAAAATTAATCTAAGTTTGTTAACGAAATCGAACTTGATTATAAACAAGCTAGTTAATTACTTGACCTCATTTTGTGACGCAGGTGATGAATGACTCAGCATTTACCATGGCCATGATTAGCGTCTTACTCACTTCAACTTTTGTACCTAAAGCCGTCAAGATTTTGTACGACCCATCGAGAAAATACGCAGGCTACCAGAGAAGAAACATAATGCATTTGAACCCTAATGATGAGCTCAAAATACTGGCTTGTATCCACAAATCGGCAAACATTTCTGGAGTCATCAATCTACTCGATGCAGCATGTCCATCTACACAAAATCCCATCACTCTCTCTGTTCTCAATCTTATTGAATTAGTCGGCAGATCCACGCCGATATTCATCTCCCACCAGATTCAGAGCAAATCTGTTTCCAACACTTCATACTCGGAAAATGTCATTCTTTACTTCAATCAATTTGTTAGAGAAAACCTTGGAGCTGTGTCTTTAAACATATTCACCGCGATCTCTCCCCCGAAATTCATGCATGAAGACATTTGCACCCTAGCATTGGACAAGCTTGCATCCCTAATTTTGCTCCCGTTTCACCGCAAGTGGTTGGTTGACGGCTCGGTCGGCTATGAAGATAATGTCGTAAGAACCCTAAATTGCTCCGTCCTAGATAGAGCACCGTGCTCCGTTGGAATCCTTGTGGACCGTAGCAATATAGACCGGGAAACCTCCGTTGTAGCGGCAGAGACATGCTTCTCCGTGGCCGTAATCTTCTTGGGAGGCAAAGATGATAGAGAGGCATTAGCATTTGCAAAAAGAATGGCCAACGAACCCACGATTCACCTAACTGTGATTCGAATCGTCGCGACGGGCCACGAAGTGGGTGGTGATTGGGGTGAAGTTCTTGATAAAGAAGAATTGAAGGGTTTTAGGCATAGAGAGAGGGATGAGGGGGTTGTGACATACTTAGAGGAAGTTGTTAAAGATGGAACTCAGACTGCTTACTTTCTTCGGCCTATGATGGACGACTATGATCTTATTATCGTAGGGAGAAGGGATAAGGTTGAGTCCCCTCAGACAGCAGGTCTCACAGAATGGAATGAGTTTCCAGAGCTAGGGACAATCGGGGACTTACTTGCGTCGCAAGATTTCGATTGCAAAGCTTCAATTCTTGTTGTACAACAGCAAACCATGGCGATACACTAATACAATGAAGATTAGAAATGTACAGATGGTGGATTTTTGGTCCTAATTAAAATCTATGAAGATTAGAAGAGGCTATTACAATTCCCTCCGTCTTCAATTATTATCTTTATTTTATTAGGTGTGTTTTGAATGACGAGGAAATAAACTTGAAATTTAGGTGCAATATAAGAATATTTTGGAACAAGTTTTATAGGTAACGACTTAAAGAGATTAAGAGTTCAGTGCAGACAAACATATATATATATATATATATATATATGTGTGTGTTAAATTAAGAAATTAATAAATTATTTGACATAAAAATTAAATAAATAAATTAGACCATCTGTCTACATTTAAGATTCTCGTGACAAACTATTTATTTAATTTTTTTTAAAACGAAAACGTTAATACATTAAATGCAAAAAAAAAAATCATATATATCGCGGTAGTGCAAAAAAATTGTATGACCTTATTAAAAACTTACCAAGACTTACAACCAAGTCGAAGAAAAAAAAGTACCATCCACCAACTAAAATCTTTTTATCTAAATCAGCAATTAAATCATCTTGTACAATATTTGGTGGTTTCTCAAACCACACAAAATCAGCCTTAGAACAAAACCGCCATCTGGCTAACTTATGCACCACCATATTTGTTGTGCGTGAGGCATAAAGGAATTTCACGCCTTCCATCGACTGAGCAAGGTAGCATACATTATTTAGAATAAGATCCACCTTAGAAACATCCTCCCTTGAGTGTGACAAAATGTAATAGCTAGAAGACAATCACCTTCAATCTCGACTTGACGCAAGCCCACACCCTTCACCAACTTTATTGCCTTGCGGGCTACCACCGTTGCAGCCGCCATAAAACTCCCAGATGAGTCATGAACCACCACGTCAGTAACACCGCAGCCCTCTGCTTCCCCAAAATGCACCATCAAAGTTGCATTTATACGACCCCTGCTTTGGCTTCTTCCACTTCGCATGCTCGCGGTGAGAAGGTCCTTTCAGTTGCCAGTGATGGTGGCATGAAAAGAGAGTAGCCAGCTCTCGGCCTGTTTAGGAATATTCTAAAGCTCCATATGTATTCCTGACCAGATCATGTTGTTTCTTTCCTGCCAAGGGCTCCATAAAATCATCAAAAAATTCTCAAAATATACCTGTGATTGCCGAGTTGCCATGACCGGCATCCAAGCCATCATCGAAAACTCAGAAGAATCCTAGAACCTAATCCGCACAAAGCTGCTCAACCAAACCCCACCGGCAGCGGAGTAACGCTATGTCATTTTTCGTTATAGATGACACTGATTAGATGACAGTTTATATTAAAACTATCATCTTATTTTAAAAGATGACAGTTTTAATTAAAACTGTCATCTATAATCACCTAAAAGTGTTAACTACCTTCAGTTTTAATATATTGAAAACTAATAAACAACACTTTTTAATAAAAATGTCGTCTATTGGATAATATATTGGGAACTAATAAACAACACTTTTTAACAAAAGTGTCGTCTATTCGAGTACATGGGAAGGAGGGAAATGAAAATTTTCCCAAAACTTGAATGCGGCAAACGAAATTGTAAAACACGCTCAGCACTATTCATCACTAAAAAAACAAAACGTGAAGAAGCCTGCTACATCGTGATGGAGCGATTGAGGAAGGAGAATCAGCGATTCAGGGTTTGGTTCGTCTTGCCCAAGCTGGTTCTCCATTCTCAGTTTGATGATTTCTGCATCATCATCCCCTAAACCCAAGTATGAGTTTCGTCTTGCCCAAGCTGGTTCATCTCGCCCAAGCTTGTCGATCTCCCTGAACAAAACAATTTTGTTTCACTCGACGCACTAGCTTCTATCGCGGAGAGAAGCTAAGCTCTAGCGCCTAGAATTGAAGAATTGGACGGTGAGCTTCTCTTTGGACAGTGAAGTGTGTGCTTGGTTTTGTTTTCTTGGTGGATTTTTCCTGTGGGTTTTTGTAGAAACACAGCCAAGGCACCAAATTTTACATTTTCAAGACCGGTTTCAGTCATTTTCCACATTTTTATTTTCTTTGGTTTCGTCTTTCTTCGTTGGGCCCTTGAAGATTGTTTTTTTTTTCCCACGAATGTTGGGTTTCTGGTGAAGTATTGAAGTGGGAAATTTCAAAGGGGAAAAATGGTGTGTACGACGAAGGTTGGGAGAGTACGACACGCGTTTTCAGTGGTGAATAAGGGATAAGACTTGGGTCCAAGTAGCACTCCGCCAAGTAATGCTGGTTCGGAGTATGATGTAATGGAGTTTACCATAGAGGATTTTGAAGATTTGTTGAATGAGAGACCCAAAAGGAAGGACAGGAGGACAGGTTCAATCTCAAAGTCAGTAAGGTTTTACCTTTTTATGCAATATTTTCTTCCAATTTTTGGGCTTTTGAATGATTGGTTGTTTCTTTATTTCAAAGGCGTTTATGGGATTCAAAAAAAAAATATAAATTATAAAGCAAATTATGAAATGGGACGATAGGTACAAAATTAGTTTTATCTTAGATGACGTTTAAAATCTGTCATATATAAGTAATATAGACAACACTTTTTAACAAAACTGTTGTCTGGTTACATTTTAGACAACATTTATTAGGCTAATAGACAACTGAGTGGACAAAAACCTGTAATATAGTTTTGTCTTGGTGGGCAAGATATTCTTACAAGCTCTCCAACAAAACACCTTTAATTTATTTGGGACACAAGCCCCCCAAATTTTCTTCCATAACATCTGAGCTTCATTGCTCACACTAGAGTTCCCTGCCAGGTTGGATGCCGCTGCAAGCTGCTCCAGTGCATAATGGTAGGTACTCTTCACGGTAAACTGCCTATTCCTTTCCCCCCTGCCACACTAAAATATCTGTAACTCTGCACAAGCTCAGAGGGATTCTCATAATTATGTCTGCCTTCTCCGGTGAAAACATTGAACGAACTAAAGACTCATCACATTGTCAGGACTCACCCCCAATCCCCCTGGATTAAGGGCTATATCCTGCTCCCGTCTAACTTACGCATGACACGAAGGCTAAACCGATGTCTAACGTCCGTGTGACACGTAAGTCGGATCAAGGATTTTCCAACACACCGTTCCAAACATCCGGACTTCTCAGAGCGCACAGACTCTACTGTGGTTCGCATGTGTGATGTCTCCGTCTATCTTGATCAACAGCCTGCCTCACAACAGCCTGTAAGGTATCGAAAACACAAAAGACTGTGAGTGGACAAAAATAAATAATAAGTTCAGAAAACAGTTAAGAAGAAATTACAATTTTTACCCTCCATTTAAAAAACAATGCATGCATATCAAGTCATGTCATGAAACCATTTCATATTCAAACCATTAAGGAAAACTATTATTGAAAACTGAATCAAATCCGTTAGTCAAATCCAGGCCTCCGCTTCAAATCACAAATCGATCTCAAAGTACGGGAACTCAGTCCCAAAACTCATCAAATCCAATTCATCCGGGCCACTGCCCAAAACATTTGAAAACCAGTGAAAAACATCAATCATGCGAGTTTCCTGAATCTCAAGTGCGCCCTAGTCTTTAAACTCAAAATCATGTGCAATATCAGGCCTTCCCGGGATATCAACGAGTCTTTAAACTCAAAACACAATCACAGGCCTCGGGGGGTATCACAATCACTGAGTCTTTAAACACAAAACATATCAATCCAGGGCCCTCCACCTGTCAATCAACTGAGTCTTTAAACTCAAAACCAGATCCAGCGGTTTTTCTTTTCTTTTTCCGGGTCTTTAAACCCAAAACCATTTTTCAATCAACAGTGAAAACTATAGAAAATCCTTATCCGAATTTGTAACAATGATTCAGTAAGCTACCAACCGGAACCACTGTCCCGAACCCAAATCCATATTTCCTTTCCAAGTCTCAAAACCAAATTCGAAATCTCGTTTCCGAAATCCAGTTTCAAAACCGAAAGCTCGTTTCCGAAATCACATAAACAGGGCTACAAGTCCGAAATCACTTTTCTGAAATCCATTTCAAATCCTTGAAATCAAATCATATTTCAAATCCCGAAGTCAAATCATTAAAACCTTGATTAAATCACAAGATCAATCGAAATCTCGTAAAACGTGCAATTCCGTAAATATCTCGAAAACCGTAAACCGTAAACTGATGGCAGGTTCTGGAAGATATCCAAAGCTACTTGTATTCAAAGAAGAGAATTATGACTTTTGGAGTATCAAAATGAGGACATCATTGAAGGCTTGCGATCTATGGACTATTGTTACTCAAGGGTTGCTTGAGCCTGAGTATGATAGTGAAGATGAAGAAGTAGAACAAGATGTGAGCCGTGCTGATTTGATCAAGAATGCAAAGGCACTGAACCTGATTCAGTTTTCAGTTTTAAAGGAGATCTTCCCAAGAATCTCAAATATTGAGATTGCAAAGCATGCGTGGGATGTTCTAAAGAAGGAATTCAGAGGGGATCCTAAGGTACGGACTGTGAAACTTCAATCTCTGAGAAAAGACTTTGAATATACCCGTATGAGACAAGATGAAAGTTTTTCTGCTTATCTTTCTAGATTGTTAGTCATAGTTAATCAAATGAAGACATATGGAGAGGAAATATCTAAGAAAAGACTTACTCAAAAGATACTAATTAGTCTAACTAAGACGTATGATTCCATAGTTTCAATTCTAGATGAAATTAAGGATCTGGATCTAGTCAGTGTTGAGAGTATTTCTGCTTCAATCAGGGCCTTTGACCAAAGGCTGGAAATGCACAATGAAAGTGAGGTTTAGAAAGCCTTTACAAGCATGAATGTGTCTAACAAGTCACAGGGACATTCCAGGGCTAGTTCCTGGAAGGCTAAGAAATTTCAAAGTAAATCAGGACCTAGGACTTGGAATCATGACAAACCTAAAGAGGATGTGAAGCAGGAAAGACCTGCAGAAACTCAGAGAGGAGATGTTATGAAAGTCTTCTGCAAAGAATGCAACAAGCATCACTGGGGAGATTGCTGGTTGAAAGGAGGCAAAGTGAAGTGTTTCAAATGCTCAAGGTTTGGTCACATGGCAAAGAATTGCCCAGGGAAACAACCTGCTGCTGTTTTTGCTCAGAAAGCAGAAGGGAGTATATTTTATGCATGTCACTCAGCATCAATAGAACAAAATGAAGATGTTTGTTACCTGGATAGTATGTGTAGTAACCATATGACTGGTCATGAGTCTCTGTTAACCAACATTGATCGAAATATCAATGTGAAGGTGAAAATGGGTATTGGGGACCTTGTTCAAGTAGCAGGGAAGGGTTCTTTACTTGTACACACTGATCAAGGGGACAAGTACATCAGGGAAGTCATGCTTGTACCTGGACTAGATGAAAACCTATTGAGTGTAGGACATATGGTTGAGCATGGTTATAGTTTGGTGTTTGGAAATAGATTTGCAGAAATCTTTGAAGACGGGACTTTGAGGCAAAGGGTTGCTAAAGTGCCTATGACAGGAAGCAAATATTTCAAACTTTCACTGGACTATGTGAATTTCAGGACCAAGAAACCTGAAACTGTTAAGGGTCTTAAGGCTGGCACTGAAGAAGGTTCATAATTGTGGCATTTGAGGTTTGGTCACTTGAACCTGTCAAGCCTTAAACAATTCAAGCAGAAAGATATACTGATAGGTTTGCCTAGCCTACATGGAGAAAAAAGAGTATGTGAAGGATGCATTGAAGGGAAGCATCATGTCAGTTCTTTTGATACTCAAGGAGCTTGGAGGGCATCCTCACCATTAGATCTCATACACACAAATATGTGTGGCCCAATGCAGACATAAACAACGGGAGGAAATCTTTATTTTCTCACATTCATTGATGATCATTCAAGAATGTGCTGGGTGTATTTTTTAAGACACAAATCAGGGGTCCTGATTGTGTTTAAAAATTTCAAGGCTATGATAGAACTATAGAATGGGTTCAAGATTAAGAGGCTGAGAAGTGACAAAGGAGGAGAGTACCTGTCTACTGAGTTTCATAAGGTTCTTGATGAAGCAGGGATTGAAAGGCAACTTGTAATACCCGGTCTTGGAAGCAAGAACGGTGAGCAAGACTCGTGAGCTTGATAAATAAGAACGGTGAGTAAGACCCGTGAGCTTGGAAAAACAAGATCGATGAACAATCCCACATCGCTCGAGGAGGGAAAGAAAGTGTCTTATATGTGTGGACACGTATCTATCTACCACAGGGCCTTTTGGGAGCTCACTGGTTTTGGATTCCTTGGGAACTCCAAAGTTAAGCGAGTTGAGGCTGGTGCAATATCAGGATAGGTGACCTACTGGGAAGTTGCACGTGAGCTCCCGAGAACAAAACCATGAGGGCTGAGCCTAAAGTGGACAATATTATGCTAGATGGGTCGGGTCGTGACAATTTGGTATCAGAGCCGAACCCTGACCGGAAGTGTGCCAGCGAGGAAGCTGGGCCCGAAGTGGGGTGGATTATAATACCCGGTCTTGGAAGCAAGAAAGGTGAGTAAGACCCGCGAGTTTGAGAAGCAAGAACGATGAGCAAGACCAGTGAGCTTGGAAAGGTAAGATCGGTGAACAATCCCACGTCGCTCGGGGAGGGAAAGGTGAAGTGCCTTATATGTGTGGGCACGTATCTATCTACCACAAGACCTTTTGGGAGCTCACTGGCTTTGGATTCCTTGGGAACTCCAAAGTTAAGCGAGTTGAGGCTGGTGCAATCTCAAGATGGGTGACCTACTAGGAAGTTACATGTGAGCTTCCCATAACAAAATCATGAGGGCTGGGCCTAAAGGGGACAATATTGTGCTAAATGGGTCGGGTCGTGACACAACTGACAGTGCCCTATTCCCCCCAACAGAATGGGGTAGCTGAAAGGAAGAACAGAACCATAATAGAAATGGGGGCAGGCCTTCCCACGCTAATCAAAGGGGGTTACATGGAGGGTCATGTCATGCACGACCATGAGGAAGCCATCCCTGGCCTCAAATTCATCCAATTCAGCCCCAAAATAGGTCACCCACGAACAAGGTGTACGGTGATCAAACTGAAAGAGAAAGAAAGGGAGAGACCCAAACTGGCCAATCATGTGAGGGGAGAGAAACCCCACCCTTTTATACCCTAGATTACCATTATGCCCCTACCATTTCAAGCTCGTAACTTCCGTTCACGAACTCCGACTTCCACGTGCCACCTGTCTACAAACCTTCGCATCGGTCCAAGGAAAACGTCCAAAAGTGTTTCCGAGAAAAATTTGACCAACATATCCCTCCAAAGTTTATGGCAAAATTATCATTTTCTACGTAAATTCCTGAAAATGACCTTAATTTTGGTCCAGGCCGTTGCATAAATAGTCTAAATGATATACATAAAATAAATACATAAATTGAGTGGGCTGAATTAAAAAACTATATATATATATATATATATATATTTTTTCCTTTTAATTTTCTTAAATTTATGGTAGGGCCCAATCAACACGTGTCTGGATACTTCGAGTAAATAACTAGGGTTGCAACTTTGAAATTTGAAAGTAAATATATTGGAGAAGTTAATTTCTTGTGGTAGATCTAAGATTTAACTATAGCTAGGCAGAGAGTACTGGTGGACTAAATGAATTTGAGATTCTTACGGTGCAAAAACAAGAATAATTAAGGTTTAGGACCCCCCCCCCCCCCCCCCCCCCCCCCCCCCCCCCCACACCCCCCAATTGACTAATGACATCGAAACTCACCCCTAAACACATAGAGAGTCATTCAATTTTGTTTATAAAAACTGATCGAGTATATGTCTCCCATCCAGAGAGATTCACCCAACTTCTCCTCCGGGAACTGGCGACTAGACCTGTGAGTTTATATCCTTTTCGTCCCCACCAATGCTACAAAACCCACGGCTCAATGCGTAGCGACCTATACGTTCCTTGGGATCTCCCAATTTTTTTATATTTTATTTCGTAAATGAACCAAAAGAAGTACTGAT
Source organism: Prinsepia uniflora (assembly GCA_032719365.1). Lineage (NCBI taxonomy): Eukaryota > Viridiplantae > Streptophyta > Magnoliopsida > Rosales > Rosaceae > Prinsepia > Prinsepia uniflora. The sequence continues at coordinate 3,797,682 of CM064873.1, forward strand.
TGGAAATCTATCGTAAGACGTCGTATAAAATATATTTACTTGTTTAAGACTTAATGTTAATCTAAACTCATTACATGATTTCATGTGATCTAGACACAAACTCATTAGCATTAATCAGTTAGTAATCAAATCCCTAATGTGTTTGATTAAAAATGTGGCAAGGTCTCATTGGTTCAAAGAGTCCAAACCCAACGTCTCACATGGCTCCCCATGATTAATTTCCCCATAAGTATTTACAAATTCAGCTAGCTGGTTAAACTGACATCTTTGATCTACAAGCTTGCATGGTCCAAAACAATAAAAAAAATATTACGGGGTGGAGTTTGAGAAAGGGATGTGTAAGAATAGTATATTTAATGGGAGACGTCGAGATGAGAAGAGGGAATCCATGTGAGGTCTGAGTGACACGAAATCGGTTTAGCTAAGAAGATTTGCCAGGTTGGTTTTGGATTTAAATTTATGTAGCTTCAAGATGTAGCCATTCAGAACTTTTGGATTTATGCTAGTAAATTAAGATATATATGCCGATAATAATATAAAGGCTGTAGCTCTTGGTCATCATGTCCTTCATCAAACACTAAGGCTCCTCATCTCTCTCTTGATCACCCTCTTCAACTATTTAAAAACAAGAGCTATCGATGCTTTTAATTAATTACCTGTTTCTATAGAAAAAGAAACTTGGGGTAAACTGGAAATTAAGAATTAGGGTTTATTATCAACTAACTCTCATGTAATCTAGTTTATTAGTACTACAATTTAGTTTAGATTCGAGATTTACGTAAATGGTAAGTGTAGTTTATATTTATAATTGTATCGAATTCAATATTTAATTAATTATGGCTAGAGATCCAATAATTAGAGCAACTTTGTGTATGTGCCTTACTCTACATCCATGTTATGGGTTCGAATTTCTTTTAAGATTGAAGTGGGAGATCGTGGATGTGGGTTGTTGCCTTAGTATTTCCGAGATTTATTTAATTTACATGCATTCAATGTGACTTTTTTATCTTAATGAAATTTCCTGGTGAATGCAGAAAATTAAATTATATATCTAACTAGGTTATCTATTCAACTTCACCATTTTAGTATTGTTGTCTTAAGAAATGAATATACCACGATCAAGTTTCTATATATTAATATACCAATGAGGAGTTGGAAAGTTTGTCGACATGTATAGAATATGGAAGGTGCCATAAGTGGTAAGCACACCATGTTATGAGCTGTGAAGAAGAAGAAAGTGTTGCATGATATATAATATTCTATATATTTCATCATCAGTAGCTCATTATTAATTCTTCAAAATTAATTAAGCTAGCTGTGGTCTTTAGTAAGAGAATGACTTTAAGCGTAGAGCTAATTAATCACAATCATTAACCTTAATGAAGATACATAATATAATCTATTGTTTTTCATATGTATTTCGGTAGTTGTTGCCCGATTTTTCCCCCAGTTGACCTAGCTCATTCATTCGATAGGGATTAGTTGTTAACATTGTTCTATATACATAGCTACAATAATATATATAATCTTATTTTTATGTTTTGATTAAATAAGTTTATAAGGCAATTATTGGCGTATAGTACGTATAATGAATTAATGAATATACGTATATGTATACATATTTATATTCAGAAGGGAATAATGCAATTCCGCGTTGATGAACTAGCTAGCTAATTAATATACATATGTACGTATAATGAATTAATGAATATACGTATATGTATACGTATATGTATTCAGAAGGGAATAATGCAATACCGCGTTGATGAACTAGCTAGCTAATTAATATGCATGCCAACTATTTTGTAATAAAGTCAAATATATATACATATATATACGTGTATCAAACAAAGTACCATACTTAAAGTCGATCTATTATTTTATCGGGTCTTGTAATGAACAAATTTTTACCGTATAAATGTTATAATCAAAATTCATTTATTTCTTATATATTTGAACTTTTACATACTACTACGAGGTTGAAACTTAATTAAAATACCCTTTTATTTCAAATGCCAAAAACTATTGAAATCAAACACACACTTCACACAAACACATGAGATCGATGGATAAGCTCAGCTCAAGAGAGAAATTGAAGAAATATATTTACTTACAAACTTCAAGTGTAAATACAATTCTTTTTTCATACGTATATAAACGTAAATATAAATTTCTTTTCCATCTCTGACAGCCATATTGATTTAGGTTTTCTCGACAACCAAACACATCATGATCTCAAGAACACTGAATTTAACTCCGAATCTGCCATTATTACACGCAGACTCAAAAAAGAAAAAAGAGAACGAAAAAAAAAAAAACAAATTTTATCCACAAAAGAGAAAATACCAGGCCCCGTTTGCCCAAGCAGGAAAAAAAAACCACCGCATTCCATCACCGGAAAGATATGTTAGTCTTCGGTGATGCTCTCGAGATGAGGCCGCCATACAGCAACTCTTCCGGCCCGGCGATCTCGACGGGACGAGGACTTCTTTTCCGTTACAATCTCCGTTAAGTAGCGGTCGGTCTCACTACTGTTGTTATTTTTGCTGGTCTTTCGCGACGGTTTTTTACCGCCACTAATACTTTTACTCCTCTTTTTCTCCGGTATCGACGACGCCGGAATCAAGAAATAGATGCTGCCTCGCTTGAGCTCGGACTCCGGCGAGAGTATCAAAATGCGACGGACGACGCCTTGCGAACTGGGTTTGCTCAGAACGTGGTTTGGGTTTGCTTTTAAGATCTCACCGGCGGTCACTGAATGCGAGAATTCTTCTACGTAGCCGTTCAAATGAACGATCCGGATCAAATCTAGGGCTCCACATGGCAGCACACAAGCCAAACAGCACCTTAGACTGTTCCCCATCGTTGATTCTGTGATGTAATTGATCTTTCCTTTTTCTTTGTTTCTGTTTTTTGGGATGAAGAAAACTTGAAAGTTATGGAGGGTGGGCTTAGATCGAGGGTTGTATATAGGAATGATATTGTGGAGAAAACAGAGTGAAAAAGTAGTATTATCGTTGTCATGTTGTGTAAGTTAAGTGTTTTTAAATGACAAAATTGCCCCGTGGTTGATTTTTTTCTATTGTTGGTCTTCTTGTGTGGAGGGGGTGGTCCTTGCTTCCATGAGCTAATTAACTTAAGCCGCCCTCTAAACAACAACTATTGATGTGGGATTACTTGCATATTTACATTTTTTGTAAGTGCTTGATAATTAATGAACCTCTTGGGAAGTTCTTAAGCTAGTTAATGAGCTAGGGTTTCTTTGTTTCAAAGTGGACGCCAATAAGTTTAGTCAAGTTAGGTGTTCCTTTGATTAAGTGAGGCCTAATTAACAATCAAGAAACCTTTTGCCAGTTTACAAATTAATAACGCCTATGTTTCATATAGTAACAGCCACTTAGAATTAACGGATTCATAAATATATATTTACTTATTTAATGGTTATTTATTTATTTTAAATTAATATTTACTTATTTAATGATTATTTATTTTAAATTAAATAAATAATTGAAGACACAAAAAAATAATGAATTTATTGAGAAATTCAAATTCAAATTGCACGGACAAACTGCAGCAATGCGACATGTGCATACGGTGAAGTGGACTAGACCTCTGGGTTTATGGTTCAAATTAAACTGCGATGGTGTTGTCAATCCAGCTAATCTGACCAGAGGTATCGATATGGTGTGCTGAGGGACTAGAATGGAGCAAAGGTGGCTAGCTTTTCAAGTCATGGCTATGCTGGTGTCTCAGCTCTTGTGACTGAAATGGAGGCTATCCGTGCTTGGGTGCTTCTAGTTCAGCATCTGGGGCTGCAACAAGTGGTAGTACGTGGAATTTGACTCAAAGGAGGTTGTACGTCTCTCTTTCATTCATGGTGCAGGGCAGAATTGGAGCTCTCGGGGACAAATAACAACTGAGATAGTAGAGACGATGAAGTGCATAGAGCTCCCAATGCATAACCTGATCTTTGCTCCCAAAACAGCAAATAAAGCTGCCCAGTTTTGGCCAAGGAGGGGACTGTGGATTCGGTTTAGGACGGTATGGGTGCCACAGGCGCTGCCCTGGGTCATTTTCCAGCCACTAACTTTACCGGCCTATTGTTGTAGCCTTAACTTCATGATCAATCAAATAGAGGACGTGGAATGCATAGATTAGTTTTCTTCATCAAAACCTTTACAAGATGGGGCATGTCTTGAGTAACATTTTGAATTATACAAACCGTATAAATACCTTCAAGGGTGTATTTGGAAATGTAGAAATTACAAGAGGAGTTGTGTTGTGGCTCCCACAACATGAGCCAGTGACGAGTCCATCGCGAATATAGGCATTGGTACTGGAAACGACAAATGTAAATAATAGCGTTTGGCTTATGCTCAAATTATAAGCGATTAGGTACGGAACCCAAACTTTTGAGTACAACTGTACAAGCTTCTTCTTTTTTAGGTTTTTTTTTTTTTAAGTTTTATTTTATGAGAAAATTATTATCAGACTCCTCTTTTTTTTGGGCATAGTTATTATCAGACTCTAGGCTGAACCATTCCAGAAGCTCACAGTGACATCTCATTGGTCCAGTCTAGCATGGCGGAAAGCATCACAGCATTGTTTGGCAATTACTAAGAGTTTAGTGGTCTGTGACATTGTTACGTGAACCACTTGTCTGGAAGCTATTATATGTCAGGACTCACTGACTCAGGAGTCAGGACCCTCTGCTAAAAAAACTCCAGAGAATCTAGCTGTCTTCAAGAACAGGTGTCTATTTTTTTTTTCACACCAATTATAATCAGCAATATTTGTTTTTCCCAGTCATATATAAATAACCAAAATACTCGAATAATAATTAACCCTTTCTTAAAATGTAACACACAAAAAAACTATCAGGATAGCCCTGAAATTTTACCATAAGCAATTGCAATATGCACCTTCACAAATACAAGTAACTTCGATTATTTTAACTTTGAAAATAAGTTGATAATCGATATTATACCGTCTATATATAATTATCTTAATTAATATATTCAAGTTTTCAATAATATTTTGATTGAGTGGTATTTTTCTTTATTGTATAATTTGTGGTTCTAATTTAATTCTCATAAGAAACAAAATAATGTTAAGCTATAATTTAGAGAGAATATTCTCAACTGTAAACGACCATTTAAGACCCAAGACATCATAGCAAAAATCACGCATATGACAAATATTCATGCACGTTGCTCAGTATATATTCTGCTTAATATTAAGAAAAAATGAATCTAAGCCTAGAAACCCTAATATGATCATCAAATTTCACAAAAGAAAGATCGAAGATCAAGATATCAAAATACAAAAGTGTCTAAATCAATTTAAGGACTATGACTAGAGCCAATTTTTACACAATTCAGTTCCATTCTATGTTTTCTAAAGTAAGTTAAAAACTTTTTACCCTGATAATAATTCAGTGGATGCGTTCATCAGATAGAGTCGCTATCTAACGGTACATAAATTAATTTTTTGAAAAGATTTAAAATTAACATATAAATCTACATTGTCGGATAATATGTCCATGAAGTGAATACACTCCCCGAATCCTCACTGCAAGCTAATTCTCAAGCTCAAATCCGTCAAATATTTTGTTGGTACGTATATAGCTGCAGATCATCATCTCAATGCAAGTACAATATATAAGTATTAACAGTCTTGAAGATATTGAAAAGGAGATAAGAAGTTGAAAGAAAGGAGAGGATGCAGAGAACAAAAGATCGATCCTTTGATGAAGCTAAGCAGTCCAGACTTTATACAAGATCGGAGTCACAAACCGTACTCATCTAGAACTTCTAACTACCTCTAACTAACTCTAGTATAGCTAGCATAGAATCAACAGATTTCTAACTGATTTTAGGACTGATGCTCAACAAGCCAGGTGGCATATGATAGGTGGCATTCTAACACCCTCCCTCAATTTGATGGTTCTAAGGTCAAATTGAAAGAATGCATTTGAAAGGGGTTTTCAGCAAGGGCCTTAGTGAAGATATCTGCTACTTGATCAGCTGACTTGACATATTGAACATCAAGATCTCCTCGAACAACTCTTTCTCGTACAAAGTGGTAATCCACTTCAATGTGTTTTGCACGGGAATGGAAAATTGGATTTGCTGACAAGCTTGCTGCAGATGTGCTGTCACAATATATAAGAGGAGCTTTGAGAAGTGGAATGTGAAGAGTGCATAGTAACTGACGAATCCAGGCTAGTTCTGCTGCTGTGATTGCCAAGGCTCTATATTCTGCTTCTGTACTTGAACGGGAAACAGTGTTTTGCTTCTTGGAAAGCCAGGAGATGGGATTTGAGCCTAAGAAGACAGCCATACCAGTAGTACTTCGTCTGTCATTGGGATCTCCTGCCCAGTCTGCATCTGTGAAAGCTTGCAGGTCAAGAGAGCCAGTCTGATATAGCAGACCATGATGTAGAGTGCCTTTGAGAAACCGTAGTATCCTCTTTACTGCCATGAAATGATTTTCACAAGGAGAATGCATGTACTGACATACCTGATTCACAGAAAAGGCAATGTCAGGCCGTGTAAATGTCAGATATTGTAATGCTCCCACAATGCTCCTGTAATTGTGAGGATTGTTGTATACAGGTCCATCTATTTTCCTTAACCTAGATCCAGGAAGTGATGGTGTATCCACTATACTGCTATCAAGCATGTCTGTTTTGACGAGAAGTTCAGTAATGTACTTGGACTGAGACAGGAACAGGCCAGACTTTGTATGAGAAATCTGAATTCCCAAGAAATAGTTTAAGTCTCCAAGGTCCTTCATCTCAAACTCATCAGTGAGGGCATCAACCACTTCTTGAACAGCACTATCTGAACTCCCAGTGAGTATGATGTCATCCACATAGAGAAGCAGGATGACTAAACCAGTAGAAGCTTGCTTCACAAATAGAGAAGCATCAGCCCAAGTTGTTGTGAAACCTAAACCAGGAAGAAAGCTGGTGAACTTTTCATTCCAGGCCCTTGGGGCTTGTTTTAAACCATAGAGTGATTTTCTGAGAAGACAAACATGGCCCTGTGATACTTTACTTTCAAAACCAGGGGGCTGCTTCATATAAACTTCTTCTTTGAGATCTCCATGCAAGAAGGCATTCTTAACGTCCATCTGTCTGAGTTTCCATTTGAATTGGGCTGCCAAGGCCAGAACAAGTCTCACTGTTGTTGGTTTGACAACTGGACTGAAGGTTTCACCGTAGTCCAACCCTGGTTCCTGGCTAAAACCTTGAGCAACCAGCCGGGCTTTATATCTGGCAGTGCTTCCATCTGAGTTCTTTTTGATCCTGTAAACCCATTTTGAGCCAACCAGATTTTTATTTACAGGGATAGGAACCAAGTCCCAAGTATGCTGGCTTAGCAAGGCATCAATCTCTTCCTTCATTGCCTGCTGCCACACTGGAACAGGAGTAGCCAAAGCAAAGGAAGGAGGTTCAACTTCTGTGAAATCAGCACCTGCTTGAGAGTAAAAGGCTCTCTTTTTAGAGATTCCACTTTTGGATCTAGTCTGCATAGGATGCATGTTAACCCCTGTGATTGGCAACATGACTTGCAGGAACTGAGGCTGAAAGGTGGAGGAACCAGGAGCATCTTCCTGATCAAACTCAGACAAGTTATGATGCACATCAGGACTGGAATCTGAGATGAAAACACCAACTGTCTCACCAGAAGAACCAGATGAGGAAACAGATGTTGCTATGGGGATTGAGACAAGTGGATCAGGAGGTGCACTTGGCTGATCAGAAGAGTCAGACAAGGAACCAGAAGCTTCTGAGTTTGTGGAGACAGGTAAACCAGGAAGTGTACTGATCTGAGCACTGAGAGGCTGAGAAGTAGGAGAAACTGGCATGGAGAGGGGAAATGAAGAGAAAAAATTGGGAGAAGTGAAGTGAACAGAACCTGGGTTAGGACTGGAGTGCAAATTTAACTGAGACTGTGAAAGGAGAGACCTATAAGGAAATTCACCCTCATTAAACAGAACATGCCTGGATATGAAGGTCTTAGTGGAGATAGGATCATAACAAATGTAGCCTTTGTGCTTGTCTGCATAGCCAAGGAAAACACATTTGGTTGTTTTAGGTTGAAGCTTATGATGAATATATGGTTTGAGGGATGGAAAACAGGCACTGCCAAAGATTCTGAGGTGTAAGATTGGTGGAGTTGTACCAAAAAGCTGTTCAAAGGGAGAATGCATGTGAAGGGTGGTGCAGGGCATTCTATTGATTAGGTACACTGCAGTGGAACAGGCAAAGGACCAAAAGAATGGGGGTAGTGAAGCAGACTGGAGAAGAGTAATGGCAGTTTCAACAATATGTCTGTGTTTTCTCTCTGCTAGGCCATTTTGTTCAGGGGTATAAGGGCATGATTTTTGATGTGTAATGCCCTTGGAGAGGAGAAATTGTTGAAAAGGAATGCTAATGTACTCACCACCATTATCTGATTGAAGAGTTTTGATCTTGGTAGAAAAAGCAGTGAAAACAAAGGCATAGAAGTGTATAAAGATAGAACTAAAATCTGATTTATTTCTCATGGGAAAAATCCAGGTGTATCTAGTACATTCATCAATGGGATTCACATAGTATCTAAAACCATCTAAAGACTTGACAGGGGCAGGACCCCAGACATCAGAGTGAACAACTTCAAAAGGAACAGCAGATTTGGATGCTGGAAACAGAAATGGCAGTTTTGTGAATTTTCCTTGCAGGCAGGGTTCACAGATATTGGCATGAACATCAATTGAGAAAGGGATTCTAGACTTGTTCAGACAGGCAGAGACAACTTCATTTGAGGGATGTCCTAACCTGCTATGCCAGACCTTAGAATTGACTTGCTTGCACAGGAAGGCAGTACTGACAGAAGGGGAAATAGCTTTGGAACTGACACTAGAGAAATGACGAGGGATGAGGTAGAGTCCTTCATTGCTCAGACCTTTGTACAATATCTTCCCTGTGGTTCTGTCCTGTATGGAAAAGCACAGTTCATCAAGGATAAATTGACAGTTATTGTCCTTACAGAAACAGTTTATAGATAACAAATTCTGAGAAATCTTGGGAACGTGTAAGACTTGCTGCATTTTGAAAGTGTGAACAGCAAGATTATTAGTAATAAGGGTTGAAGTGCCACAATGTGCAACTTGCAAACCTGAACCACCAGCTGTAGTTACTGATTCAGAACAAGCAGAAGGTGTAATTTTTGTTATCTGAGACAGGTCTGCGGTCATATGAGCAGAAGCACCACTGTCTGCCACCCAGTACTCTTGACTATGCTGAGGGACCAAGAAGGGGGCAGTAGCAGTCATGGCACTAAGTGCTGGAGAAGGAGGTGCTCCTTGGTAGGAAAAGTTACCTCTCTGGTAACAATTGACAGCAGTGTGGCCAAACTTCCAACAGATTTGGCAGGCTTCAGCTTCTTGTGGAGCTTGGTCTGGATGCCTGTAATAACAATCCACAGCCAGATGACCCTTCTTGGCACATATTTGACATTTTGGGGAAGGCTGTTGCTGCCAAGTTCCTTGAGAGGAATAACCAGGACCACCTTGAACCTGTGAGTAATCAAGACCTGAGGAACCTATGAAGCCTGAAAAACTTTGCTGTTGTGGATTCTGATATCCCCACTGTTGAGTTTGATTCTGCTGTTGTGGATTCTGATATCCCCACTGTTGATTTTGATTGTGATTTCCCCACTGTTGATTTTGATTTCCCTTTCCTCTTCCTTTCTTATTCCTTCCACCATTGTAATTGTTGTTCTTATAGTAATAGTTGGAACTTGGTGCATTGCTACAACCACCATTATATCCAAAATGCTGAAAATTACCACTGAAAAGCTGAGGATTGGACTGGTGAGGCTGGGAGTTGAGCTGTGATTGAGAGTTGAACTGTGAGTTCTGATTGTTGTTTCCACATGTCTGATTTGAGACCTCCTTTGTGTACCCAGATAACTGACCAGGAAGTGAGAGTTGAAGGTTACTTGTTGATCCATGCTCGGAGGAAGAGCCAGGACCCGTGCCCTTGGTTGCCACCATAGCAGACAGAAAGGGAAACTCATTTGCTTGTTCAATGACACTCTCTTCAGCAAGAAGTTGAGCCCTGAACTCCTTGAGTGAAATAGCAGTCTCCCTGCCTCTAATTACACATCGAAAGGTATTGTATTCACTTGGTAGACCCCTTAGAGACAGAATCACTACATCATCATCACCAAAATGAACCCCACACGATTCCAAAGTGTCTCTTGCATTTTTAATTCTTTGCATATACTGAGTCATACTCTCAGAGCCTTTCTTAATATTTTGTAACTCAGTTTTCATTTGGAAAATGGAAGCTTTAGTGATGGAAGCAAACCTTTCTTTGAGGTTCACCCACATTTCTTGAGCAGTCTTGCAGCCAATAACACATGACATTGCAGAAGGGGATAATGTAGCAGTGATCAGTTGCATCAAGGCTTGATTATGCATTCCCCAAATCTGAATTTGTTCCAACCTTGCCACATTTTCACCATCTGAAAGGGTAGCCACCAGAGGAGGACATGGATTAGACCCTGAGACAAACCCCATCAAGCCATGGACATTCAGCAATAGTTCCATCTGGAAATTCCATGTGAGAAAGTTGTGGTCATCAAGCTTGACATTTACTGAGCTTCCAACAGTAGAGATCAAGCCTGCAATAGGAGACTGCAAGATTTGAAGCTGAGAAGAGGTCACCATTTTGAGGACACGAAGTGAGACACCCTTCTTTGAATCTTTTACTCTTTTGTTTCTTCTCTGAATCTTTAACACAAACACCTGGTGTGCTACAGCTTGTTTGTTGATTCTTGAAACTTGTTGATAGGTATTTAACCCTTCTTGACAAGCACTTGTCGTGCAGTAGCTTAGGCGCTATGGAGAAAACACAGAACCTTCTTGAATGGAGGCACCAAGTCAGTGCATCAGCTTGATTGCTGATTTAGGCTCTTCGTGAATCAATGATCTTCTTTGATCTTCTTTGACTGTTTTGATCTAGCAGCGGAAAACAGGAGAAAGAGCTCAGGCCGTCTAGCACGGCTCTGATACCATATTAACAGTCTTGAAGATATTGAAAAGGAGATAAGAAGTTGAAAGAAAGGAGAGGATGCAGAGAACAAAAGATCGATCCTTTGATGAAGCTAAGCAGTCCAGACTTTATACAAGATCGGAGTCACAAACCGTACTCATCTAGAACTTCTAACTACCTCTAACTAACTCTAGTATAGCTAGCATAGAATCAACAGATTTCTAACTGATTTTAGGACTGATGCTCAACAAGCCAGGTGGCATATGATAGGTGGCATTCTAACAATAAGATGACTAAACATATTATAGTCAATAAGGTACTTCTCCAACCCTAGCCATATATGCCATGCCATGCCAGTGATACTGATTAATTAGAGTATTTGTCTTTGCTCGTGTGCATGTGGATGATTTGTAATTTTGCTAGGAAGCTTCATGGCACTCATGAGGTTTCAGGCACCGACCGACCTTAACACATTAATTAATCAAAAAGAATATAACAATAATTAATTATGGTTGCTAATAAGGGACGCACGAGGCCTGAAATGCCATAATAAGATTCCCAATGGATGCATATCAATGTGGGATTGAATCTAAATTTTCCTCCATTTTGATGGACAATATAGGAAGGAATTGAAGCTATCATCCATAATTGAACAACGTGAGGCAACTCTGCCTTTACACTGAAGCCAAGGTGGAACACTGGAACTCCAATTTATTTAATCAAACCGGATTTTTATATTGATTCATTCTTGGATTAATGATCTTATTAATTATTAATTAGTTTATTAATGGCATAGTTGATTAATGGTCATCATTGGTATTAGAGTATGATTGAAGCCTGCCTGACCAGCTACCGTAGTACTTTACTGCTCACCCTAAACACCCCTTGTACTTGCTCCCAACACGTACATATACATACACACAAGGTTTAATAGCCACGAGTAATATATTAATGACATTTTCTGATAATATGTTGAAGCTGAATTCGTCCTTTAAACTCAAAAAACTTAAAGATTCCTGCAAACAAGTAAACAGTAAGCTATCGTTCGTTTAATGATCGAGACTCGGGGAGTGTTCGACCAAGAACACTCCAATGCTTAAGTCAGTTTCGAAAGAGAAATCTCAAGAGTTTAAGTAGTGTTGAACAGAATTACCTTTATTGGGAAATGTGTTCCCCTTATATAGGGGTGAGTGGGATGTTCAATTTTCATAGTTTTGATGTGGGACAAATACTGCTCAATTTGCTTGCTGACACGTGTTACACAGATCGAGGGTGAAGAGGCTTGCACGTGTCATTTCCGTTTGGGCCCAATGTTAGGGCTATGTAAGCGATGTGGGCTTGGGTCATGTTTGATGCTTAGGCTTTAAGTATTATTTTCGGGGACAATTTGGTCATTTCGGGAATTATGGGTCACGTGACAGCTTCCCATTCTTCCGGTGATTTTGGGTTCCACAAATGCCCCCACTTCGCTTAGGAATTCAGGGAATCCTAAGGGAAGTAGGCTTTTGATAGTCCTGGAAAATCTTGTTTGGAGTAGGACTCCGTCTTCTCTTGTATCATTCTTGTGTGAAGCTTCCTCTACAAACTTTTTATTTGTTTGAATTAGCCTCCGATCTTGTAGGTTTGTCACATGCCCCCATTGCAGCCATGAGTATCTGCTGAGAGCTTCTCGACTCCAATTCGCCTAGGGCGATTCTCGGATAGAGTCTAGACTACTTCTAGGTTGAAGACTTGGATTGCTTCCTGGAGGAAGGCTTGAAGTGATCCCAGGTGGAAGGGTTTGATGTGCTTCTGAGAGCAAGGCTTTGCAGGCTTTCTCAAGAAAAGCTTTGATTGTTTCCAGAAGGAAATGTCTGTGGTGTTTCCCGGAGGAAGACTTTGATACTTCGTAGGGCAAAGTTTTGGATGCTTTGCAGGGGAGAAGACTTTGGGTGCTTCGCAGGGGCGAAGACTTTGGTGCTTCGCAAGGTGAAGGCTTAGGTGTTTCGCATGGCGAAGGCTTTGGTGCTTCACGGATTGAAGAGCTCCGCGCATTGGGAGTAATATGTCATGAATCATCAAGGCTTTCAACAAGCAAAGTCAAAGAGTTCCATCATTCGAAGTGAGGCGTGTCACAAGGCGAGGTGTGTTCCTGCTTCGGAGCAAGGCGCTCTATGCTGCAATGAGGGTAAAATTATATGTAAATAAATCAGAGCTGTTCATATATATAATAAATTATTTAACATGTTCTCCAAAATATATTGTACTCCATTTCTAATTTTCATCGTCTAATTATATTTTATCTAATTTTCGTTTATTAAAATTATATGTGAATCGCTAAATATAACTATAGTTATGAGTAATTTTGTCCTTTATTAATGCTGTTTGATTCGTTTACTTATTTTTTTTTCTTATTGAATGTGCAAATTTTACGAAAATTTATGCAAAATTCACTATAAAATATGGGAAATTGGTCATAATCGAAAAACAATAATTCATAGCAGAAATTTATTGAAATAAAATATATAGGAAAATTGAGTAAAATTAACATTAATTTGCGATGTAAATTAATTATATACATATTGATGTATGGTTTTATTTACGTTTAAGTAAATTAAAAATAACATCATTTATACCTTATCAAATGTATCACTAAATATAATCAATTTAATATATTCAAATAATATGACTCATAAAAAAGAAAATAAGTAAACCTTCTCTCTGCCAAGTTACACCATGGACCCATATTCGTATTTATATTGTGGTCTTAGTTAATCTTATAGGCTGTTCATAAGAAGTTCATTTTGATTTACCCCTACAACAATTTGTATTACGATTTCATTTTACGAGTTCATGGAGCCCGTTATACATATGGTATAAGTTTTTTAGGAAGGATAATACTTACACCTTTCGATTTATCGAGTTATTTTTGTACATATATCATTATAGATAGGAACCTTATTTTCTAAATCATCATTTTAAGATCATTTTAGTTAAAAAATAAATAAATAAAATTGGAGGTTGGTTCGTCATTCATATGTATAAAAAAAATAAATGATTTTGGTAATAATTAAGATCCTTATAGTGAATCGTTTATTTAGTTGATACATATAAAAGACTAAATAATTAGAAATTTGGTTGCTTTTTTTGTGTAAAGATCTTGAAATCAATATTTAAAAGTCGAACAATTTCAATTATAATATATGTATAACTATAATTCGATAAATTGAAAAGGTGACGCGAAACAGTATCTAGGGCGGAATGCAAGTATTGTTTTTTTTGCAATATATTTTATTTTCTTATCTTGTTAGATTGTGAACGTAAATTGTTAATTATGTTATTTTATATTTTAACGTGTAATTTATATTCACAATTAATGTAGGACAAGTCGAAAATCAAAATTATTGATTTGCAGTTTGATAATGTGCATGCATGGATTTGAATTTGATGGATTTCTTTGCATCTCTCATTCTCAAGGACTCACAACTCATGGAGCTGTCAACTTCAGTATGAATAAACCACTTAATTAATTGGTGGGATCATGCAGCAAAATGACATATAATGGAAAAGATTATAAATAATCGAAGAGTACGTAAGATTGAAGTTGATAGGTAGAGACGTGAAAGTTCAAACGAAATTTATAAACCCCTAAAGAGAAAAAGAAAAAATTCAAACATATATATGCAAGATATAAAATCTGTACAATTCCAAAAATTGTGAGGATCAGAAGTGAAAGAAGTAGAGAAGTGATCTTGCAGAAAGAGGAAGAATTGTATTGAGAGAAAATGAAAGCAAGATATATAGTAAATGTTTTTTTTACCGTGTTGAGCTTTTAAACACTACATCAATATAGGATTTTTAGGGCACACAGTGCACGTCTTAAAATGGATTTTACGACGCACAGACGCACGTTTTAAAAGGGTTTTTATGACGCGTGGACGTACACCTTAAAAGGTCATGTCATAAAAGACCTGTACTATTCGAGACACACATTATGCGTCATAAATGTTTATATTTAAGGCGCGCGGTGTACACCCTAAATACTATATTTAAGGCGTGCAGTGCATGCCCTAAATACTCAAATTTAAGGCGCGCAACGCACGTACCAAATACTCATATTCAAGGCACATACTGCACGCTGTAAAAATAATTCTGCCAAATTTTTAAGGCGCACATTGCACGCCTTGAAAATTTTGGCACCATCTATTCAAGGCATGCATTGTTCGCCCTCATTGTAAATGTCAGTTTTTTTTTTTAACATTCAATCAATAATTCTTTAAATTTCCATTTGCAAACTCAATACCTATTACATATAATCATATATTGTATAGTAGATTCAATAAGAAAGAAAGAACCAATTTACATGAGTATTCAATAGAAAAAAATATATATATCAAAACTCAAAGAGAATAATTCATAGATATCAACTTTGCAAAGAAAATTAGCATAAATTATACGTATTACACCATCTCAACGTACACTTATCCAAACTTCCAAAATCCACAATCTCCATAACGAAAATTATTCTAATAAACATTGAAGATGGTTTAAGAGAAAATACAAAATTCTTTCATAAACATATACCAAGTCACTAGTTACAAGTTCTTCCTCTTAATTATATATGTGTATTCTGCATCGGCTTATCTGTTTCGTACAAAATCCTTCCATAACTATATGCTAACTCTTGCAACATTATTATGAATAAACCAGTTTAATTTCACATTCACAAAATGAGTTCCAAATGCAGATTAAGAAAATATGAAGTTTATGACAATGTAAACTACACCTACTTTCGGGATTCAGTTTTGGTGTATCCACTGATTTAACGACTGATTTAGAAATACTTAGAATATTTTTTTCGTTTAAATATTTCCCAATTTCCTGCAAATATTTACAATATATATATATATATATATATAATCAGAATCCAAATATAAAAAAGAGGGTCATAATCAATATTGACAACATTTTATTCAGATTCAAAATGAAAAATTGAAACGTTCAATCATACAATAAGTGAGTGATGATTTTAACAATTTTCACTCTATTACAGATTCATAAAGCAACCATAAGTGAAGAAAAAAAATTACGAGGGAACCACAATTTCAATTTTCACTCTAGTACCATAAACGAAATGAAAGGAAAATCCAAACGCATACCTCCGATGAGACCTAAATGTCCGAAACTGCTTCAAATTCTGTTAAGGGATACGCTCTACAAAGAATAAAGAAAATCAATGTGGAGAAAAATTTAAGCAGATTTGGAAGGAAAAATTGGAATATTGAGAGAAATAGAACAATTTCAGAAAGATTTAACCATGCAATAAGTGAATGAGAAAGCTATCCTCTTTCATTGTATTCAAGCTTGCTATTAGTCGAATATAAATTCAACTAACATAAACGGATGAAGGAAGAGTAAAACAATTAAGTGGCTGCCTAATCCAAAGCATTGTACAAAATAAGAAATCACAAATTAAGACAAACTTTTTGTATAATCAAATATAAGATCAACAAATTTTTGACAGTGATACCAAATATTGTGGATAGGTCGAGCACCTGTGATACAAAGGGCTTTAGAATGAATAAATTGCCAAACCAGCAAACCTCAACAACAACAGAAACATGGAGAGTATTATTGAATGACAGCGAATATATACATACGTTAGCTAGTTTAACTTATCTAGCTACACAGAAAGTTGTTCAATCTATTGAATGATTTTGATTTCGAAGATTTTGTCTGCAAAATCGTTATAAAATATTATGGATTGAGATGAATCTGCAGTAGGTGAGATACACTGTAACATTTGATGATGCTGATCATGCATGTAAGTTAAAATTGTTTATATTATTCAGTGATGCATGCAGAATTTTATTGAGTTTAAAATGTGTGCTTCATGTTTCCGAACAACACATATAGCTAGGATTTTCCCCTGAAGATCATACATATCGGTTTTATATTCGAACTCAGAAATAAATTAAGTTGCAGAGATGCAAATTGTGTTACCTTCATTTGGTGATTGGTAGCAATTCCCATAAAAGGTCTTCAAGCAACAATCTTGGGTGCAAATGCTATGAAAATTAAAAACCCAAAACACTTGCAAGTTGGAAAATAATGGGCAGCAGGTGAGACACTCGGAGGAACTTGAAGTTTTTGAGCCTAAAATATCATGTGTGGTAGATAAATATGATATTAGGAAGCAAGTTACGCCTTAATTTGGAAAGTTCACATGAATATCAAAATTGAGGTATGCTACTCAATCGATACTTGAATGTTGGATTATACCCAGATATTAAATTCACACACTCAAACTTGGAAAATTCACGTGGACATTATAATCGGGCCATGCTAGCCGACTTCTTAACCAAACCACCTACCTAAAATTGACACACTTGGATGTGCCGTTGTTATGCTTAAAATGCCCATAATTTTTATTTGTTAGTGCATATATTAGTAAACAATGAACCCATGTTTGACTAGCTTTAATTGTATATGGCATTACTCCAGCCCAACTTTTGAGTCCAGTTGGTAACCAAGGCCTCATTCCGTTGCTGTCTTAAGCTTCAACACTCCCAACTTTTGTATATGGCATTACTCCAGCCCAATTTTTTGTCAAACCAAGAAATGTTAGCTCTACCGGTATTAATCGATCTAGTGAGATTTCTGCCTAGACAGCTTCCTTAATTTTTTTTTTCTTTCTATTTTCAAGCAAGTCATTTAAGTATAAATTTGCCGTTTTGGAAAAGATGAACATAAATAGAAGGACAAGAGAGTTCTCAGGTTATACCTTGTTGTGTCCCTTATAAACAAAGAGAAGAGTTGCCTCAACGACACGATGGATAGATTTACAAATGAAAACAACGCATACCTACATTTCCTTACACTCCAAAATAAAGTTCAGAAACCCTTACAAATGATAAAATAAATATGTAACTTGGCTTGCATTTCACGTTTCTATCTTCATTTAAATTCCTCTGCCCAAATTTCCATTTTCAATCCAATTCTTTGGTGCCTTATAAATCCAAAACCCAAGTGATACCAAAGTACATAGATTCCGGGTCGGAAATAGAGGAGTGGCTTAATGGCACCCACAAAACTCCTCCTTACTCATTTCATAGTGACCATCATTTTATTTTGGACATTCGTTTCTAACCCATGCAATGGCAACCCCACAAAGCCTTCACCAAAGTTTCCAGCCATTCTAGTTTTCGGCGATTCCACAGTGGACACTGGCAACAACAATTACCTCAAAACATTGGCCAAAGCCAACCATTTCCCTTATGGCAAAGACTTTCCTGGTCAGCTTCCCACAGGTAGGTGCTCTAATGGCAAGCTTGTCCCCGACTTCATTGCCTCCGTGTCCAAAATCAAAGAAACTGTTCCTCCTTTCCTCGACCCGAGCCTCTCAAATGACGACCTTGTCACCGGTGTCAGCTTTGCGTCTGGTGGATCCGGGTACGACGATATAACTTCAGCAGGACTCGGAGTCATACCGTTCTCAGGCCAAATTAAGCTCTTCAAGAAGTACATTGAGAGAGTTAAGGGGATTTTAGGGGAAAGGAAGGGTAAAAAGGTAATTAGAAGTGCATTAGTTGTGATTAGTGCAGGGACTAATGACTTTGGAATTAATTTCTACGACACACCCATAAGAAGTTTAGAGTTTAATGTTACTGGGTACCAAGATTTTCTGCTCAAAAAGCTCCAGAGTTTCATTGAGGTACCTCCTTTCCCTTCCACTCATAAATTTATGCATACATGTCAAATCGTAATATAATTGGATTTTGAATTACGGTTGAAGGTAATCCCTATGTTTTCTATATCTAGGAACTATATGAGCTTGGATGCAGAACAATACTAATAGCTGGGCTTCCACCGGTAGGTTGCATACCCATACAGATAACTGCAAAGTTTGGGAATCAAAAGGAGAGAAGATGTGTGGAGGATGAGAATTCAGATGCCCTTTTATACAATCAAAAGCTTGCAAAACTATTACCCAAAATACAGTCACTGTCTTCGGGTAGCAAAATTTTGTATGCAGAAGTGTATGAACCATTGCTTGACATGATCAAAAATCCACACAAATTTGGTAAGCCAAAAGTTAAATTAATCGGCTCGTTTGGTGCTTCGAATGAATTGGATTAATGAAAATCCTTTCTTGTGCGTGAAGGTTTTGTGGAAACAAAGAGAGGTTGTTGTGGCACAGGTTTTGTGGAAGCAGGGCCTTTGTGCAATGCATTGACACCATTATGCACCAATGACTCAGAGTACTTATTTTGGGACAGCGTACACCCAACTGAAGCAGCCTACAAGTACCTTGCTAAATACCTGGAGAACGAAGTCCTTCAAAAGATCAGTCAGTAGGACAGATAATCGATGAAATGTATAAATGAAGTGGTTAAGAACGATTATTCTGGACTCGAAGCCCATAGCTTTCATTCACAAATAAGGAACATTCAATTCATAAACAAAACTTTTGCAAACTTGCAAGATTTTTTTTTTTTTTTTTGTGTACATAAAACAACCATTACTAGCAGCTTACATTCTTCACTTCCGGCCACCGCCGGCGGATCCTCTGCTGCCACAAAACAAGTCATTAATCTTAGCTTCAATCTCTTCATTGCCATACTTAATGTACTTGTCATGCCTTCCGATGTCCGGTATGTTCTGAAACCTTCCAATGAAGCTTTGGTACGCCGGTAACAAGTTTTTGATGAGGGAAATCCTCAATTCGTCTCTGAGCTGATCGTCGAAAACGACCCAATTCGAGTGTGTTTTACAGATTTCGTCAAAGTAAATGTTGAACAGTTTGAGCTTCTCCTTCATGGACTTGACAGCAACATTTGGCGCCATTGAGCCACTCTCAGGCTTCAACACTCCCAACACCTTACTCCATGAACTCCTCTGGTAACTCATCTGGTGCTGTCGAACTTTGGCGGAGTGTTTTCGGATCCAATCCTCGCCTAAAAGCGATCCCAATTCGCTATCTTTCACTTTCTGCACAATGTACCTTCCATTGTTCATCATGAAAACATTGCACAATGCAGAGTCCCTGTAAATCTTGGACTTGGCTTCCAAATTGCTCTCCAGAAGCTGCATAATCCATGCCATTTGGACCGACATGGAAGAAGATGATGCCCCTCGGTCATCAACCTTGGGCTGATGAGACACCACGACATTGTCCTCGAAAACCTGCTCGAGCGTTTGGCGCGAACGGCAAGCTGCTCGGAGATAATTCATCACGTATCGAGTGATCGGATGAAGCCCGCCACCAGGAACTGGAGTTTTTGCAGGGTCTCGACCGATCAGATTCTCTAACTCCATGAAAATACCTCTGATTGCCTCGCCTAACCTTTTCCAAATCGTAATTGATTCGTTCCTAAGAGACAAACAGTACTGATCCGAAAATACAGACTCGAATTCAGGCATCAAGTCCCGCAAGGTTTCGAACACGTCGAGAATCTTGAACAATCGCTCCGGCGATCGGCTTCCAATAGCGACAGCGTCGGCGAAGTTGAGTATCTGAATCGTTGATCCTCTACAGACTTCCATGAACGAGAGGTCCGCAGCGGAGGAGAGGCCGTAGAAGATGCGATCGCAGAGTCTTCGCTCGCTCGGGAACAGAATCCGAAGCGCGACGTTGGCGGATTTAATCCACCGCTCAATTTCGTCCTCGAGGTCCTGCCATGGCGTCTTCTGAACCTCTTCGATGCTCAGCTTATGTAACCCCAGCCTCGATAAGCTCTCCTCCAGGAATTCTCTTCGGCAGCTGCTGTACACGTGCGAGCACTCCTTTCGGAATCCCGCCGCCACCATGCGTTTGGCTATCTCGTGGAGATCGTTGATGGTTCCAGAAGGAAGCGCATCAATCACGATGTCGTAGTCACTGATGGGCTGGGCTATAGGGATCCGGTGCTCCTCACCATTCCCGATGATCTCCTCTTCATCATCTTCGTCTCCCGAGTCAAACGACAAGTCCCCGTTCGACTCGCCGCCGCGAAACGCGCGACTGAGTTCAAGCGACTCGCCGCCGCGCTCGACCAGGGACCTGAACTCATCCTCGAGGCGGAACATGGCCTGCTGCATAAGTTCCTCAGCGCGTGCGAGGCAAAGCCCTACGGACTTATCGACGGCCATGGGAGTCCAGTCCCGGATGGTGGCGATGAGATCATCGATGGAGTCAAGGAAGGCGGAGGAATCAGCCGAGTCGGACCAAATCGTATGGTCGGCGGCAACGTATTGCGAGATCTGACGCTCCAGCGATTTGAGCGTGAGTTCGAGAGCCGCGCTGCTTCGAGATCTCTCATCGTCGGAGGCTAATTTCTCGCGAGAGAACCTGCCGTCGAAGTTAGAGAATATCTGCAAAATATCGTCAGCCATGCTGTCGTTGTGGCCCAGGGTCTTGGCTATGTGGCGTGCCACGGCTAGCAACTTCTCCTCGCCGTTCTCAGCCATTTTTTCCAAAGCCTTCAAAAGTAGTTGGCGTTGGTGGTTATACTGTGTACAGTAGATGTTTGATTTTAGTTCTCAGTGAAGGGCAATTTGATGGTTGTGAAATTGAGAGAAAAAATGGAAAATGGAAAATGGAGAAGATGATGATGCCTTCGAGTTTTGAGTTTGATTTTCAATATTTGCTCATTTTCATTTTGGGAAATAAGCAGTAAGGAAAAAGCCAGAAGCAGCAGGGGCTGTGGGCCTGAACTCTGAAGTTGAATAATATTATTTAGGGTTTCGTGGATGGTGCGCGGTTTTGTGGTGGGGATGAGAGTAGAGGGAAAAGATTTCAGATATTTGTAATAAAATTTTGTGGTCTCCTTCGGACTTTTGAATATTCTTTTATAAAACAATTACAAAATATACCCTTTAGATTTGTGGCGACCTTCAGAAAAGGACCATGGCATTTCAGTTCTTTCACATTACTGCCTAAATTTTGATAATATTATCCATTTTAATCTTCTTAGTGTCTCATTCTACATCATCAATTTCTTTCTTTACCTAAATAAAAATGTAAAACGTACTAAAAGCCAACTAGACCACAATGTATTCAGAGTAAACTTTGTTTTCCTCTTAGTTTTAGCCGAACTCAAAACTCATATTCTAAAAATTAAAAAAAAAAAAAACTTAACATCATTTTCCTATTATTAATTACAACATAACATTTTTTGGGTCAGTATGCCAAAATTTTTAACCAATATCTAATCTATGTTAGAGCTAGGAAGACTCATATAGGCATTTCAGCCCACCCCCCTGTTCTTGAATTAAATGTCAATTTTGTATCTCGAACCCGACACCAAAGAGCAAATCTAAATTGGAACTCTAATATTCACTGAAATATTTACTCGCTAATTATAACATAACATTAAAGAAAAAGAGTATGTTATCCACGTACAAATACCACACTCATGCGACAACTCTCTTGAGATATAAGTCATGTAAATATAAGTCACAAGACATAGGCTATACACATCGTACATAGATAATTAACAAAAAAAACATGCAAATAGATAAAATAAACGATGAAATTGACAACATAGTAAAACGTTGGGTAATAAGGTGAACAAACTTGAAAGATGGAGGTCCTTTTTGAAAATCACTCGAAACTTTAGTGGTGTATTGTGTAATTAGGTTTGATGTTTGGGACCGCCAATAATTAATTTGGGTGGGTAGATATGGATAAGAAAGAGTGGGAAGTGGGAAGTGAGGAAATAATGAAGGGAAGAATAATAAAGGTTTAGATTGAGAAGGTTGAATGGGAATTTGGAGCTTTGGACTTATATTTGGATTTGGACAAATGATTAAAGTAAAGCCGCAAAAGAGGTTTCGGCTTCCCCTCGGCTTTGGTCTAAAGACGTGGGTCCAGTCCAGTCCCGGCAAAATCTGGCCATCCAACTGTCCGCTATATTCTGCTGTGTTTTTTGAGCTTCATTGCTTATTTATTTAACTTCTAATTAATAAAATTTTAGTGTGGTGCAGGTGTGTTAATTGTATACGCGTTTCGCATTTAGTTTTTGACGAGTTTGGAAGTGCATGCTCACTCAAGAAACCAATTAAAATGTCTCCACTCTCATTTGCTTAGTGTATTAATTAAGGCTAGAAAGGTTGATATTTTCAGTTGGGGGATTAGAACTTGGAAGATGTTATTTTTAGCAGGACACTAGCACTTGGGTGGGTGCCTGCAATTTAGTTCAGTTCGGTTCAATTTTGATTTTAAACCATATAACGAATGAATGCAATATTTATATTCAGATTAATTCTAATAAATTGGTGGCTGATTTGGTTATGTAATTTATTTTCATAATCCAAGTGCCCACAGTTTGGTTAGGTTCAATTCAATTTTGATCTTAAACTACGTAATGAACTAATACATTATTTACATTCAGATTGATTTTAATAATTTGGTGGTTAATTTCGTTATATCATTTACTTTCGTAACCCGCTATTAAGCAAATGTTCATGATAACTTTTCGACTTTCTTAGTATGATTTTTAAGAGTTTATCTTTGAACGTTGTAATCAATTCATCAAAAAAAGATGACACTGACGATCTTTGCGCAAGTTCTTCGCTTTTATCTGTGAGTGAGAGTGAAATTGGGGCTACATTTTCTCTAGACAGTATACGAGATCCGAGGGCCGTGCACCCTCTCAAAGCGCATTATCCATCTTGATTATCCATAAACCCCATGTGAATTTTTCTTATGTTTAATTACTTTCTCACTGTGATTGAACCATATTGAATAAGAAGCTTGCAAAATTAATGCAAGGAGTAGAGATGGTTAAATTACTAAGAGCGAACTTAATCGCCTTCAATATAAGTTACAATAAACAAGGCAGGGATGGAAGAGATTAAACACATAAATAAGAAGCAAGAGATTGAATACAAGAATAAGAAGCAAGTTTGCTTAATTTTTATTTTTTTTTACACAACTTGGTGGCCTTGGTCGTCGTCCACTGCTGTTTCCCATTTGCCTGTAATTGGGTCTGATCACTGCCGTATCCTCATTGACCTAGAGCCTAAAAAGAGAAAGGGAGGAAGACTTTCAAGTTTCGGGCTTATTGGATTAAGGAGCCTAATTGTGTCGATGTGGTGAATTATGGTTGGGGAAATCAGTCTTATGGCAAGGGGTGGCGATGGAAAAATAGACTCTCCTCTTGTAAGGATGCTCTCACGAAGTGGAGTAAGGGTAGATTCCCAAACAACAGATAACACATTGATGTGTTAATGCAAGAATTAGATCATCCTCAACACAACTTGGAAGACAATTATGCAGTTATGGGTACCTTAAAGCAGGAGATTGAGAGGTTGTGGAGACTTGAAGAGAAGTACTGGCATCAACGGTCTCACATCAAATGGCTCTCTACCAGTGATGCCAACACTTAATTTTTTCATCAGTCCACCATCCAAAGGAAAAGACAAAATTTTGTACCAAAAATTAAAGTTGGGGAGGAGATTTAGGTGGAGACGGATTGTAAGGGCCCACCCCTAATCCCCCAGGATTACGGACTAAACCCTGCTCCCGTCTGACTTACGCATGACACAAGGCTAAACTGACGTCCAACCTTCACGTGACACGTAAGTCGGACAAGGGATTTTTGATCCGTCCGTCCCAAAACTTCTGAACTTCCCCGAGTGCGCAAAGTCTACTGTGGATCGTACGTGTGATGTCTCCATCTCTCTCGATCAACAGCCCGTGCCGCAACAACCTGGAGGGTATCGAAAATACGAAAAGACTGTGAGTGGACAAAAATAAAGTATAAGTTTAAAACATTTCATAAAACAATAACAGTTATACCCTCCGTTTCAAAACCAATGCATGCATATCAATTTCATATCATAAAACCATGTACGAAAAACAAACACATTTCCTTTTCTCAAATCCCGGGCCTCCGCCCAAATCCATCAAAACCATTTCATCCGGGCCACTACCCAAAAATCGGAAAACCGTTATTATAAACCATCTCATTTTTACATTTACCGAACCTGCTGGATCTATCCGAGTCTTTAAACTCCCGAGTCTTTAAACTCAATCCAGACCTCAATAATCCGAGTCTTTAAACTCAACAGGCCTACGGGGGAAATATCAGTATATCCGAGTCTTTAAACTCAATCCGGGTCTTTAAACCCAATCCGGGTCCGTCCCCCATCAATCACAATATCCGGGTTTTTAAACCCAATAATCAGATCCAGCAAATCCAATGCAAAACCGTTTGAAAACCACTTTCCATTTCCAAATCTGAATCCGCAATCTCATCAGGATCCCGAATCCAAACCCAGAACTCATATCCATCTCCTTTCCAGATCCGAGTCTGCAACCATCATTCCGTAATTCGGCATTCGGAATAACCATTCCGAACCCAAACTCGGAATCCACTTTCAAGTCCCGAATTGAATCCCGAATCGTCATCCGGAATTCCGATTCCAAAACCCGAAATCACATTTCCGAAAACCACTTTGAACTGGGCCTTAAGCCCGAAAACACTTTTCAAAATCCTTTTACTTTCCTTGAAATCAAACCGTATTTCAAATCCCAAAATCCAACCGTTAAACCAGGTTCAAATCACGATATTTATCAAAACCTCGTAAAACGTGAAAACCGTCCTTTCCTCGAAAAACGTGCAAAATCGTAAACCATCACAATCATAAATCAAATCATAGAATCAAGTATAGAAAACATATAAAAACATATATGCATGCATCAAGAGTTAGAAAGCAAGGTCCACTCACAGACCATTCCGACGTCACCTCGATACGCGTGCACTTACGCCGTTCCCAGCCATTCCGCTATCCTCGGCTTTCCCGAACCTATCCAAATCCTATAACGAGGTCACTAACGACTTATTTAAGCTTCTATTGAAGCCCCGTAATTTTCCCATATTTTTAACCATTTTTAACCGAGCCCTAAAACTTTCGGATACCCCGAAACATATCGAGACGATATCTTATCGTCTCGAAATCAGTGCCAAAATGTTCGTTACATCGAATACTTTAAAAGTCATGTTGGAAACTTCCCCAAACTAGAACCCACGTGCCCCACTCGTGTTTGGAAGGTTCTGCGCGTGAGACCCACGCGCGTGAACAGTGTCATCGTCAACCTTAGGTGAACCCGGTTCACTTGGTTCGAACCGGTCCGATCCAGGCTAAACCGACGTTCACGATTTTCCCTCATTTCTCCATGATTTTTCATTCTAATTGTCCTATTAGGTTCGTCCCATTCTAAAAGATCAATTTCAATAAGAAAAACATGAAATTAGAGTCAAAATCTCACCTTCCAAAGTTCGAACGAAAGCCTAGAAAAACCCAGTCACCGTTCCCGGCCACCCGTCGTCCTTCCAGCCACGGGTTCGAGTTCTTGAGCTCTGTCCTACCTCCCTAACAATGTTAGCATCCAAAGAACTAGTCAACAACGGCCCAAAAGTCACAACTTTCGATTTGAACCGATCGGGAAAAACAGGGGAAATAGGGGAAAGCTTACCGATTCGTGCACCGTCGTGAGCTCCGTCGTGGCCCAGCCCATCTGCCGTCACCCCTCCGTTCTCTAAACACTCCCACAACTCCAAACTCGAAGGTCTTAACCGAAACACGGCAGCATCACCACCACGGCCCTTCTCTGTTTTTCTGAAAAAGCTCCCCTCCTCTCAACCTTCCTTCACAACTCTCACCCAAAACTCACTCCCCAACCTTCACCTAACCCCTGATCACACACACTCAACGTTTAGGACTCACACACCTTGGGACTGCTCGAGTTCTTCCCTCTGTTTCAGTCTCTGTTCTTTCAAGCACGACTCACTCTCAAAATACATCCAATTTAATTGAATCGTGCAAGTGGCTAGAAGCCACCAGACACAGCCCACGTGTCTCAATCCTGTAGTCCCAAACTCAAAATATCCAACCAGCTCTGTACACCTGTCCTCATCCGATTGGCACAATTTCCAAAGCACAAAAAGACCAAACTGCCCATAAATGTCCAAATTACGATTCTACCCTTAACCGTTCTAGACCTGTATCTCACTCGTCCTACGTCCGATGAAGGCATACCGCCTGTCGTTATACTCAGGACGGAGAGATCTACCTAACAGTCCTCGGTCTACGTGAAAAATCTTTGTCATGCAAAAAGTCAACAATTTCCTCCTTTTTAACCAAATTACGAAAGTGCCCTCAACCTTCCGAACATCATAACTTCCTCCTCGGATGTCGGAATCGGGCGTGCCACATGTCTACGAACTCATGACGTCCCAAACTACGTCACAGTCATCGGTCAAAGCCCAAGTGACTGTCTGAACTAAAAGTCAACTTTTTACCCAAACTAGGGGCAAAATCGTCATTCTATGCTAACAGACCCGAAAGTAGCCAACTAACCACCGATTAAGCTCACAAATCCGTTCTAATCACTTGCTAATCCCAACTCTCGGGACGAGTCGTTACACGGATTGTGAATTCAGACGTGTGGTTGATGATAACTTTTGGGATATTTTCAAAAAATTTGGCCACTGAAATTGGGGTGAAACACTCTCCGTTGTTGACTCTGTAGTATCCTTGAGCATGAAGTCTGATCTTATGAAAGATGTTACTGAAGAGGAAGTCAAGACCGCAGCATTCCAAATGGGAGCTTTCAAGGTACCTGGACCGGATGGATTCTCAAGGGTTTCTATCAGAACTTTTGAGACATCAACGAGGATGAGTTGATGAATACTGTAAGAAGATTCTTTAGGGGTGAACTCCCAATTCAGAAATTGAACTCGACCAATATTGATTTGATTCCAAAAGTTTCTAACCTAGAGATGGTCTTTCAATTCAGACCCATTGCCCTATGCAACTACTCCTACAAAATCACCTCGAAGGTCTTCTCAAATAGACTGAAACTATAACAACCCGGACTTTTAATAAAATGTAAATTCGGAAATTTAATGTAAAATGACTATTTTGCCCCTGATTAGGGAAAAATATTGACTTTTGACCCTGAAAATTATTTGGACTTTGAACAAGGCATGTTACATAGATCGAGACGTTATGAGTTCGCAAACAGGCGGCATGTCGAAATTGGACGTCTGATAGAAAAGTTATGGGTCACAGAAGAAATCTGGTACTATTCATACATTACGAGGAGTGTACAGTTGGCAGTTTGAGATGGGTCACAGAAGAAATCCAGTACTATTCACTGTGGCTGGAAAACCAAGAGGTAAGGCGTTTAGGTTCAAATTCGAAGTTCGAGTTTTAGGGCTTGTTGGACGGTTTTGATGGTCGAAAACGATTCCCAGGGACAAGACGAGCACACTGGGATCAAAAGGAAGGATTTTAGCTGCTGAAACTAGCTAGAAATCGAGGTTGAAGGTTGCTCGAAAATCATCAAGCTCCACATGTGATTTATATACCGTTTTAATTGATTTTGAGTCCATAGATCCATTAATGGAATCATTGCTAGTAGATAGGGAAAAATGGTTGAAAATGGTTGAGGAATGAGTGAGATCAAGTCAGGTCGAGTTCGCAGGTTGGTTGACCCGTTACAGAGTTCATAGACAGGTGGCACGTCCAATTCGGACGATCAGGGAGAAAGTTATGACTATCGGAAGTTCAGGGGTATTACCGAAATTTGGACATTTGGGGGTGGAAATGTTTACTTTTCGTTTGACAACTAATTTTCAGTTGACTCAAGGACCGTTAGGTAGGTCTCGACGTCCTGAGTCCGTAGACAGGCGGCACGCCGAAATCGGACTCCGTACGAGGAAGTTATGGTCAGAGACGTGAAATCGGGAGGTTCGTGTCTCGGTTTGCGTGCCAAATATTTTATTCTGGAAATCTGATTGGAGGACACCTGGTGAGTGACAAGTGTCACTCACCCATTGGCTAGATTGGATCAGATCCACTATGGGTTTAAATACCATTAAAACCAACTTTTAATTTCAGCCATTGATCTGAAACCTCCAGATCTGATCTCAGCCCTTGATCTCATTCCTGAGATTCAATCTGGGTCGTCCATCCATTTCCCTCCATTTTCTATATAATCCTCACCTGACACCCTCACTCACTGTCCATCGATCCAACACTGATGCATTGCACCTGGTTTTTGTGTCTGTGTATTACTGGACTCACGGGGAGGGACTGAGGCGCGGCGGCGGCAGACGGCGGCGAGGTGAGCCAGTTCCAAAACCCAAAACGGTTTCAAAAAACCCAGATTTTGGTAATTTAATTTCCAACGCATAATTTTGTGTTAAATTAACCCTAATCAGTTCTATGGACTGTTAGGAACCTAGAGGGCTCGTTTTCGTGGTTTGAGGTGGCCTGAACAAAGGACAAACGACGACGGGAACCAGGACTGTGCAATCGAGGTAAGTCTTCGATTCAATCATTGTTGATTGATTTTAAATAGGTAGAACCCTTTCTGGGATTGAGACGAGCATCTAGGAACAAACTAGGACTGAAATGGTTGAGTGTGGAAGAAATGGTGACCGGGTCATGATCGCGGGTCTGATCGACCCGAGTTGCAGAAATACGGGTCAACCCGTCTGAGGACAGAGGTGATGACGTGGCACCCTGCCAGACTGTCAGGTGACGTGGACCAACCGTGAGCCGACATATGTCACATGTCAGTGCACAATCAGCACTGACATGTCAGTGATGTGGACCAGTCAGGGACTGCCACGTGTCACTGACATGTCAGTGACGTGGACCAGTGTCGTGCTTACACGTGGCACATGTCAGATCTGACACGTGACCTGACAGATCAGTGAGGTGGACCAATCGGGTGTTGACATGTGGCACTGACAGAGTCTGACATGTCAGACCTGACAGCTGTCAGATGACGACAGCATGACGTCAGCAGTGACGTCAGCAGGGACTGTTCCTGCGTTGACCGACGCGTTGACTGGCGCGTGTGAACAGTACTTTTGGGGGGACCACCACCATTCTTTAGGTTTCGACGATCCGGATCCAATGGCGGTGGTTTCGGGTCGATCGGAGATCATTAAGTTGGTCAAAATGAGGTTTATTGCATTGGGAAGCGCGTTCGGGCGGCTTTCTCGGGCCAGTTTCGGTCTAGGGTTTCATGGTTAAATGTTTGGGGTTTGTATGGACCCTTACGTATACTTTGGATATGACAGAGATTGTATAATTGTACCAGATCGAGGGTATACGCTCGGTTTTCAGCAGGATTGTACTGTGAGTGGGCCATTTTCTTAAACCCTTGCGTGCATAAATGTTTTCTGGTTTATTATACTTATTCACATGCTAAAAACAATGATGGTTTTGATGATATGGAAAACATGGTTATGGCACGTTTCACGGTATTTGGGCTTGAGACCCGTCCAATGAAACTTAATGATTGGTTCGGATTCTATCTATGTATATATATATATGCTTGCATGTGGATATCAATAAAATGTATTTGGTACTGCACTGTATAGATCATTTCATATTACATTGTCTCCTCCGGAGAGGTCACGGACGTCTAGTACGTCCAGCGTCTATGACACTAAGCATCGGGGATGCTGTACCCGAGCGGGGTTCGGGGGTTGAACTCGGAATTGAGACCCGAGTGGCACGCGTAGCCTTGTGATTGTGACCTTATTGGACGTCAGGGACGTCAGACATCAGGGATGTCGGGATTGGAATGTGTAGTGCAGCAACTAAAATTATACTTATGGTTTTATTATATGCCCTATGGTTCATATTATATGATTGATGGTTTTAATTACGGATGCATGCATGTTTGGAAAACGGAGGGGTAAATTATATGTTTTACTCATCAAATGATTTTATAAACTTGAGTTTCGGTCCACTCACCCTTAATGTTTTTGGTAACCCCTCCAGGTCGTGATACTGAGGTAGAGGAGGAGCCTGAGCCTGAGGCATAGATCTACTTCTGCGTACCTGAACCCCTGTTGGGTGGTGTACCCGCAGGTTTACTATAGAGTCGTGCTCGCAACTTGTAATTTTGGATTTCATCCCTTGTCTGACATTCGTTTAATTCGGATTTCATGTATGAATTTAATTTGGTTATTTATGCATTTGATGTTTTGAGGTTAAAATTGGTATGAATTATTGGGTGTCAGACGGGAGCAGGGCACGTCCCCTTGTGGTCCCTGTGGGATCGGGGCGGGTCCTGTCATCTGAAGTCCATGACGTCTAGCAATCCTGCTCCTGGATCACTATACGGTCTGGTAGCTCCGTACAATGAGCCCTCGCAGGCAATGCACCGTGACTTCTCCAGTGTCCCCGACACTTGGAGGAGACCAGGATATATGTCCTCATATCGAGATGGTTTTATGGAACACATTTTATTATTTATTTCCAAAATATCACAAGGGCCCTGCCCCGAATTTCCATAAAACCGTCATAAGTCCAAATAGTTGATTTAAATCCAAAATCATTTATTCAATTCCATTTTAGGGTCCCCGACCCGAAATCGCATATATAAATCAACTGGGGCCCTGGCCCGATTTCATAAGTCAACTGGGCCCCTGGCCCGATTCATAAGTTAACTGGGCCCCTGGCCCGATTTTACTTTATTCAAGTTTGTAACCGTTTCATGAAATCATATCCAACCGCATTTATGGAAATCAGTGCAAATCCAGAAAACCTCGGTTTACGTGCAAATACGTAAATCGCCTCGAAATGCGTGAAAACATATAAATTCACCGATATCCAAAATAAATCATTTAATCACAATCATAACAATCATGAAACAGTTATGCATGAATCGAATTTATAAAACCAATGTCCACTCACAGACCGTTTAACCGAGTGCCTCGATACGCGTGCCATAGGCCTTCCCGGGCCACACCACTAACACCGGGACTCCCAATCCTGTTCAAAACACATTAGAGGATTACTAACCTCATCATTAACATCCTATTCAAGTCCCGTAATTTTTCCGAATTTTTAAGTATTTTTAAACTCGATTTAAAACCTTCGGACATCCCGAACAATATCGAAACGGTGTCCGATCGACACGAAACCAATCCCAAAATGTTCGTTACATTGCATAGAACAAAAGTCATGTTGACCTCACCTCGAGATTCGTGCCCACGCGCCGTCACGCCCCGCCGTGAGTGGCTGCGCGTGAAAGCCACGCGCCTGCTACAGTGACTGCTACAGTCACCATCTTCACCTGTTTGTCTGGTAAACGGGTTGAAAAGCCCGCGATAGGATCCGGTTCAATCACACCCAATTCGACATCAATTCAATCCGTTCTTGATCCTATAACAATCATTAACCAATGAATTTCAGGTCTGTGACATCGATTAACAACAACTAACCCATAATCGTGCCACCAATCCGTGATCACCCAAAACGGGTCGATCACCAAAACTCCACCAATCCTCCACCATTGTCAAATTAACTTCACATGAAGCTTATAAGGATTAATACGAACCAATTCACATGATTAATTGAACACGACGTTACCTCAATCACCACAACTCAAGCTTGAGTTTTCCGGCCGTCCACCTCGTCCGTCCACGGCCCTAGGAGCCCCAAAGCTTGCCCCATTTGATCTGGTTCGACTCGTTGAAGTTCCAGGAAGCTCAATCCATCATCAATTAGGCTTGGGCTGGCCTAAAACTAGGATTTCGAATTTGAATTTCACAAAAACCAGCTTCGGGTTTTCAGAGAAATCCAACACCCAATTCACTCATTCCTTTCATTCTCAATCACAGAGTACTACTCTCGACTCACTCTCCATTATTTTAATTCAATTTAGCCGTTAAAGGTGTCCCAAAGTAGTCCACAATCCACTGTGTAAAGCTCCCCTGCACTGACCCGAAACCATATATAAATGGTGTCCATGTTCTTCAAGTCAGTGGCCAGCACAAATACATGTGCAAAACATACCTCAAACTGTCCCAATTCAGTCCTTTAATTGATAAACAAACCAAGGGATCGATCGCACAAAGTATCCCACTTCACGGCTGATCAATCCAACAGTGCCCCGTGTGAAATTACAATTCTGCCCTTGTGCAGAAAATTACCAAAATGCCCCTCACGCATCCTGACTCGTAACTCGGTCATACGGACTCCGATTGATGCGTGCCGCCTGTCTACGAACTCAGGGCATCGAGACCTTCCTAACGGTCCTCGATCCTCGGCCATCGGACCTCCCGATCAAAAAGTCAACGTTTCCCCTTTTATCGTCCAAATTACGAAAATGCCCTTGCACTTCCGTACATCATAACTTTCACCACGAACGTCGGAATCGAACATGCCACCTGTCTATGAACTCGTGACGTCCCGAACTACGTCACGATCATCGGTCAAAGTCAGTTTGACCATCCGAAATAAAATTCAACGTTTTGCCCACGCCTAGGGGCAAAACGGTCATTTTGCACAATTCGTCCGAAATCACCCAACTAATCCCAGATTAGTAAATCACAATTAAATATTATTAAATCCCGATATTCGGGACGGGTCGTTACATGAAGCACCAGCTTCCAAGCCAAAACATATGAAAATCATCTCATATAACCATGTTATCATAAAATAAATCATATAACTCGAGAATTACACATCCAGATCTGCTGGGAATTACACATCCAGCCTCACCGGAAATTACACATCTAGTTCCTCCGGGAATTACACATCCGGAGTCTACCTAGGAATTACACATCTGGGGGCACTGAACATAAATCCAATCAAAATCTTTATTTTAAAATTATCTTTACAACCAGGTTAAAACCATTTACAACAAGGTCAAGCCCAAAGTCTCATTTCACGTAAATCCGTAAATTCATATCCAGAAATCATTAAATATTCCATAAAATCATTATTAACTCACAATCCAAGTCAAAACATCATTTTAAAATCTCGGGTCTAGCCCAAACATCAATTGCACTTTCCTCGTAAAACATGTGACAGGACCCACCCCGATTATCGCCTCGATAATCGGGAAGCATCCTGCTCCCGTCTAACAATCGAATCCAAAAGACCGGAAAACTAAATAATATTACATCACACCCATTGTCAGACCAGGGAGATTAAACAAATACATCCGACTGGACGTCAAGTCCACAGTTTCACAGAGCATAATATTACAAAATAGGTTAAAGAACAAATCCTACTCTGTGAAAACTTTATGCCTCCGCCTCTGCCTCGGCGCTTGCCCCCGCACTTGTACCACGACCTGGAGGGAATTTAAAA
Organism: Prinsepia uniflora; assembly: GCA_032719365.1. Classification (NCBI taxonomy): domain Eukaryota; kingdom Viridiplantae; phylum Streptophyta; class Magnoliopsida; order Rosales; family Rosaceae; genus Prinsepia; species Prinsepia uniflora. The sequence goes on from CM064873.1 coordinate 3,831,829, forward strand.
CAACAAAGTGTGAGTGGACCGAAATATAAGTTTTACAGGAAAACAGTTTTCGAAATCGGTTTCGCCCTCCAGTTTTGTAACACGCATGCATAACCGAATATTCAAAAATCGCGTATTAAACCTTTGAAAACTCTTTTTCCGAAACACATGAAAAACGTTACAGAGATTCGTCATAACTCATGTAAAACAACTTAATATTACCAGAATCCAGAAACCGTCATTTTGAAACATCAATTGCACAAATCAAGTAAAAAATGAATCAATAATCACAATTATGCCGTTGGAACCATCCGAGTCTTTAAACTCAATATAAGGCCTTCCCGGGATATCAACGAGTCTTTAAACTCAAAACATGATCAATAGGCCTCGGGGGTATCACAATAACCGAGTCTTTAAACTCACGAGCCTTTAAACTCAATCTGGGTCTTTAAACCCAATTTTCGGGCCCGCCCCCGTCATCAATAAACCGGGTCTTTAAACCCAAAACCAGATCCAACAATCAACCGGGTCTTTAAACCCAAAACCGTTTTTAAACACAATAAACCAGGATTCATCATAAACCGTTTTCCAACATCATTCCGAAATCATATCGCGTCTTAATAGGACTTATGTCCGAATTCACATGCAAATTCCAAGATGTGCAATTCCCGAAATCACTTCACAATCATAATCAAAACATCATAAATCTGTAACATGCATAATCATATCCAGATACTTCATCAAAACATCATTCATGCATAAGCAAAAATCGTAACCTCGAAATGCGTGAAATACGGTGAATATCTCGAAAAACGTGAAAACACGTAAAACCGAAATATCATATCACCATCATAAAATCATATGTAAAACCATAAGATAAATAAGTAAAATAGTCATGCATGCCCGGTTTAGAAATCAAAAAGTCCACTCACGGTTTTAGGACGCGTCAATCGCGTCCCGCGCGCTCCTCCGTAGCTTCGGAAGTGTCCGGGCCTGTAAAAACGTACAAGAAGGGTTACAAACATCCTCAAATAGCTCGTGTGATTTTTCCCTAGTTTTCCGGATTTTTCGACAAAATAAACCTTAAGGACCTAAACTTCCGAACTCCCGAAATTATCCCGAATGACTCCCGATCCACTCGAACTCTAAAGATAAAATGTTAATTAGATTGAAGGGATTAAATCTCATGTTGACCGTGATCGGAGGTGACATCACATGCGCCGTCACGCGCCGCCCAAAGTGGCTGCGCGTGAAGGCCACGCGCCAAGCTACAGTGTCTTCTCCCTCACCCGAACAACCTGCTAAACGGGTCTGATACCCGCGACTCAACCCGATCAGTTAGCCCTCAATTCTCAATCAATTCTTCCCGTTTTCAATCCTATCACCTTCTCTAATCTATTAATTTTAGGTCTGTATTGATGAAACCTCGACTGTCCCTAAATCGATTCAACCCAGACTCGAACAGACGAACGGGTCGTCACTCAGAACTCACCCAAACCAGTGCCATTATCAAATTAACTTCACCAGCAGCTTAAGGGAACCTAGATGAACCAAAACATCCAACCAATTAACCCCAAACTAACCTGGAAGTCGTCGTCCTCAAGCTCGACAATACTCAGAACCAGGGAACTCAGTTCTTGGCCAATTCGTGAGTGACGTCCTTCGAAATCGATGTGGTTGGTTTCCTTTTGCTCCCAGAAGACTAGAACGGCCCTTAGTTTAGCTCGAATGTCCCTACGATTTGATCTTCGATTTTTCCCTACACTGGTTTTTCCTTCGAACTGGAACTTGGGTTCCTGGGCAAAACGGGCTCCAATCTCTACAACTCTAGCACCGTCGTGTTTCTGTCACTCCCAAAAGTCTCCCTATGTGTTTAGTTTTGCCTCAAAGCCCGTAGGAATTGAACTCTGAGTTTCCCTCCAAAACCCGAAACTGTTTCCTCGCGGTTTCTCTCAATCTCTCTCAGTCTCTCCTCAGCAAAATGATCCCAAATGAGCTCCCAGACTCAAAGGCAATCAGATAATCGATCAAAACGGCCAGCAACCCGTGGGAAACCGTCTGATTCCTCTCTGAAAATTGTTTCCCGCACGCTGAAACCATGGCCATTTTCTAATCTCTCCCGTGCACTGAGCACTGATCGGTCGACCATGAGTGCCTCTCACTGCCTCAATTCTCATAAACAAAACCCACTCACCAGTCCACTAAGCTATAAACAATTTGAACGCACAAAACACCACGGCACGACCGTGTGCTCTGTTTTTCACGATGGTGCTACAGTAACCGCCGTGAAAAGACCAAAATGCCCCCTCTGTGCAATAATTACCAAAATGCCCTCCAACTTTTGTGACCCGTAACTCGGTCACCCGATGTCCGTTTCACGCGTGCCGTCTGACGTTGTACTCGGGACCTCGAGACGAACCTAACGGTCTTCGAATCATGTGAAAACCAATTGTCCAACAAAAAGTCAACTTTTTCTCATATAACGTCCAAATTACGATAATGCCCCTGGACTTCCGAACATCATAACTTTCACCCTGTTCGTCCGAATCGGACGTGCCACCTGTCTATGAACTCGTGACGTCCCGAACTACGTCACGGTCATCACTCAACGTCCATTCGACCCTCCAATCAAAAAGTCAACATATTGACCATACGAATCACAAGGGTAAAAATGTCATTTATTTATTATTTTACAATATTACATTTTTCGAATTTCCGGGGCGTTACAACATGTCCGAAAGATCGATTAAATAATCCATAAATCCAATAAATAATCATATCAAATCATTAAGCAATCATTGCAAATCAAATCATGCAATAAATCACGTAAAACATGTAACTATGCATGCATCATAATTTAGAAAACAAACGTCCACTCACATACCGTCCAAACCGTTCGCTTTCCGAGTTACACGCGTTTCCGTATTTTTTGGTACCTTCCAGGAATCCCAAGTCCTGCCCAAAATCATCATTAAGGATCACTAATTACTCAATTAATATTATATCAATTTCCCATAATTTTTCGGGAATTAATGACGAATTAAAAACGTAACATAAGCCTTCGGACCCTCAAAACAATATCGAAACGGTGTCTGATCGACTCGCGCCGCCGCAAGTGGCTGTGCGTGGAGTCCACGCACCACCGCAAGTGGCTGCGCGTGGAGTCCACGCACCTGCTACAGTACCGGCTACTGTTCTCCTTCTTCGCCTGTTTCCTGATCCTGCAACCCGCGAAGCAACCTGATTCAACCTCTGTAAATTTCAACTCAATTTTCTCAATTGATCCATCTAATAGCATCGAAATCACCTTAATTATGGGTCTGTAACGTCAATTTCAATCCTAATTACTTCAAACAAATTCAACTTAATTCAAATTTTCGAAGGATGTTCATCATCCAAGTTCATCAAATAGTCATCGATTCCTTCAATTAATTAGTTAGGGAGCATCGCAGACTCATTTTAAAGATGATTTTGAAATCAATTTCGAGATCCTTTACCTCCAATTACCTGAACTCAACCTCGAATTTTCGAGGGGTTGAGGACTTCCGTTCACGGTCAAGACATCATCGATTTCCTTCGTTTTTGATTGGGTTCGACTCGCCTTGAGCTCCAGAAGCTTAATCCAAGGTCAGTTGTGAGCTTTAATCCCAAATTCAAGTTTGATCAATTCAAATGTATAAGTTTCGAGTTTGGGTTTTCTTTCACGATTTCATCTCCCTTCTTCCTCGTTTAATTCTCTGTTCTCCCTCTCTCAATTACTCTCAAGTCCTCGAATCAGAATCGATTGCTGCGTGGGTGGAGGTATAAATCGCGCATTGCTCTGTTTTCTCTCAAAACACACACATACAATGTCAGGACCCACCCCTAATCCCCCGGGATTAAGGGCTAAATCCCGATCCCTTCTAACTTACGCATGACACGAAGGCTAAACTGACGTCCAACCTTCATGTGACACGTAAGTCGGACAAGGGTTTCTCGATCCAACTGTACCGAAGCTTCCAGACTTCTCAGAGTGCGCCGAATCTACTGTGGATCATGCGTGTGATGTCTCCATCTCTCTTGACCAACAGCCTACACCGCAACAACCTGGAGGGTATCGAAAACACAAAAAAAACTTTGAGTGGACAAAAATAAAGTTTAAGTTAAAAAATAATGACATTTATACCCTCCGTTTCAAAACCAATGCATGTGTAACGACCCGTCCCAAATTCCTAGATTAGATTAGTGACTAATCACGATTAGTGAGGCTAATCGGTGATTAGTTGGGCGAAATCGGACGAACGATGAGAAATGACCGTTTTGCCCCTGGTCGTGGCAAAACGTTGACTTTTCAATTGAGCAGTCAAATGGACTTTGACCGAGGACCGTGACGTCACGAGTTCATAGACAGGTGGCACGTTCAATTCCAACATTCGAGGAAGAAGTTATGACGTTCGGAAGTTTAGGGGCATTTTGGTAAATTTGGTTAAAAAGGGGCAAATGTTGACTTTTTGACCAAGAGGTCCGATGGCCGAGGGCCGAAGACCGTTACGTAGTTAAGGAGATACGAATCCGTAGACAGGCTGCACGTCGAATTCGGACGTTCGACGGCGAGGTTACGGTTCACGGAAGTTCCAAGCTACTATTCACGACGACACGTTTTTGGAGGACAGTTTGTCTTTAGTGGGCCAGTTACTTTTCTGCAACCAATGGATGAGTGACATCATCCACTAGCCACTAGCCCACATTCATGCATAACCCACACCATCGACCATTTCTTTTCTTTGTTCCCAAACACAAACCTGATCCCATTTCTCACCCAAAACCCAAAACCCTTGAGCCTGAGGCTCATTCCTGAGGGAACAGAGAGTGACAAGAGGAATGCGGAAGGTGGTGGCCGGCCAAGGGCACGCCGCCGTGGACGGTGGAGCCGTGAAGCCCGAAAGGTATCGGTTAAGCCATTTTCGATCCATTTTCCATTTTGAATGTTATGAGTCATTTTTTATTGTTTTAATGAATTAGTTAGGATGTTAAGAAGCCATTAGGAAGGTTTTGGGAAGGTTTGAACGTTGAGGGACCCCTGGGGAGGATTTTGAAAAATTCAACCGTGAGGGGATTTTTGGGTTCACGGGTTTTAATCAGTTTTAGGTGGTTTAGTTAATTAGGATTGATAGGAAAGATTAAAAGAGGAATTTAGGGATTAAAATGGGACAAAACGGACGAAAAATGAAGAGTGTAGGGGCCTGGACCGGTCACGCCGGTCCAGTTAGACCGGAATTGCAGAGAAAACCTGACCGGCCCGGTCGGACCGGTCTGCTGGAGGACAGGGATGACCCTGTGCAGTGACGCATGAGGCCCACGCGCAGGGCCATCTCGAGGCGCGTGTGGGCGCGTGTTGAGGAATTTGGGGAAGGTTCCAACATACGAAATCATCTATTCGATGTAACGAACATTTTGGGACTGGTTTCGAGTCGATCGGACATCGTTTCGATATAGGTCGGGCTGTCTGAAGGTTTAGGTTCGGTTTTAAAAATAGTTAAAAATATCAGAAAATTACGGGGCTTTGGTAGGAGGTTAATTAAGTAGTTAGTAACCTTCTATTACAATTTGGACAGGTTTGGGAGTCCCGATGACGATGATTGACCCGGGAGACAATTATGACACGTGTATCGAGGCGCGGCTTCGGACGGTCTGTGAGTGGACTTTGTTTTCTAAATTGGTGCATGCATAAATGTTTATTATATGTTTTAAATACTTATTTGTGATGCCATGAGTGCATTTGGATGTTTGGTTACGTATAGGCACGTATTTCGAGGTTTCGGCCATATACGGTGCCTATACGGGTCTGTATGTCTTTATTGGTCTAAATGAAATGGTTTTGGATTTCCAAAAGGATAATAAATGTGATTTAATGATGTTGATTTGGATATTTGTGAGTTATATGGTTTCACGTATTTCGAGGCGATTTACGTGCTTGCACGTAAATCGAGGTTTTCCGGTTTTATACTGATTTTCCATACTTATGGTTTTGGATATGATTTCATGACGGGTCATACAGACCGGGGAGGGTTTCCATACTTATGTTGTTATACTGGAAAGGTTTTATACTGATTTACGGGTCATGACGGCTTATGGGGGCCGGGCATGAATCCTGGAAAGGTTTAAAGAATGATTTCAAAAGGTTTTTCATATTCCATCCTTTATATATGATCGTCTCCTCCGGGGAGGGTCGTTGGCCTGGGTGGACCCCGGAGTAGTCACGGAGCACTGACTGAGTGGAGTCGCCCCTCAGTTGGGTTCCTTACTCTCAGAATGGGCATGGTTCGTTACCTCCAGGGAGGGTCATAGATCTACGGACTTTGACCTGGGTGGACCCTGGAGAGACTTGGGTTTGAGACCCCGGTTAACATACGTGTAGCTTTATTTTACCGTGACGGGTTCTGGATATGAATATAATGGATAAACATGATTTCAATTGGTTTAGGAAATTGTGTTTATGATGATAAATGGTTTTGGGCTGAGATCCCACATATGTTTATGATGTTATGGTGCTAGATGAGTTGGGTGCTGACTGAGGAGAGTTGGGTCCTGACACTCAAGGTTTTGTTTTCGGGAGCTCACGGTGCAACTTCCCAGGGGGTCACCCATCATGGAATTGCACCAGCCTCAACTCGCTTAACTTTGGGGTTCCAATCCCCCCCCAAAGCCACTGAGCTCCCAAAACGCCTTATGCTAGATAAGTGTGTGCCTACACCTTTAAGGCACACCACCATTCCCTTCCCAGACCACTCCCCTCTCGCAGGAATGTGGGATTGTTCACCATTCCCCCCCAGGCCACGGGTCTTACATTGGATACGGTGTGGACTGTAGTAGAGATCGAGATATCACATACCTCCTCCGGATCCTGGCGTACTCTGATAGCCGGAAGGGCAAAGGTCGGAATTATCCCTTGTCTGACACTCCGTGTCAGACGGGAGCAGGGTCATCCCGCATTAATCCTAGGGGAATTGGGATGGGTCCTGTCAGCATGCATATTAATTTCATGTTATAAAACCATGAAAGAAAACCAAACACATTTTCCTTTTTCTCAAATCCCGGGCCTCATCTCAAAACCATCGAAAAACCATTATTGAAAACCACATCATATTTCCATTCACCGAACTTGCTGGATATATCCGAGTCTTTAAACTCAATCCAGGCCTCAATATAATCCGAGTCTTTAAACTCCCGAGTCTTTAAACTCAACAGGCCTACGGGGGAAAATATTAATATCCGAGTCTTTAAACTCCTGAGTCTTTAAACTCAATCCGGGTCTTTAAACCCAATCCGGGCCCGTCCCCCGTCAATCATAATATCCGGGTCTTTAAACCCAATAATCAGATCCAGCAAATCCAATCCAGAACCGTTTGAAAACCTTTTTCCATTCCCGAATCCGAATCCTCAATCTCATCAGGATCCCGAATCCAAACCCATAACTCATATCCATCTCCTTTCCAGATCCGAGTCCGCAACCATCATTCCGTAAGCTAGCATCCAGAATAACCATTCCGAACCCAAACCCGGAATCCACTTTCAAGTCCCGAATCGAATCCCGAATCGTGATCCGAAATTCCGATTCCAAAACCCAAAATCACGTGTCTCAAAACCACTTTTTGAACTGGGCCTCAAGCCCCAATTCACTTTCCAAAATCCTTTTACTTTCTTTGAAATCAAATCGTATTTCAAATCCCGAAATTAAATTATTAAAACCAGGTTCAAATCACAATATCCGTCAAATCTCGTAAAATGTGAAATATCGTAATTCTCTCGAAAAACGTGCACAAACCGTAAACCATCACAATCGTAAATCAAATCATGGAATCAAGTATAGAAAATATATAAAAACATATATGCATGCATCAAGAGTTAGAAAGCAAAGTCCACTCACAAACCATTCCGACGTCGCCTCGATACGCGCGCACTTACGCCGTTCCCGGCCAGTTCGCTATCCTCGGTTTTCCCAAACCTGTCCAAAACCCATAACGAGGTCACTAACTACTTCACAAAAGTCCTACTCAAGTCCTATAATTTTCCCGTATTTTTTACTATTTTTAACCGAGCCCTAAACCTTCGGACAGCCCGAACCATATCGAGACAATATCCGATTGACTCGAAACCAGTGCCAAAATATACGTTACATCCAATACTTTAAAATTCGTGTTGGAAACTTTCCCAAAATAGGACCCAACGCGCCCCCACGGGCGTCTGGAAGGTTCTGAGCGTGAAACCCACGCGCGTGAACAGTGTCACCTTCTTCCTCTCGCCGACCCGGTTCAGATCGGTTCGAACCGATCCGGTTCGACCAAGCCGGCGTGAGCGGTTTTGTCCCATTTTTAATCCGTTTTAAAACCTGATTAGTCCATTAGTTTCGTCCTTCTCCTCTTAATTTACTAACCTAATCAATTTGTAACAAAAACCACAAAATTTTACCTTCTCATTCAAACGTTCAACCCGCAGTCTGCACCCTCGTCGTCCAAGGTTTTCCGGCTTCCTCCAGCCTCCAATTTGTCCAAAACGACTTTTTTTCCTTCCCACATCACGTTTGAGTCATTAATAGTTATCAACAAGGGCTACAAATCCATAATCGATTTTTTAAATCCAAAACATACCGTATCGGGTTCGCCGGCCACCGTCCACGGCGAGCCACCCAGTCGTGTTCATTTAAGTCCCAGACACCTCAGAGTCATACTCAAGTCCTCAATTAGGCTCCTAAACCCTTCTCTTCGTCGTCCACATTGAAACTCAAAACAGAGGATGTACAAGGTTCTCTCCCTTTCGCTGCCGTCCTCCGCTGTCGAACTACGCCGTGACCACCACCCATCTCAGAGCAACCCTTCCTGCAACTTGCCTTCACAAACCATCAGCATCTGATCAAGTTTTGAGGAGGTTGGGGTCCACGATCATCCTGGGCTCTATTTTTTCACAGTTAACAGCCACCGCCCACGGTGGCCCTTGTGACGGCACCAATACCAGCTCATCACCTGTTCTAGCACTTCCCTGCACTCTCACGCCTCTCATCTCAGGTTGAGGATTTAAAGAACTAGCCTCCTCCTCTCAGTCTCCCTTGTTTTCTACTCTACACCGTGCACACACAAAACCAGTCCCCGTTTAAAACAATCGAGGCGGTCGTCCAACATTCCACAGCCTTCCAGTGTGGGACACTTGTCCCTAATCTGATGGACACAACACCCCAAAGCAGCCAAGTGTCCAGTACACACTGGACACAAATCCCAAGGCAGCACAATGACCAGAATGCCCTTGCCTTGCAAAATTACCATTTTGCCCTTCGCCGTTCTAGACCCTTATCTCACTCGTCCTACGTCCGATGAAAGCATGCCGCATGTCGTTGAACTCAGAACAACGAGATCTACCTAACGGTCCTCGGTCTACGTGTAAAAAGTCAACTCTTCCCCCTATTTTAACCAAATTACGATAATGCCACCAACCTTCCGAACATCATAATTTCCTCCTCGGATGTCGGAATCGGGCGTGCCACCTGTCTACGGACTCGTGACGTCCCGAATTACGTCACGGTCATCGGTCAATGCCCAATTAACCGCCCGAACTAAAAGTCAACATTTTGCCCAAACCAAGGGCAAAATCGTCATTCTACGCCCAAAGTCTAAAAGTAGCCAACTAACCACCGATTAACTCAGCTAATCCGTCACTAATCACTTCCCTAATCCCAACTTCCGGGACGGGTCGTTACATACACGGGTTTTTGTTTTTCCTTTTAAACTTCACCACAGCACACACACATATCCTTTTGACACCAATCTCAATTATAAAGTGACAGATGTCACTTAACGAATCCAATGACGCACTAATCACGGTTGAATCAGCCAGTTACCTGTCCAATTTACCATTCTGCCTTTCTTTGAAAAATTACCAAATTGCCCCTCACTATTCAAGGTCCATGACTTTTACATCCGAACTCCGATTTCGGCATGCCGTCTGTCTACGGACTCGTGACGTCCCGAACTACGTCATAGTTATTGGCCAAAGTCTGTTTGACAGCCCTAGTCAAAAGTCAACTTTTGGCCCTCTATGATCAAGGGCAAAATCATCTTTTCCGTCCAATTTTTCTTTTTTCGAATTTCCGGGTCGTCACATCTAACCTTTCGAATTCCATGTTTCTCAAGAAACTTTGGTGGATCAGTACACTCTCACATGCCCGATCTAACCTTTCAAATTCCATGTCTCTCAGGAGACTTTGATGGATCGATACACCCGTAAGGGGCCGATCTGTCCTTTCAAATTCCATGTCTCTCAGGAGACTTTGGTGGATCGATACACCCTTAAGGGCCGATCTGATCTTTCGAATCCCATGTATCTTAGGGGAGTTTGGTGGATCAACACACCTCAAGGGATTAACAGGTCGCACATACTCATGGCCTGTTTGTCCGACTTCAGTCTTCAAGGAGACTTCTAATCCATATGCCATGACCCCCTTCCTCAACTAAGGACTTAAGGGACTCTAGGGGTACAACCCATCGATCAGCCTACACAGTCTGTACGAAACGACAAGCCCTCAATCGAGGAAGTCCACCTCAGTCAACGACTTAGGTGACTTATGTTTATACCATTCTAACCGACCATCAGGGACCGACCATTAGAGAAACGCCTAGAACCGCCTGCAAAGCCATTGCCAACCATTTCATCGCCTACCGACCCCCTTCGACTAGCGAACATGATTTTACCTCAGACCGACCACCGGCGGGTCGTGCCCACCAATTGGGAACGATTGACGTAGGCCCAGTAGGCCTCTTTCAAGAATTACCGACTAGCACCTTGAACATCACAGTCGGCACAATCTGTTAGTTGCATTTTCCAGCGGTAACAATACAATTGTACTCTCATGCGAATCACCATCATCCACCCAACACCTTAAAACACATGGGAATATCTAAGCGATTACTTGGGCCTTACTTCGCTAAGGTTCTGGCCCATTTACAACTATTATAAATACAGGGCACTTTACCAGTATAGACTACATTCACTATTTAATAAGTCTTACAATCTTTATATTGTGTCTAATCTCTATCTGCTTTACTGACTTAAGCATTAGAGTGCTCACAGTCGTCACCCTACTGATGTTAAGTATTTTTCTTACCATCTCGCAGATTATTCTGAAAAACCGAAGAATGCTTCCCCGCGTCCATTAAAATCAATCCTCATAGATCAATTTTTGGATCAAATAGACGTAAAGTAATAGCAAATTAGCATGACAATTTATTTTTATTTTTTGGTCAAGCATAATTTACAGGAAGGCCTAAGCTTAACCCGTCCACGCGGTAGTCCTATAAAATGTAAGAAAAATGAAATTGTCCAATTTGGACTCCGTAGTTGGAATCGTTGGATAAATTCGCTGTTGCTATTGACCTCTCGCGATCATGCCTCACTAAGCAAAGCAAAGCAAACCACATGCTTTATCACATACAATCCCAAATATAATAATTACCGTCCATTCCTTCATCAGCGGCCACAGATTCTTCCACCTCAAATCTGTATAAAACCACCCTTTTATCAACCCACCTAAAAATATCCCCCTCTCTACCACTTCTAAAAGACGTCAGTCTTCTGCAGTTATCGGCTTTTTGGCTCTCCTCCCATTCATACCCCCGAACTTCTCTCATATTTACACCAATGTCCTCGCCTCCACCGATCCCAATCTCATCCCAACAATCCGCTCAATCCCAACCGTCCAATACCATCCCAATCCCATCCTTCCGCCCCATCTTCACGCGCATCTCAGGCCTATCCCGCGCCGCGCTCTCCAACAGCCGCCCCTGGACCGAACTCATCGACAGGACCGCCTTCTCCAGACCAAGGTCGCTCTCCGATGCCGCCTCGCGAGTGCGCAAGAACGCCGCCTACTTCCGCGTCAACTACCTAATCGTACTCGCAACTGTAGTCGCTTACTCTCTCATCTCCCACCCTTTCTCCCTCTTAACCCTAGTCACCCTCATCGGTGCATGGATCTTCCTCTACGCGCTCCGACCGGCGGATCAGCCGCTTGTCATCTTTGGCCGCACGTTTTCGGACACCCAGGCCTTGTTTGGGCTGGGCCTTGCGACTCTGATCGCGATCTTGATGACAAGCGTGTTGTCACTGCTTCTAACGGCGGTGATGGTGGGGGTAGCGATCGTGTGTGCTCACGGTGCATTCAGAGATCCCGAGGATCTGTTCCTGGACGAGCAACAGCCGTTAGCTTCTGGCTTCACTTCGATCTTCAGCGGGGCCCCTTCGTTAGCTTCTGCGAGTGCCAATATGATGTCACGTGTCTAACTCGTGATTGTAGCTCGGAAGGCGTACATACTGCTTAGCTACACAGTATCACACTCCCGTGGGTCGGGTCGGGTCACGCATGCTTAGATGAAAGAAGAGATGTACTTCTTATGGTAGCTGATATTCATAACTTGAGAAATTTTGTTAGTTTGCATTTTTTTTTGTGGCAATGTGCATCTGATAGTTTCACTTGTAATTCAATGAGCATCAGAAAGTCTAATACCACGAAAGGTTTTTTCACACTGACTATGGTCTTCCATTTTTCTAAGAAAGAACATTTTTCTAAGAAAGAAGATGAGAAGAATGGATTTTATTCAATTTATATTGCCGACTATATAATTGTGGCTAGTTCGAAGATCACGTGGTATAAAGATCATTCAATGTGATTTTCAGTTTCAATTCTAACGAAATAATACACCAAATGTGAAGATTTTCACATCACTTCTCTCTTCTACATAAAAGAGAATGAGAAATGTATAATTCAACTTCCGGGAGTTAAAAACAACTCAATTCCCCCTTGCTTCTGGAGCCGGTTCGACTTTGAAAAGGGTTTTTTGGTTGCAGAATATAAGGTAAGTGGGGCTATCCTCAACTCCTCATGCTTCACTGAATAAGTTTACCCAATCTGAGCTACCCCTTAAAATGCATTGATTTAAACAACTTTCCAGTGTGAAAATCAACTCCAGGTAGGTGTAAAAATCTGCTCCCGGGAATTTAAAAAATCAAACCCAAGGAGATGTCCTTCCATATCATTGGAGAAATAACATAGATCAATTTCAAATTTGACTCACAAATGACATGAATAAATTTTATATTCGAGTCATCCCAAAAACAAAATCAATATGCAAGGTGTGTAATCTCCATCTCACTATAAAAAGAACATATAGCTATAGCATCCTCTTATTTGTATTTTATGAGTGAAGTTTGTAAAGGCACATTTTGCAAAACCATCTTACGTCATGTAGAATGATAATCAAGTCACATAATTTTTCTCTCAAAAGAAACCACATCAAGGGACTTTCTGTTCATAAGTATATGCCGTAAACAAACAAATTCCTATAATAGTCAACAAGCAATCGACGCCAATAATACAAGTCTCCCCCTCCCAATCCCAATTACCGACTCATATTCATTCACAAACTCATGGATTAAGAAGTTCCATATATCAAACAAGAAGCAAGCAATTTACAGCAACCACCCTAAATCGGTGTGTTCATCTTATCTAACAAATACAACTTTGGCAAGTTAAAATTAGAAACTACCAAGTGCTCCATTTTTTGTTCTTTTATTCTTCAGAATGTAATGCAATTCCACTGAAGCAGGTATCAATTAAATATGAAGGAGAAAAAGAAAGGATTTACAGGCACAACGGTTTAGTTGCTCTCTTTTGAATACGAACTTGTATCCTCTGCAACCTTGGTCCACACATTTGCTATTTTTTCAGCATATCCCCACCTGTAAATTGTAAAACAGAACAATGTGTTATATGGAAGAAACTGAAACTAAAGGATCAAAACGAACATATCAAATATTCAAAGAAAGACTTGCATGTTAAAGCCAGGGATGATAGCAGTTAGATTCTTTTTGGCTCACAATTTAGATTCTTTTTGGCTCACAATAAGAATTTCAAGGCAAAGGGAAATCAAATGAGGAACTAAGAAGCAAACAAGCACTGTCAACTCAGTCTCTGCATGAATTGTTACAATTATCAAGATTTAACAAAATTTCTGTTTGAAATATAAATAATTAGCATGCCTTCCCAGATTATCCATGTCATACAATGCGCTTGAACTGAAGGAGGAGCAAAATTTAGTTCAGATACAGATGGGGAAAAGAAAAAACTTTCTGCAAAGAGAAGGAAAAATTCTAGATAGCTTTAATTATCTTACGGTGGACAGGAACATAGTCAGTAAGTACCTGATTCAGTACAAATCCCTTCAACATGTTCAAGAAGTCAGCATGCCTCCTCGTTGTCAAGCCTTTCAAGTTCACTTCTGTTATTTTCCTGCATTTAATCATAATCAAGCTATTCTAAGTATTCTGAAAGGATATATTATATATATATATATATATTATATATATATCAAGACAGTTAAGGAGAAGTATCGGAACTAGAAGGAGCAAAATAAATTTAATCAATTAAAAAATTTCAATATTGTAAATGTAAAATATATAATGCCACAATTTGTAACCTTTGGATGAGGTGGGTATTGGGATACAATAATAATAACCCGAAAATGAAGAACCATTCCACTCCCCAAGTTCCCCATCTCAACAACCACATATCAAAGAACAAAATGAGCAAATCACCTAGAACTAAGTGAATCCTGTACTTACAAACATGTTGCGTGTTTGAATCTAGGAGTTAACAAATTAACAACCATGAGAAGGAAATTCCTTCAAAAGAACGAGGCTCGACAAATTCTAAGATCAAGAATGCATGACATACAAAATATGTATAAAAGAATGACAGCCTAAAATGTTCCCAACAAAAGAAATTATCCCAATTACTCAAACATTTGGGATGCAAAACCTGCACATTAAACTATAGATTGTTTCGAGGTTTCTGACCTATTAACACATATTCAATAGCAACATATTGGAAAAATTACCCTTAATAGCCTCACAATGAAAATAATGGTACCTTGATCCGCTCATATTCTCTGATGGCCACATTTTTAGCATCCTCTGTGACTCTTATGGTTTCATTCAATTCCTCTAGCTTTCGAATCCTCGATTTGTCACCACCAAAAATTTTATTTGATTGAACTTCAAGTTTTTCAGCCCTTGAGTGCAGGGTCCCCAAGTCTGAAAGTAGAGTTTGCACTGTCAATAAAGCACTTGACCTATCTGAGAATGCACCGTTGACAGCTAACATTAGCCCAAGATATTCATGGAAAGTATCCTGCAATACACATTTTATGAACAATCATAAATACAATGGATGAATCCTTCTAAACCAGCATTGAAAAACATGAATCACCAAATCAACCTTATGTAACAAAGGGTTTGATAATTACCAAATGTTCGACTGTCTGAGCATTTAACTCTCGATAGAATCTGCTGGCTTTGACTGCAGCAGTTGCCACATTCTTCATATCAGCAGCCCGAACTCTTTGAGAGTTGAACAAGGCCTCCTCATTCTCAAATTTTGTCAATTTTATAAACGCCAGTCCCATCTCTCCCATCGTCTCTCCCATATCTTGTTGAGCTTTCACGAGTGATTCTGCCTATAAATAACAATACTCACAATATCACTATCCAATTCTAATTCAATCACATTTTAGTCCCTATGTTCAATTCGGTATGCATTACATTACCTGCTGAGAGGCATGGCTGAGGTGTTGCTCCAGCTCCTGCATCTTCTCCCTCTTCTCCATAAACTCCTTATCCTCCTCCGCCGCCAGCGGCTTCGAAGCTCCCCAATCATTAGCCACAGATTGCTTCAACTCCTTGAATAGCCTCAACAAATCTCTCCCGCCTCTCGCCGGCTGAACCACCTCGTGTGGGGCCAGTACCGTTCCAGTCTCACCAAACAACTGCTTCGGAAGCTTCACTGCCCCGTCAAGCATCCTCGACGCCACGTCGGTGGTCAACGGCAGCGGGAGCTTCCCCTGGACCTGCAAAAACACCTTCAATTCGTCGCTTCTTTTGATCACTGGGTGGGAAGCCAATCGCCTCAAGTACCTTTCCAATGCCACTCTTCTCTGCTCAACGAATTCTTGTTTCTGCATCACCTGACTTTCCACCACGCTCTTGTCCGGCCTCGGCGGTATAAAAAACCCTCGGTACGACTCTGCTAACCGGTCTGATAACGTTACCACGTCCCGAAACCGTCGCCGGACTCCGAATTCTGATCCGCCAAAATCCGGAATGTTCGTCCGAGTCGTGATCAGGTACGTGACGTAGGTGTTGCCGCCAGGAACGACCGAATTCGCGGTCTCCTGCTCCTTCTGAGGATTGGAGACCGTGATTTTGATGTAGTCCGAGGTGGAAGAGGGATATCTCGAGAGGGAATACGAACTCGAGGTGTCGGAGCTGTTGTGAGGGCTATCGATGCCGTTGATTTCAGCGACGGTGTCGGCATCTAACGGGCTGAATATGACGTCCTCGTAAGAAGGCGGGTCGAGGTAGGTGGAGTGGTCCGGGGCGGAGTTAGGGTTTCGGAGATCTCGGTAAGGCGGGGGCGAGATAAGTGGATCGGCGTCGACTGGGGCGGTGATTGTTGAGACAGCCGGAGAGGACGAGGACGACGAGGAAAGAGGATGATGCGTATCGGATAGCGACGACATGGCGCTGCGATAATTGGAGTAGGATTTACTGCCACTCAAGGGGTCGTCGAGCGCGAGATTGTCCATTTCTTCTTTGGACGCTAGCAGGTTGGCTTCATCAGAGCCTTGTTTCTCAGAGCCAATCATCTCCTTCACCAAAAAAAAATGATGAAAAAAAAAAAACAGTAATGAGTAGAAGGAGCAACTGGGAAAGCGATGAATCAATAGATTGAATGATAGCAGAGCAGTAATAATGGTGTTGGATTTGAGGGGTGAGAGAGTTGGAGAAGTGTGAAGTGCAAAGAGTGAGTGGTGTGGCAAAGGCGGAGACAGAACTAGGTGGAGACGACGATGATCGAGTGCTAATGGAGGAAGAGACTGGGAAACGGTAAAACTGTGAAAGAAAACGACGGGTTTTAGTTAGTTGGCTTTTTGGGTTTTACGACGGGATATTTTTCGGCTCTGGAGTTTCAAGTGCTGAGGGTTAGGGGAACTTGCTTTTACGTGGATTTTCGAATTTTAAGAGATTGGTGGTTTGGAGAACTTGGCTTTGGAGTTAATAGGGTCTCGTAGTTTAATATTGAATTTGGAGGAAGAAATTCATATTTATATAGTAAAAGTAAATTATGTAAATTATAATTTTATTATTTAGTTTCTTTTTAATTGTAAATTCTCATACTTGGATATTATGTATATAGAAATTTAGAAATGACATTAATTTAAAATTCAAGTGTTGAATATTTTAAAATTTTATAATCTTAGTACAAAAATAAAATTAAAGATTATCAATGATTCTATTACAATCCTGGATTAAGGGGATAATTTGGATAGTTTATATAGATTGGGGCTCGATTGCCCTTTCACTCATTTTGGTCGCGCATATCTTGATAAACCTATCAATGTTGTTTGTTGCATCCAAGTGCAAAGTAATTTTTTGTAATCTTATTTCATTAGTTGTTTCCTTTTTTTTTTTGTAAAAATGGACGCAAATTTTCCCCTTAATTCAGGAAATTGCAACCACTAAATCAAATTTTCCCCTTAACCCAAGAAACTGAACTCCCCCCACCCCCCATAAAACGGTGGGGGATGGAATTAGAAAGACAACACCAAAAGGAGTCACTATTGCATAGAGAGATGCAAAAAAAAAAAACAACACTAAAAAACTATTCTTGAGGAAGGGAAGAAATCAAAAATTATTTTTTATTTAGAATTTACCTTTTTCATGAATTGTGCAATTCCATCTCCACCCATAAAATTTAAACAAAAAATCAAAAAGTGTTTTCCAATTGGAATTTACCTTTTTGCACGCTATATTTGTCCAATAAGAGATTTTGATAATAGAAAAGTTTTTTTTTTTTGTTAATTCAAATTATATTAAAGGGTAAAAACCCAACACAGTGCGCAAGACACAAAAAAACAACTCACAAGAGCTCAACACACCTCCCTTAGGAGAATACACCAAACTAAAAGAACCTACGAAATAACAACATTCCAATTCCTAGCAGTGCGGATATTGGAAGAATTATGCCTAAAGTTAAGAGTACAAAGCTTACTACGAATCATGGCAACGATAACATTAAAGATCACATCAGGAGGATTCATGGTGTTGCTGAAAATCCGATTATTTCGCTCCTGCCAAATGTGGTAGACAGTCACAGCCAAGGCAAGGCGCTTAGCAACCTGAGCCAAATGTTGATAATAGAAAAGTTGAAGTACAATTTTTAAGCAAAATTTTTTTTTTGGTTCCCTCATCCAAATACACCCTAAATGTATTTCTTCGGTGCATTAGGAAAAAATTTACATGGATCCAACTTGTAACATTGTACTTCTTCGGTGTATTAGCAATGTCAAGTGTAAGTGGTTTCAATCCACTTATATCATACTCCTTTCTTATATTAACATATTTTGATATAAAATATTTCAATTATATCATTCATGAGTATTATAAAATAATAATAGTACATATAATGTGTTATAATTTTTTTTTTAATTATATGGAAGGGAGAAATTTTAAAAAATTATCCATACAATATGTTATCGGGGTTCGAACTTGAGATTGTCTATAAGTCAACACTATAACCAACTGAACTAAACATATTTGACTATGTGTTATAAATTTATAATCTTAGATACACTTCTTCAATATATTGCTAAGTTTTGATTCTTATAATTTATAAATGAAGGAGTTGCATAAGAAAAAAGGGAGAACAGAAAAAATAGTGATGACCACTTAAAACAAGTTTGTCTTATAGTCAGAGCCGACCATGGTCTAGGGTGGTAAGGGCGATCGCCTTGGGCCCACGAATAAGGAGGGCCCAAAATTTTAAATTTATCTTTTTTTAATGGGAAAAAATAAAAAAAAAAATTAAAATTTTGAAAAATATTTAAATTGAATTTAAAGAATTATTTTATTAAAAAATTAGGCTCATATTCTTGAAATATTACAAGAATTATTCTGATTAATATATACTTATCTAGCTTGTCTTATAACGTCATTAAGACTCTACTCTAACTCTAAATTTTTTGATAAAATTTCACCGTTTCTTAAAAATATAATATTGCAAAAATGACTATATTTTCTATGTATGATTCATGTGCTTAAATTCTTGAATTTTATTGATATATTACGAGGAGGAAGAAAAGAAATTAAAAGTTGAAAAAATTATTAATTTTGTATATGTAAATATATATTATACCGGTACTTTTATAATTTTTGCCATGGGCCTTCAATTTATTGGACCGACCTTGTTTATAGTTAATGTATGAAATGCATGTATGTTATAACCTTAACGTTCAAAAATATAGTTTTAGGAGATTGGTGGTTTCACTTTCAAGACAACACATCTCCGTTAATCCGATATAGCGTTCCATAGCGTAAATGTTGTTCTTCGGCGTATTAGGAATGTTAAGTGTTAATGTTTCAATCCACTTTTATTGTACTCCTTTGTTTTTTATATTAATATGCTTATCATCCATCCGCATTATAAAATATAAATAGCACATGTGGTATGTTATAATCTTAAGATATACTTCTTCAATATATTGCTAAGTTTGATTCTTATAATTTATAAATGATAGAGCCACCAAAAAAAATTGTGAATAGAAAAATAGTTATAATTAATAAAATATAATTTTGTCTCGTATGAAATTCACATATATTATAATCATAACAATCAAATAGAATTATAAAAAACAAGCAATTTGAGAGTCAAGTATAAAACAACAATCATAGAGCAACAATCAAGCAATTTTGTACCGTATTTCAATATCGAATAAATCTCATAGAGCAACAATTAAGCATGGAGCTTGTCACAACTAATGAGATATTAAACAAACTTCATAAAGGAAAACAATAGTCAAGTCAAGACTCTGAGTGAGTCCCAAATATAACTCTGTCGCTAAAAGATACAAATATGTAAAATCCAAATAAATTATTGGTCATAAAAATAAATACGAGAATCCAAATAAATTACTGATCATAACGTTGAATTAAATAGGCCTACTTAGCCTTTTATTTTTACTACACCATAATTGCATTTACTGTCTATAATATTTTGCCAACTTGCATTTGTTGTCGATAATATTTTTCCAAATTGCATTTGTTATCTATTAGTTTTCTAATCTTGTAACATCTTTCACCCAAAAAGAAAATCTTTCTATTGAAAATTAAAAAACTTTTATCAATCCTGACCCGGAGGGAGTTGCTAAACTGGTATTCGGGTGAGATGGAGGATCCGGATCATTTTATAATCAGTGATTCACTATCACCGCATCCAAACATTCGAATTAGGTTTTCGTTTATTCAACTTCTTTACTTGCGCATGTCCTCTCCGTTGTGTTTTACATAGCTTCAAGAATCTCCAAACTAACTGAAACTCAATCACTTCTCGATCCGAACCTCATTAACCTTCTAATGGCGTCCAAGTTCGGATTGGCTGGGGGGATACCGGAGCGGCGGGTCCGACCCATTTGGGACGCTATCGATTCTCGCCAATTCAAGAACGCTCTCAAGCACGTCACCACGCTCCTCTCCAAGTACCCAAATTCACCCTACTGTCTGGTAAGTTTCTCCTTCTCTATTCTTACTGCCGTATACGCCGTCGTTTTTGTTCTGCATTTTCAAAAATCGCCAAAGGTCGCGCGTTTTATTCTTTAGGCGCTTAAAGCTCTAATCTTGGAAAGGATGGGGAAATCCGACGAAGCATTGTCAGTTTGTCTGAATGCCAAGGAGCTTTTGCATTCCAACGACGCCGTTTTAATGGACGATCTAACTCTCAGCACATTGCAGATCGTTTTTCAACGGCTCGATCACTGTCAGTATCTCTATATACGTTTCTTTATAGTAGCTAATACAGAATGCGTACATTTCCAAAATGTCTTATTGATTTTATTGTTAAACAGTGGACATGGCTACTAGCTGTTACGAGTATGCTTGTGGTAAATTTGCCAACAATTTGGAGCTCATGATGGGCCTCTTCAATTGCTATGTTCGGGAATATTCGTTCGTAAAGCAGCAACAGGTTTCTTTGTTTCTCCATTTATATACAATTTTCTGTTTTGTATAATTTGTTGTTGTATATTTTTTTTTATCCGATTTGTCTATTTCTGGCAGACAGCTATAAAAATGTACAAACTTGTTGGAGAGGAGAGGTTTTTGCTATGGGCCGTGTGTAGCATCCAGTTACAGGTAACCCCGGCTTTTCTTGCACCTCTTTTGTGTATTTGAGAAAGAATTATTTCGTATGCAGACCTTTTTCAAACAAGAAGCTAAGTTTTTTGTTTGTTTG
The DNA here is from genome assembly GCA_032719365.1 of Prinsepia uniflora. Lineage (NCBI taxonomy): Eukaryota > Viridiplantae > Streptophyta > Magnoliopsida > Rosales > Rosaceae > Prinsepia > Prinsepia uniflora. The sequence goes on from CM064873.1 coordinate 3,853,172, forward strand.
AGACTGCATCAATTCTTTTGGAATTCTCATTATATGTATACGAAGTAGATTCTTGTTGAACAAATGGTGAAACACAAGAGAAAGAAAGACATATTGAACACTTGCTTATAATATGGGGTTTCAAATTCTGGTAGGTTCTTTGTGGTAACGGGGGAGAGAAGCTATTAGTCTTAGCTGAAGGCTTAATTAAGAAGCATGTTGCTGCCCATAGCTTGCATGAGCCTGAAGGTATACATTGCCTATCTTGAGAAATGATTTTATTTTTTATGGACTCTGTTTATTCCTGCACTAAAAGCTTGTAATTGGCTTCAGCCCTTATTGTATATGTTTCTATTTTGGAGCAACAAGCCAAATATGGGGATGCTCTAGAAATTCTCTCTGGAAAACTAGGATCACTTTTGATGGTCGAAGTTGATAAGCTACGCATACAGGTACTTTCTAGAGCTTTCTTTTCTTGTTGTAAGTGATAATTTACCTCCAAAAACATGCTGTTGGCTTAATGCAATAGGTATTAGTAATCTCACTCTGATGAGATTCATTTTGCAGTTTTTTTTCTATTTCATTCAGCATAGAGATTGGTGAATTAGTCAAAAGTTCATTATTAGGTAATTTTTTGTGCTTCTATTAAAAATATATTTTGTTTCACATGTTCTTTGTTTACTTCAAGGGGACATCCGTATGAATCAAGTTTTTTGCACCAAAGCATCATACTTTAACCCCTAGGTGACACATTGTTAAAGCTATGTTGAAATACCTCATTTAGTATGACTTCACAATTTAAGAAATGCCTTGAAAATTGGAATGCTAAACATGTTTAGCTTTTCGTAAGATTTAGTTTAAAGGGGTGACTGATGAATAGCTGAATCAATTGGTGGGTTTTAAAGAAATAACTCCTTTGCATACAATTGAAGCCTCAATTATAATTTTTAGTAGTTGTAAATGTGTTTTGCTTTTTCAAGGTGTTGTCTCCGATGACCACCTCTGAAGTATGATATTGAACTACACACAATCAATTTCTACTTTGTTTGAGCCTGTATGGTTGGTCCACACTTTTAAATCTTGTAGCTACTAGCGTGAATGGATCTTTTCAATTGTTTGCTTTTCTTATCAACTTGTCCACTTTGACTTTAAGTTGACAGGGGAGGCTTCTTGCTCAGGCAGGTGACTACGCTGCTGCTGCCATCATATTTCAAAAAATCCTAGAATTATGGTATACTTGAGGAAACTTCTTGTCTTCATAAAATAATCTTCCCGTATTTCTATGCAATGCTGCTATGTCAGCCAAAAATGTGGGAAATCTGAATAGGGCTATAGTTTGTACTCAGCTGCCTTTGATTATGATCCATATGGTGTCTGGTGATTCTTTGCTAATTGAGATATTTTGGCTGTACTGAAACTACTTGATCAGATTTTGATGAATCCACTCAAATTAGTGATGTTAAACATTTCTTAGCTGCTTGCAAGGCATGCTAGACAGAAATCTTCCCCTTCTATTTGTCCTCCTGCTTGCCTTGTCCATATATACATATAGATATATATATATATATGTTTCACCACATTTAATGATATATTTTACCATCATCGTAGTGAACTTAGTTACCTATTGGGGGATAAGTGTCGAAATATCGTTTGCCTTTTCCTATTAGGGCCTGGATGTTCGTTTTCTGTCTTTCAATCACGTTATATACATTATAGAGATTTTGATCCGTAGTATTGTTTCTTTCATCTGGCAGTCCTGATGATTGGGAGTGTTTCCTACATTACCTAGGCAGTTTGTTGGAGGATGACAGCAATTGGTGCAACAGAGCCATCACAGATCCAATTCATCCTCTGAAATTTGTTGAGTGCAAGATATCAAATTTGGCAGATGAAGTGGTAGAAACTTGCACTAATCTTTCTTTTGTTTTTCCATTAGACAGTTGAGTGGTGCATCTTTACCATTAGTTTGAATTGCTATCCATGTTGTTCTAATAAGCATACATCTAGAAGAACTTTACCGCAATATTTCCTATAGAATTTGAATTTGCTATTTGAAGTGCAGTTTGATTCTCGTATGTCAAGTGCGTGGGATTTTGTACAGAAGTTACACAAAAACAGTGGTGATGACTTGTTTAGGTGTCCATACCTGGCTAATATTGAAATTGAAAGGAGGAGGTACCTATACGGAAAGGGGGATGATGGCAAGTTAATGGAGTCTCTAACCGAATACTTTGTTAGGTATATTTAAACTTCTCTATCTTCTCCACAATTTTCACTCTTGAATTAGCTATTTATGTATTTTCCTTGTTTGTGGTGATGATCAAGTTGATGCTCTTAAACACATTTCAAACTTTCATGACCAGGCTATAGGATCTGTAAGCTGCTATCTGATGCGGCATGGTCAAGGACAATTTAGTCTTTAGGGTTTTAGTGTTTTTAGTATTTTTCTGTTTTATGTTTTAATAAGGAATAGACATGTTTCCATGTTCTATTAGGATTAGTTTATTTGTTTTCTGTTTCAATTAGGAGTAGGCATGTTCCCATGTTCTACTAGGATTAGGATGTTCTTTCTAATTTCATTTTAATTAGGGTTTCTAGTTGTTTAATTCCCTCTAAATACCCCATTGTAATTCAATGGGAGAGAGATGAGTTTATGAATAAAGTTTGAGAATATTTTCCTGCGAAAGGATTATTTTGGGTGCGAAGCCCTTGGAGCGATTCCAGACTATTTTGGTGTGAAACCAAATTTTGGTGTGAAGCCAATTTCGGGTGTGAAGCCCCTGGAGTGATTCCAGACCTAACTTTTAAGTTTTATGTTTGTTTTCTTAAAGTTTGCTTCCACTAGTTTGCTAAATCGTAGGCTTTAGATCTGTTCTACATCAAATTTGGCATCAGAGCAGATTCTTTCTCCTCTGGGCACTATTGTATGTCCACAATTCGCAGCGAGTGGACAATGCTGAACGAACAACACAAATTCTAGAGAAACTGTCCAAGGATGTTGCTGAAATTCGAACGACACTGCAAGAACACACCACCCCTATTGCGAGAGCACTCCATCGCCTTGAGAAGTCGCCAGAACAGAGACCATGACACAGAAAGAGAAGGCAAAAATTTCTGCCAACTAGATGCTAATAAAAAGGTTATGATGCTAAGGTCAGTTGGTATGATTAATGAGTTTTGGCTGAACGGAGGGGTAGAAAAAAAGAAAATTTTCAAGAAAAAACAACCTTGGAAAATCACGTTGCACAACCGACTGAATAAGGATCAATGCCAACCCTGGTTCAACCAATAATAAAGGAAATATCCATTCAATTGGATAAGCAAGAGCCAACGTTGCTGGTGATCGAGTCAATGCCTATTTATGCGCCAATTCTGCCAGTGGTTGTTGTTCGTTCTATTCAGGAACCAATCAATATCATTCTTCAGATTCCTCTTATGACCCATCAACTTAAATTCAAGAAAAGGGACGTGCAGCTTTCAAGAACAGTGGCATTCATGAGGAGATCTAAGTCTCTATAGAGAGCTGGGCAAAGTGTTCGTATAAAAAGTGGACATGCTGCAAGAGCATGAACAAATTGGGAAAAACGGAGGAGAAATCTGACTTTGCGGGCAGCCGCTAATGAGAAGAATTATCCTTTTGATGTTGGTTAGCCATTGATGTCCAAGCTCCAAGCTCCTCGCGTAACTTGCTTTAGTCAAGTTTTTCAACCAGAGGAGAATGATGCGGAATGGTCAAGGACAATTTAGTCTTTAGGGTTTTAGGGTTTTAGTATTTTTCTGTTTTATGTTTTAATAAGGAATAGACATGTTTCCATGTTCTATTAGGATTAGTTTATTTGTTTTCTGTTTTAATTAGGAGTAGGCATGTTCCCATGTTCTACTAGGATTAGGATGTTCTTTCTAATTCCAGTTTAATTAGGGTTTCTAGTTGTTTAATTCCCTCTAAATATCCCATTGTAATTCAATATCCCATTGTAATTCAATGGAAGGGAGATGAGTTTATGAATAAAGTTTGAGAAACCAAGTTTAATTCCCTCTAGTTGTTTAATTCCCTCTAAATATCCCTGGAGCGATTCCAAACTATTTTGGTGTGAAACCAAGTTTTGGTGTGAAGCCCTTGGAATGATTCCAAACCTATTTTTAAGTTTTATGTTTGTTTTCTTAAAGTTTGCTTCCACTAGTTTGCTAAATCATAGGCTTCAGATCTGTCCTACATCACTGTCATTTTGTTTCCAACTCTAGGCTGGCTGATAATGATATGTACTTTTGCATATTGTAACAATTTGTTTGTCTATTTACAAGGAAATGTATATAACTTCAGTTTCATTTTGGCCTTTTGATTTACTTTCAACTGCAGGTTTGGTCACTTGGCCTGCTTCACTTCTGATGTTGAGATGGTTCTTGAAGTCTTAACTCCTGATAAGAAGGCAGAGCTGCTGGGGATGTTGAAAGGAAGCTCCGAGTCCATTTCTACTGTTCCTACAAAAGTGCTTGGGCAGTCAATAACACTCTTTAAAATTCAAGAATTAATTGGAAACATGTTCAAGGTTCCTGTGGATGGTGTGTATCTGATTTGTGTTGAATTTCTCCAACTTTATCTTATGACATGTGCCTAGGGAATATCTCTTATAAGTCATATTTGAAATGGTATTATTTCATAATTTGATTTTCTTTGCTATTGGTGGTGGGACTTGGGTCAGGGTTTGGGATGATTTACGTTGTGGGGAGCCGCCATTGAGCGATTGAGGGTTATTGTTCCTAACATTTTATGAGCAAACCCATGATACATGGGTTGCAGATTATATGATTATGACATGGTAGTCGCCTCAATGGTCTCACTTTGTGAGGGCAGTTCAAGATTGAGAATTGGAGGCAGTGATGTCTGTTATGGATTTTCTTCTATCTATCAAAGTCAGAAATATGCAGCTGATAGGACAGTATGGAGAGAGTTGTAGTTGTATGCTTGATGATAAATCTACTCTTAAAGGAAGGGAGGGTATTGGCTTTTCATGGTGGACTGTTTTTCATTCTAAAACCCTCTAAAAGTGACCTTTTTTGGTGGATGCTGATTATGGGAAGACTTCAACAATTGATAATCTTCTTAGGTACTATAGGGGGGTGCTTGTGTAAGTCCAAGCTGTAAGTGAAAATCATCTCTGGTTGTGCTGTTCAGTTGGAGTTGTGAGTTTTATTATTCAATTTGGTGATGCCCAAGTCAGTTGTGGGCTTCATGATAGTGCAGTATGCAGAGCTATTCTTCGTTATATCATGCGGTGTTTTGTGGAAGGACTGTAATGCAATGACGTCTCGAGTGTCATGAGACTAGTTGATTGTGACCTTTTCCAGAGGGGTGTCAGTATTACTGTTTCCTGATCTTTCATTTAGAGTTTCTGTTCTCTATAGATTGTAGATCCTAATCCTGCTTCAGTGCTTTCTTTCATCAGAATGAGAAGACTCTTGTACACTTGATATATGGAAATTTTAGAGATGTTTAATAAATTAACTAGTTGATACCTCGTAACCCTTTGTCAAAGCAACGGACAAACCTGTTGACTGGTGTAGATTTGTTTGGTTAAGTGGCATAATTCATCCTTTTTATTTTAGGGAAAACTGTTTCTAGTGTCGTTGAAATTTAGACTAATTTTAGCTATTGTACTTGAACTTTATTATTAGCATGCTTAAACTATGTCTAAAGGTGCAAGGACAGTCCTTCCATTAAATTTCTCATAGATTTCTGTTAAGAATAAGGGTAAAGTTGTCCTATCACATGTTTTTTAAACAGAAGTAGTTGAGAATTGAAAACGGGAGGACTGTCCTTGCTCGTTTAGGCATAGTTCATGGACATTTGCTACTAATAGTAAAGTCTAGGGACGATATCTAAAAGCTAAAATTAGTGTAAAGTTTAGGGATGCTGGCAACCATTTTTCCTTTATTTTATGTGCTATATTTTCATATTTCTCACTTCCCATGGAAGGTTCTTAGTTGCCTTTAGTTTTGTTATCATTAATTCTACCATGTGTATGTCAGTAAATATTCTGTTATTGAATTGTCCATTTAAGTTGTACGGTATTAATCTTAGCAATCTTCCTCAGAACTTGAGGGATCTGCTGTGCAGATGGTACAGATGTATTGTAAAAACCTTCCACTTTCGAGGGACTTGGATTCGCAAGAGACTATGCATGGGGAGGAACTGTTATCAATAGCGTGCAATGCGTTGATTCAGGTAGTCATGTAGAATCAACAAACTTACTGTTGTTGGTATCGACCGGCCATTCTTTCCTGGCCTGTACTGAAACCAATTTTCAGTCTGTATACCTTAACTTTTCAATTGATATATATAATCTTACCAAGGCTAGTCTCAGACATTTATTTGGTTTTTGGTATAGCTATTCTGGCGTACTAGGAATTTCGGCTACTTTGTTGAGGCAATTATGGTATTGGAGTTTGGCTTGACCATCCGAAAGTGAGGATCTTTTCTTGTTGTAATTGTTATTATCAATATTAGTATAATTGGTCTAAACTTGATGTCATTCCCCATGGGGTCAGTATAATTTATCTTCTTCTCTCGAATTTTATGAGCTCTATTTGTATTGAAATATTTAGTTTAAATGAAAATATTCTATATGCTTAAATAGCCTTTTTTAAACCTGTTTTGTTTGGCAGATATGTATCACAGTACAAGATCTTGTTGCTGCACTTGTATTCTCACTTAGGCGCCCTTCCATTAGCATATGAGTGGTAAATAACTATTCATGTAGCCTCAGAATTTGTTAAGCTATTAGAATTTTGTCGTTGTTGGTCCATTGGCACCATGCCAAACACTTGCTCATTTGAGGCATGACTAGGCTTTTCTATGCCTGTTAGGTTCAAATCGTTGGATGTGAAAAATATCTTAATGGAAACTGCTTCACACCATATTTTACCCCAGATGTTGGTGTCTCCCCTTTGGGTAAATCTCAAGAATTTGCTAAATGATTATCTCAAGTTTATGGATGATCACTTGAGAGAATCTGCAGACCTTACATTTCTTGCGTATCGCCATCGGAATTACTCAAAAGTACGTAATATATCTGTCAGTATGCATATCTTCATTTACTACCTACGTTTTTCTTTAACACATGATTTATTGCTCCATGTTGATTTATTATTGTTTTTTAAAAAAGTATTCACGTCGTATTGTATTTATCTATATCATCGATTAATATGTTTGTCAAGGTATGGATGAACCTTGCATAATTTCCTACTGTACGGAAATCTTGGATGCAACTCTCTCTCTGCCAGTCTTTTTTTTTCTTACTCGGATTTCCGCATTTGTATTGGCACTTGTATTCAGTGTTTAGTATTAAGAAATTTATGATTTTTGTTAACCAAGAATCTAAGTTGATTGATGTATATTTTTATTCCAGGTAATTGAATTTGTCCAGTTTAAAGAAAGACTGCAACAGTCTAATCAGTATCTGTTGGCGAAGGTTGAACGACCGATTCTACAGTTAAAGCAAAATGCAGATAAGATTGAAGATGAAGAGGTAATATATGTTCGCAGGTTTTGCATTGGATGCCTGTGCTTTCTTATGTTTGACAACATGTTTATGCCTTTTTCTTCTAGACCCTGCTTTCTTATATATGATGACATGTTTGTGCTTCTTTTTTTAGACTGTTCTTGAAAGCTTGAAATGCGGGATTCACTTTGTTGAACTCTCTAATGAGATTGGATCCAAATCTTTGGCCTTCAACGAAGATCTGCAGTCCCGTCCATGGTGGGCGCCAACGTCAGAAAGAAACTATCTTTTAGGTTAGTATCACTGCACCATATCATTGGCATTGTAAGGCAAAGTACAACAGAAAATTAGGTGAGATATTAGTAGGGTTTTCATTGCAGAAGTATGTACCTATGGTGTTAAAGATCAATTAAGGTCTGAATTCTTGAAGGGCAGTTATTATTTCTGTGATTTTACTAGTATCAAAGTGTGTTTTGGTCTTTGAGTTAGAGCGTTAGCTTTTATCATCTTGATTTTCTTCTACTTAAGAGTATGGTCTTGTTTTCTTGTTTTTTCAACTCTCGATAGTTTTTCCTTTCTGGTTCTAAATTCAGACCACTGGTGGCAGGTCCTTTTGAAGGAGTATCCTATTGTCCGAGAGAAAACTTGGTATGAACATCTGTTTTTTACCACTTTATTATGCATTTTTTACTCTAGGAATAGAACCCTACTTGTGAGTTTCTCTCATTGCTTTTCCTAATAAGATTTTTCTTTTGCTGGTAACAACTTCAGGTGACAGAAAGGGAAGCAAACGTGAGGAGAACTATTGAGAAGAAATCTCTTCTTCCTCGGATGATTTATCTGTCCATACAGAGTGCGTCAATGTCATTCAAGGAGAATCTCGAAGCCAATGGAACAAGATCTGACCCTAAAGTCTCCTCTGAACTGAAGATTTTGCTTGAGCGGTATGCAAAAATGTTAGGATTCACGTTAAGTGATGCAATAGATGTGGTCTTGAGGGTCTCTAATGGCCTAAAATCTTTTGAGGTAATATTGCAGCACTAATTAACATTTCTTGCTCATTTTGGTACTTTCTCTTCCCCTATATTTGTGATGTGATAAAAAATGAAAAATTCGCACAAAATGCCCTGTTTTATGTTCAAATTCGAAAGAAGTGTTGTAGGAAATCTTAATCGAATGATTTTCCTTTATGAATTGCTTCGTGTGAAGACTTTCGTCCCCATGGATGTGCTAGCTTGGATTTAAGTCATTAAAATAACTTTTGATGCAGGTCTTTGGCGTGGACTTGATTGACTGGATAATTTTTTCTGTGTTTCTGAATGCATGGAATTTGAGTTCCCATGAAATTGGACAGGAAAGCGGTGATAGTGGTCTGTCTAGAGCATGGAACTGTGTGGATTCTCTATTGGAGAAGTATGTTTCAGGAAAAGTGAGCTCCATGGAGACTCTAATTAGCTCTCCTTGGGTTGATGTTCCAGTTCTGGTGCAGTTGGTTACAGAACCATTAGCTTGGCATGGTGTCGTAATTCAATCTTGCTGTCGTTCATCTTTTCCATTGGGAAAGAAGAAGAAGAAAACTGGAGTTCAAGATCAGTCCTGTCTATCTCCCATACGCGATTCAGTTCAGTCTCTATGTGGTACTATGGAAAAAGTTATGAAATGGTTAAGAGAACAGATCAGCAGGCTAGAGGATGAAAGGTTGGAAACTTTACTTTCTGCTTTAAAGAAGAAAGGACAGAATGAAGGCGGCCCTGGGAATGTTTTACAGATTATAGAGACTCTTGTCTCATCCGCAGATGACACAGAGCTCGGTGACAGAATTTCCCCAGCATTGAAGTCTTGGAGTCCCGTTGATGTCTCACGGAAGATAGTGACTGGGAAGTGTACAGCATTGTCTGAGTTTCTTCGGATCTGTGAATCAAAGCTCAAGTTATTGCAGGAATTGAAACGGAAGATAGCCCAAGTTTGAAGAATAAATGATTCTCAAGTGATTGGAAAGTTTCCTTCTCCGGTAAAACTTTTATTCTCGGTCTCCCATTAATAAATTAGGAGGAGACTTGACTTTCCTTGCTGTGCAGGGGGTGGTTGTTGTTGTTGACTTGGCAGTTTTGCTTGTAATTGTTTTCAATTTTGTCTTCCTTCGTTTGAGAGTTGCATAGGCTTGTAACTTTTGTATCAGCCAAATTTTGTTGCTAGGTAAATGAGCAGCCATGATTTTCTGGGTTTCTGAGAATCTTCCATTGTTGATACATATTAATAACATTGTATAATTCCATTTTTGTATCAGTTATGGTTTCATTTATCTGCCTCAGATCATCGGAATCATGTCTGGGAGCCAGTGCCGGATTTATCAACGGCAGAATGTTGGTGGTCTTAGCACATCATGTAACAATCCAAGGTTCAAGATTAGGAACCGAATCTTTATGACTTAATCTCATTTCTCTTTAGTCAGTTGGCAGGCTAGCTAATTCACCATAAGCAGTTTACTAATTGGCTGCAAGAGTAGGAACCCCAGATCGTACGGAAAATAGGATGTTAAGACTCGTCAACCTGCTTCATCTCAGAACATTAATTAAATAATACGGATGATTAACTACTCTCCATGCTAATCAGTGCCTTTATTGATGTTTAAATTATACTAAACATGTTGACAAACTTGTTGAGGTTGTTCCCAGTTGTGTGAAATTGGTGAGGTGGTTCCCAGGTGTGATGCTTACTTCACTCGCAGACGTGGTTATTTGTTGTCTTTTTTTGGTTAACCAACACTTTCATTTTTCTTACATATGAAATGCGAATGGATTGGTTGTATCACGTTATCGTACGATATTTTAATACTGATTGTCCGATTGAATGATAATTTTTTCATTTTTTAGGGTAAAATTAATCGGTTTTTTATCTGAGTAAACAAATCTCATGCAGATGAATACTCGGTGTGAAAATCATTGTCGTGTCCATAGACATTTTGCATGGTTGTTTGTAGTATTATTTTATAACAGAAAAGCGGTCAACTATAGCAAGATATATTCCTTTTCCTTCCAACTACCAAACCACACCAAAATTCAACCCCCACTTGACTGTCCCATACTATTATAGGTTTTAAAAGTACTAAGGAAAATAA